>CM052245.1:8231056-8578151 GCA_028455795.1 Lasioglossum marginatum | reverse complement strand
TAACGGAGCTATTTAGGTGGCCTGTTTGTCGTGAATCACCCGGTATAGCTATAAAAATCGTCCGTTGTTCGAGGGTTAAAAACTATTTTTCATATTGCTTTTGGGAAGGGAGAATGTAAATGTAATTACGTGGAAAATTGAATAGAAGTTAACCCCTTTACTAGACCTAAAAGGGTTAATCTTTCGACAGTTAAGTCGAACGAGTCTATCTCGAGAACCATTAAAAGACAAGTGCTTTGTAGATTGATGAATTCTGCCTTCAAGCAGACCATTCTATTGCACTATCAAACGGTTTTAATGAAATACATTACTCCATTTTTGAAAGATACAATTACCACTTCGTTCACCCTTTAAATTGATGAAACATTCGTATCCTGTTTCGTTAAATTTTCATTGAAAAACAGAAAAGCTTGTACAGTAATTGTTCAGGGCAGCTTGCCTACCGAAGAAAACTGCGCCACTTAATTTTAATTGCGCCTTGCTTGATGCTTACTAATGGTGCAAGAGTTAATATTCGTTTTTGGATATTGTCAAGGTTTCTGTTAAATTTCCTTGTTGCAAGTACTACAATATTTTTCGTACATCGAATAATGCTGGAAGGAAGGGAATATACATATTATAATTTGTATCTAGCTAGAGACGTGTGTTGCGAAGTAATTAAACGTAATTATATTGGTTCCACGAGCCCATTAAACCTCGGAAGGTGGATGGTCTGGGACGGACGTACCAGACGAATGTAGGGTCATTTTGACCTGTAGTAGAGTTTCCATTGTAGTGCAGGCTTCAACGGAAAATTATGCATAAAACTGTATGCACACCTTACTATATACACGTGTAATCGTATTAATAAACAAATGAATAAATATGGCAGCTGCCACCGTTGATTCGTCACGAGTCAACTGTGCAGAAGATGATATGAAAAATTCAATACACGTTTCCTAAATACCTAGAATATCCAGTAGTACGTGAAAAAATCCGACAACATTAATTTGAAAAATATATTCCGACGGAAACATGTGTACGCATCATCTTTTTCCATTATTTCTGCCTATTTAACATTTCATTAATCTGTCACTCATATTCAGAGTGAATTAACATGTTGCATCAAGGAAAATGATCTAATTCGTCATTCATGTTCTATCAATGTTTCTATCAACTGTTTTATTAATAACTTTGTATTTTTCTTTTTCTTTTTTCTGAATTAGATCAATCATTTTTCGGTTATTTCTATTTCGGCTGTTAGCGGCAACATTTTTGTCGTGTACATTTCATTTGAATAATGGTGAACCAATAATATCTATTAACCAGATATTAATTCGTGTGTTGATAGATTGTACCAAAGCCTACTGTACCATCTGCACAATGCGAGAGGATTAAGGGAGTAATTAATTCTTGAACATCAAGATTAGGGTCCATTCTAACGGAGTTACAAACGTTCCATCGAAATGCTAGTTCTCTAGCAACAAGATCAAGACATTAACTATTTGTCTTTTACATGTAGCATAATTCCCCCGTTGAAAAATCGAGCGACCGCTAATAAAAGAGTAATCTCCACTGATCATGATTCGTGATTCACGCTGTATAGATTCACAAAAATAAGTTCGCAAAAAGGAAAAATGATTACATGGCCAGGCGAAATGAATTGCTTTGAATTATTCGGTTGTCCTAAAAGTTTCTTTCACTACGTGCACGTTCCATATTGTTAGATAACATCAGGATACACAAACAATACAATCTCCTGTTCGTTAATGTTTTATTATTTCTTAAGTTTCCCCTTTCTTAACGATGCTATTGGTTTTCTTAAAAATTACTCTGAATTTGCACGGAGCACATTAATCGAGAACGAAACGAACTTTTGGGACTTTGGGAACTTTTGATAGAATAGAAATTAGGTGGAAAGCGAATTTTCAAAATACAACGACAACGAGGGGAACAGCTGAAATAATATGTATATAGACAGTGAGAAAAGTGTGTTGAAAGAATGACACGGGCGACATGTCCGTGCAACGGAATTCTGTCAGTACTCGGCGCGTCCGATAGATCAGCCGGGGATCGTTCATAATGTACCGCAAAAATCATGTTGGAACGCGTTGAATATTTACGGTCTCGGGCGAAGTGTGTGCCAGAGTATTTGGGAGAGTCGAACCAGCGCCAGCGATTTATATTTTTCACGTCTCGCACGGTCTTGAAAATGGTTTCATTGTGGGGCCAGAGGTGTAGAGCGGCGCGTTGCATCCTCGAGGACCCCTCTACACGCGACCGGAAGTCCTCGTCCTTAGACAGAATAATTCAGAAACATCTGCAACGAGAGCTCACGTTCTAGAACCGCACGGCCCCGAGATCCAGGCACTTTCTCCCGCTGTCGCTATAGTTCGTTCGTCGAAATATTTGATCATTCCGGTTTATAGAGCTCATGGTCCCAGAAGGGCGCAGCTTTTAGCCGGTTTACTACTTCCCGGACCTTCGCGAGTGGCCCGCAGTAAAAAGGCCTGACAGTTGTTGCAGTCCTGCCGGTGACGTAAATGAACCCTTCCACTGTAAGGGACCTCTTGTTTATGTGTTGCCAGCAACGAAATCCGTGAAAGTTTAACAGAATCTCGTTCGTCTTTATTCACTGTTATCCGTCGAAATTTATTTTCGCCGGCGCTATTGATCGCCGTTTTTACAGAACGATTTTTTTCTAATATTCAGGCACATTCTATGGTAATCTATCACGATCTCCGCGTGTCCGTTTGTACACGGGAGGAATCATTCTTAATACATCACGTTCTATTTACGCTCGAAAAACACGGAACCGGCGAGAGCATGTCGATAAAAATCTATTGCAGTCTCCGAGCTGTTTTGCCGAATCTATCAGTGTCTAGAACATATCACGATGTCTCTAAAAAGGTCGCTGGCATCTTTGAACTTTGAAAACATCCGCCAATCCGATTTTCATTCCCCCCGACGACGAATTGTCCTGGTCACCGCACAAAAATCTATCAAAGTTGTTTTGCATTTGGACAAATCTATCTAATCTAGATCGTAGCGGACACACGGCGCGATTCAACGTTCGGTGGAATCTGTCATTGTCCGCCGGCTTCTATCACGGTGCGTAACAGATTTCATCCTAATCTGTCAGCATTTATCTAGCATCTAGCATGCTCTATCTAGTCGGGCTAGGCCGCCGCAATCCATCAATACTTATCAAACGGGATCTAATTCGATCAATGAGGGCCTAACATCTATCGGAATTGCATCCGGAATGCATGCTCTAATCCGTACGCGGGTCGAGCATCTGTATCTCCAAATCTATGGTTACCGTGCGCGTCTTACTGCTGCATTGATTGGCCCCCATATGGGAAAACATATGAGTGGTTTCGTTCTCCGAGAAAATTCAATCTGAACATTCGTCAAGTACGTTTGCTGTAGAATAGGATTCTGTCTGATCATAACCTGATTATTCTACTTATTTAGGAATAGAGATTATTTGTGTGATTATTTGAATAGGGATTAAACTGTGCTATTGCTGACACTTTTGATTTAAATTCCTAATATAGAAAATCATATTTTTATTGCTTCTTATTTATATTTCAAAGCAACGTTGTAAGTTTTCATAACAGAGTTCCACATATGACTGTTAGCAAATGTGCCAATGACTGTACTATTTGTCTTACGATTGTTATTCACTGAATATATTTTATAATAAAAGATTTATAACTCGTAAAACTGTTTGATTTTGTTGAAAAATCTCTATTAGCTTATAATAATCGAAAGTTAAATTCGTTTAAACATTTCAAAAAAAGATAAAAAGATTTTTACTATGATTTTGGCTTAGGGTGCCAATCATTGTACAGTTTACTCTACAATACTACTTCGCTATACAGTAAACCACGAAAGTATTTGAACGCACTTTGAGACAGTATAACTTTCTTATGATCGGACCAAACGACCTGACTTTTTTTGAGCAATTAGAAGAATTGATTTACCAAATGACATGCAAAAAAGATTTTGAAAAAATTGCAATTGCTAAGAATTACATGAGAAAGTAAAAGAGGCACCATTTATAACTTTTTTTATTAGAGCCCGTAATGAAAAATTTGAAATATGCGTTTTATAGATGTATGTTAGTTATACACATGCTGAACATTTCATCGAAATCGGCTGACGCAGAAAAAAACGCATCGAAAGATGTAAGAATCTGTGGATTTTGAGCAGAAACTGACGTCGCGAAAAACTATGATTTTCACCACATTTAATCATTTGTAGCTCGTGTGTATGTTAATCGATTTTGATGAAATTTTCAGCATATGCATAACTAACATAGATCCACAAAACATATATTTTAAATTTTCATTAAGGGCCCAAATAAAAAAGTTTTAAAAAATGCTTTTTTTATTTTTGCATGCAACCTTGTAAATTGTAATTTTTGAAAAATCTTTTTTGCAGATCATTTAGTAAACAAATGCTTCTAATTGCTTACAAAACATCAGATCGTTTGGTACAATTATAAAAAAGTTATACTGTTTTAAAATGCGTTCAAATACTTTCGTGGTTCACTGTACGTTGCTGTAGAATAGGATTCTGTTTGACCATAACCTGCTGATTCTACTTGAATCCAATACCATGAATACAATACCACTTCGCTATACGTGACAACTTCTAAATGTTACATCGTGTATTCTTTTTTTATAAATCCTATACCGAAATACTCGTGACACTTTCCCGATTGAAACGATACCGAACGCGATACAATTTGGATTACGTATGCTGGTTACTCGTGATATAGTGCAGCCTCGATTATCTGAACTGGTCAGAGGAAAGTGTTTCGATAGCAGGGCAGTTGCCTAGTGCTAGATGAAGCTGAATCGAACAGCAACTGTTCGAAAAATGGTTAGAATGTAAAATTCCACATAATTTAGTACGATTTTTATTTATTTCAGAACTACAAAGACTACTGTACCACTGAAAATATTGAATAAGATTTCACATGATTTCACTTTCTCAAGATCTGTCTAGAAAAATGGAAAATTGCATAAACATCCGCAGTCTAATAAATAATGAATGCTTCGAAGTGTATCATGTTTGGACTGATTCGAATCAGAAAAACGTCAGCAAGATGTTAGTAAAAGATTCACAGAAGAATAACGAAGAACAAGAAATTTCAGTATTGACCTGTGAAATAACCGTGTTCCTTTCGAATATCGAGACGTTTCGTATACGCGATTTTGTAGGTTCTGCGAGTTGGTTGGTCGTCTTGGGGCCGCATTAATTAGCTTTCTCCTTGGCCAACGGTCCCGGTAAACGGCGGGCGGATGAGTAACGGCGCTCGTTTCGAATTCTTCAAAATTTCGACGTGAATAATTCGCGGCGGACGGGCAGATAAAACTGCCAGGCGACGCTTTGTGTCGGTTCTCCAGAGGACAATGTGCCAGCAGTCGGAAACGCGGGCTCTCCGTGTCGCGTTCTAGGAGCTCCTTGCGGTGCACAGGGGGTCGACGGTCGGCCCGGAAGTTCCAGAATTAATTCCTGCTATTTTCCCCGCTAATATATCCCTGTAGTCGCCGGTGTCGGGAGAGGCTGCACGAATCGGGAGTAATAAAACCGCGCTATCCGAACATAATAACCCGAACAAAAAAAAAATTCAAATTGTGGAAACGCTTACGCTTTAATAGCGGCTGCCGACGCCGCCGAATATATGTCATAGAATTTCGATTGCACCTTCCGAGCGCTGATGGATGACTGGTCCGTCTATCAGGATGACTCATCCTGCTCTTCTTCCCATTTTACTCCTTCTGTTTGACCGGTGCGCGCAGGTGAACGTAAAATTGTTCCGCTCTTGTCGCCGGTATGTTTTTTCTCCCCCTTCATGCCCTCTCTTTCTCTCTATTCTTTTATTATCGAACGGTTCGACGACAAGAACGATAAATAACGACAGCGAGAAATAATTTTCGGGCTTTCAATGGGATTACCGTGACTTTGTCACGCACGACCCGATAATTAACCCTCCCCTTAACCCGACCCTCCCCCAACTCCCACGACTTGATTTACGCTGACAGAGTCGCTCTCTTTCTCTCTCTCCCTCTCTCTCTCTCTCTCTCTCTCTCTTTCGCTTTGCACAGTCAGAGACCGATCAAATATTATTCAATGCTCTTCAAATGAATTAACGCGACTTGCTCCAGTCACGCACCGGGGCCTCGAATAACGTTTGAACGAACCGCGGATGAGTGAACCGTGTCCGTGACATGGCCGACCCGCTCTCCTGTAAATGAGGCCTAATTATAACCCCGTTAATCACCCCGCCGCATCCCGCCTCCACCGCCGCCGCCCTCTCTGTCCCGGTTTTACAATGCGCGTTTATCTCTGGTTAACTTGAATTAAGTAAATTTGAGAGGAGTTCGAAGCTGAAACAACGATAGGGGCGTACGGTAAATATTGTGTCTGCGGGGCTGTTCTGTTGTTCTTCTTGTTCAGCGCTCTTTGCAGAACAATAATATAATTAACATCGGCGACGGTGAACAGAGACGCTCAGAGCCCCCGAAGAAACCGATCGAAACGCGGCGTATATATATTTCTGGTTGCTTGAGAAATCGATCGAGACGCTCCTGGCGAAAAATGAACGGGCGAAATTCTGAACTGTTAAAAATTCGCATGGAGACGGACAGAGAGAACGTCTGCTGTTTGCCAAAGCAAAATATCATTAGGTTGCGTTCATTTATACTGCAGAATTTTAATTCACGACGTTGCCGTCGGGTTCCTAAGATTGTATCATTTTATTATAACTGGACTGCGGATCTTTGTTAATTGCAAGAAACGGAAACCAAATCGAAAGTTCTTTCTTCTTTTAACCCTCAGCAGTCGAGGGGTGATTCAGAGTCACCACTAAAAATTGCCGTACCATTATTCACAATAATTAGTATCTAACCAATTACTATACATTCAAGTTTTGTATGAGGTATTATATCAATTGCATATCCATAAAATGAAAAAAATCATATACCATGGAATTATTCTTATTTATTTTAAAATAGATCCGACTGCGAAAGATTAGTAATATCAATAAAACAGGAACTGATACTACTCTTTTAAACTGCACGTACTCAATTTTTCCATAAATGCATAAAATCTCGCGATCTGAATATAGCCAGCAGTCAACAGATTTATGTATAGAAAGTGGTTATAAAAGCAGACTGCGGATTTGATGGATTTGCGACAAAAATGAATGGATGCAACCTAAATCATAAGACAGAATAAAACAATTTAAGAGGATCAATGTATTAACTACAGCTTACTGAGATCGTTAAAGGGGGAAAGAAATTTCTGTGTGACTCTTGTTTCCTGCAATTCAGACGAACATTTTTTATTTTGCATACACATCGTTACTTTCACATGAACAAAATGCAGCTTGTCAATTGCATCTGGATACTGATGGCGAAACTGCTCCTTTGGAAGGGACTCTTAACCTTCTCCCTGTGTGTGGCAGGGATGGGCACTGACAGGGTGCCCCTCAAACGCCTGTTTCCCCTACCAATCTCTCTTTCATGCAGCGCGCGCCTTCGTTGCCAAATGGTGGGGGACAGTGGGCGCTATATGGTGGGGACAGTCTTGTCTGAATTGTGACAAAAATGCCTATCCCTGGGATATGGGGTGCACGTGCACCCCAGACTGTCAAAAACGAAAATAGATAATGGACGAATGGAAAATTTCGAAAAAATTTCTAAGACTGGTATCTGTGATATGTTTAAAATTTTTAAGCTTTGTACACTTATCTTTTAAAAATCAATAAAATCTCATAAATGCTTATGCAGACAAATGGGGATGGTCTTGTCTAAATTGAGACAAAAATGCCCATCCCTGGGGTATAGGGTGCAAATACACCCCAGACTGTCAAAAACAAAAATAAATAGTGGACGAATGGAAAATTTCGAAAAAATTTCTAGGAATGGTATTTGTGATATGTTAAAAATGTTTTAAGCGTTGTAATACACTTATCTCTTTTACAAATCAATAAAATCCTACAAATCCTTATGCAGACAAATTTTTTCTTTCTTTTGCTCTGAAAATGTGAGGGGTTAAATTTCAGCATAGCAGTACACAGAGAGAAAGTGAAATAGATCTATCGAGATTCCGGGTTCTACTGTACTGTAAATAATTGATGTGATCGTTATTTCGCGGGGTCATGGGTATTGAAAGGTGACCCCGTATTTTTAGACGATCATGGTACCCGGCGTGACGCAGCCCTGTCGTTCAATTACTAAGTTCTTTTTATTGTTAATTCAAATCCCGCAGTCCTTTCGATCGAACCTGTCCCGGCGAGTACACGGTGTCTGTAAAGGATCAATTTGCAGATCGGACAATCCCCGTCGGCAAAAGGCTGCCGCCCGTTCCGCAAAATGATTGTTCCCGATCCGACGAACAAATATTTCATTTATCAGATAACTTACTTTTACGGTGACGAAACGCGGATAGAGAGACAGAAAAGGAGGGAACCGTACGGGGTTGAAGGAGGGTCGGACGAGCTGAAAGAGGGCTCGCCATCGAAATGGAAACTAGGAGGCAGTCTATAACGAAGCAAACAGCTAACTCAAATAACGAAACGAAGTTTTTGCAAGCTGCGATCGGCGAATTCAATCGTGGCTTTTTTGCGCCGATGATACGACTTCGATTGAATTGTGACCGGCGTGTTATTATATAACCCGTGTGCGCCGATGAAACCGATATACCACCGTTCTCTCTCTCTCTCTTTTTCTCTTCTTCTCTTCCCTCGTTCTTTCTTTCTATCTATTTTTATCCATATGTCGGATTTATTTAGTTTTATTTCCTGTTGTCGACGTCGGCGTCGTTGCCGCGTTTCCAAGTTCCGAGCATTGTCGGCCCGGTGACGTCACCATTCCCGTTGTCGCTGTTCGCCGCTGTCGCTCTCTGTCGTTGTCGACGACGTCGTTGCCGTTATAGTCTGCCCCGTTGTTTTCGGCCGGGAAGCCCCGATTCCGCGGGCGCTAAAGCGCAGCTCACTTGACGCGAAATAATCCGTAGCCGCAACAAATAATCCTGGAATGCGTCGGGAATTATCCTTGCCGCAGCCTCGGATTATCTGGCGTGAAACGAATTATTTGATGGCGTACCGAGCTATTTGACGTTAACCAGGATAATTCGGCCGGCCAGATTATCTGAACCGCGAGATGGACAAACAAGCGGAATTCTCCACCGACCAACCAGCCGACCATGCCCACGCCAGATTCGCGATCCTACCCACAGATTCGCCCCGTGAAGAAGCTGAATATCATTACAGAACTCCCAAACCTTTTCCCACCGTACCCTGTTCGCCGTCGGACTATCAACTGTCGCCGTAGAAAATCTACAAAAATTCTGTAAGCTTCGAATCTTCCTCGGAAATAGTGTGAAAAAGGCCAACTACTAAAATCACTGAAATGAGTTCTGATATTTGAAATACACGAATATTTTGAGATTGTAAAGATACATCCGGAATTAGTCGACAAACTTATTTCTTCCGGTAGATATTTAAAAAATATATACTTTATTTCAGCCTCACGGCTGATAATTAAACTGCGGATCTTTATGGAAAATAAAAATTTTCCAAACCGATTGCAAGAGATTGAGCAATATAATTGTGTTTTTCAAATCGTCTAATATTTGTGATCGTTTCGCGTTTCACTCGTTTTTGTTATAAACGCATCAAATCCGCAGTCTATTCGTAACAATTGTTAGTTACTTAATTGGACAGCAGATTTGATGCATTTGTGTGCAAAAATGGCTCGAGAAACTGTGAAACATTCAAGAATACTATCACATTGTTCCCAACTTATTGAAATTATTGGAAGGAGACATACATTTCCATCGAACTTCCATTTCCTATCATCGACTCGGGTAAATTTATATTCCATCGGAAGCCCCGTACTTTACACTATAATCTTCTTAATTTCTGTACTAACAAGTTTATATTTAGTGGCATTAATTTCACGAATAGACTGCGGACTTTGACAAGAAGGAATGATTATGCTGAACATGATTAAGAAGTTACAAGAATATAAAATAAACAGTCGGAAAATCTCAATAATTATTCCTGAGCGACCGAAGCTCCTGTTATTAATTAACTTCAATCATCGAGAAGGATACATGTTCAAATATAATATTATACAGGGTGGTCCACCTAAATATCTCCTTTATTTGCTGAATAAAGGAGAATGCTTTGATTTTTCTTCTCAAGATCACTTTTTTCCGGAGTTTTCAAGGTCATCGATATTTTGTTTTCCTGTAAATGTATACTTTGTTTCCTTGCCTATTCTCGTTGACATTAAAACGCATTCAGAGATATTGATAACATGAACTTGAAGTGAACTCTGACTTCCACCGAAAGATCATTACAATCTGTCATCGATCGTTTTAGACAATGCATAACTGTGTGGAAGGACATCAGACCTTGAGAAAAGAATAACATTTGCAAAGCATGCACCTTGCAATGCCATTTACATTGCATTCAAAACATTTGTGTTATGTTATCAAAGATAAACGAGATATTTATAGGTGGCTGCATTTAGGTGGACCACCCTGTATAATGTAAAACAGTAGAGTTGATCGATCGAGCTACATATTATGTCCCGGAAGTGACGTCGATACGCTTCAAAACAGAACAATTATTTGGACATATCTCCTTTGATAAATATTAGGGGATGCTGGGGCGCAACGATGCGCAAAACGTTATTGGCGCGGTGCATTCTGATTTCCAACGAGAGTAGCTGTTTCTTCGGAATTGAATGTCGGTTCCGTAGAAACCGGGGCACGCAGGATTCCGCGGCAGTGTTCGCCATTGTTCTCCGACTTGGCTCGCGCCATTTGCATCGGGCACAATGGCGACAAGAATTAATAAATTAATTGAACCAACAACGCCGCGATGGTCCATAGGGAAACGGTGGTGTGATCGTCGCCAATATTTTCCACCGCGGGATCTCAATTAGTGAAACGAAACGTCGCGTTGGCCGGGTTGCTGGTCGAACACAGCAAGTTTATAGGACATAACCGGGAAACCCGGGTAGGTAGGTATTCGTGAAATTTATATGAACCGTGTCCGGGAATAGGAAAGATCAACGAACCGGTCGCCAGGTCCGCGGGTACTTCCATATCGGATAGTTCCATAAGAAAGTTTATAATTGGTTACCCGACGGAGTATGGTATAATTTTCTCAAGTCTAAAATTTCCTGTTTGGATGCTAATGCAGTCCGAGCGGTGCTCCAGGTGCGGTGAATCCTTAACGAAATACATTTCTTCACAGTGTTAACGCGTTCGCTCGAGCTCCCGCGAAAGAGAAAGAGAGAGAGAGAAAGAGTAAGACTCTCTCCGATCTGACGGAATTATAGTTTTATACGGTCCTATAAAGTGGACGCAGTCGCTTTACTATCCTCCGCTATGGATACGACGGTTTATTAAATCAATTAACCGACACGCTCACGGCAATGTAAATGATTCAATTTCGAAGTATTAAAACGGACCTTAGGTCGATTGCACGGTCAAATTTGTCGGCTACGTTTAGACCGGATTTACATTTGCGCTTTGACTGTTCAATATTGGTGATTGACCAATAATTGATGATTTATAGGTAAAAGATGAATTATAGTCAAATTCATCTGACGTTTGCACGCGGTTATGGGGAAAACTGGGCCGGTGTGCGAACATTCTGGAACCTGATCTTTTTAATGGAATGCCTGTTCGTTTCGTGGCAAACAAATTGTGGGCTTTCAGAAAAAGTTATGCAAAAAATACAACCTAACCCGGATTTTATGCATTTATGACAAATGTGAATAGGTATAATTTAAAACATTAAATACATTAGACAAATTTAAAAATACTTTTACGTTGTTTTCAGCCTATTGAGTATATTAAGAGAGAAAATTTTCTATGTTATCCCGGTTTTCTTGCAATTCAGGTGGAAAATTTTTATTTTGCATAAAGATTCGCATTCTAGTTGTCTATGGAAAAGCTGTAGAATCAAGGAAGAAGTTCTAGAGACTGTAAAAACTGGTAGAAACAATTTAAAAAATTGTGCTGCCTACAAAACCATTGTTAACCCCTTGCCGTATTTTAACGAGTCGCAGTCGTCATGAAGATTTTAACAGAGTCTAATAAATACGAATGTTATAGTTTCTTTTTAGATGAAATAAAATTTGATATAGCCAATATTCAAGCATTAAAACAAATGTAGCCATACAAAAAATATAAATTTTCTTTCCCTTCTACGACAGTTTTGAGGATGAACACGTTTTAATGATTGTAACTGTAAAGAAAATGGTACGGCAAGGGGTTAAAGAAGACTAAAATCGATCAGAAAAATCGTCTGGCCTACAAGAAACTCGTAAAACCATTGAAAAGGTTGACTAGGCTAGAAGAATCTATGGACCCTCCGCGAAACAGGCTGAAACTCGTAAAGACGTCTCGAGTACAGTTGAGTTGTGTGTCGCATCGAGTTGCGGAAGTGTCGAGAACCGCCTCGGGCGTGTAAATACCGCTTAGCGGTCGTGTACGGATCCCTGGCAGCATATAATAAACAAAAGCTCTCGTTACCTTTCACTCCGACGTGTCCGTCGGGCTTCTTCTGTCCCGTCTGGAAGTTCGGGGGCGGTTGGAGATAGTTGATGCCGACGATGGTTGCCGCGGGCTCGTAGTGTATCACCTTGGGTCTGTCCTCCTCGGTGCTGACCTCGGTGCTCTGCCAGTAGATGTCGTATATCGAGGCGCTGCATCGAACCTTCAGCTTGCCTCCGGCGTTGAAATGGTCGTGCGTAACCAGAAACTGAAGGCCGATCTGGGAGACATGCCATTCGGACTCGTTGGTGTCCAGGGGGCTGTACGTGCGGACGTAGGACTTCTCCGGCTGCACGTGGTCGGATCGCAACAGTGGAAACAGTGGAACAGCGGAACATCATTGCGAGAGAATCGTGTTAACCCTTTTGCCGTCAGCGAGGCCGATCTATCGGCCCTCGGTGCTCGTGCGAATACTGCCGCGGGCCGAACTACGATCATTCCACGCGAAATCGGACACTTTTCCGAGTAATGTTTCGGATTTTCCTCAAATTTGAATATGTTGTAGTCTTCAGTGACCTATGAATATATCTTAACCCTCCATTGCATTCCGTTCCCAATTGGACTTAAATTTCAAATGTTCTGTAGTAAACTTCTATAGTAAACAATACTAAAGACTCTGAGCATGTTGATTCCAAGTGGGAACATTGCGCTTATGAATAAAACCGCATATGTATAAAGTTCCCATACAGGAACTTTTTCTAATAAAATTTTATTATTTATTTCATGACCACACTCATTTTTAAGTAGACTAACAGCCATATATATTTTTTTCAACTCGTAAAAATTCATGCAATAGAGGATTAAAAATTGTTGATTTAAAGACGTATGATGAAAAGTGTCATCCATTTTCAAACCGATGAAAATAAGTTTTTAGGAGCTTGTTATTTGGTATCAATTTCCCTGTATTTCTTGACATTTGTTCTTCATATTATGAATATTATGAATATTTAATTTGTTATGTTTGCGAGTGACTCAATAGCGAGAGCGACAGTGTTCGCATAACTGGTCTACCATTCGTCCACGAGAAGAAGGCACAGAGAAACTTGTACATAGCCTGAAATCGACGAAGAAAACAAACGTACATACGTACAAGTGTGACTGGCAATTAATGCTGATATTAGGTTGGAGGGAAAGTTCTGTCGTATTTGAAATAACCGGGTAAGTTTGCTTGTAAATGAGAAACGCAGGTTGACAGGTTATCTGGAAGATGGCAACAAGTTGTTACAAATTGTATACATTCGTAATATATTTTTATAAATTGATTGAAATGTTTTCTTTAAAATACGACAGAACTTTCCCACCAACCTAATATACATATACGAACTCTTGAAGGGGCGTCTATTCATGTATATTGCACAATAAAAGTCCCGGAGATCCCCCGGTGCCCCCCTGTCAAATTTTAAGCGTTCTCGTGGACGAAGAATATTTGGGGCTGGCAGCAAGAGGGTTAAACAGCTGGAATCCCGTTGATCGCGTGGAACGCCTGTTAAAATTCCCCGGCTACCGCTGACATTTCCACCAGGACGCCATGCGCCGACGGCGACTTAATTCCGCTAATTAATTCGGCGAATTAAGCCGCCGCCGCCACTGGCGACGTTTTAAAGGACAAATTTCTACGATTAATCGGACCTTCCGGTCGCCCAAGCTCCGGAATTCACCCCCACAGCTAATCTCGCTTGTTCGACGTTTAAGGATTGTTGCTTCAACCTTTTGCGGCCTCCTCCTATTAATCGGTTCAGAGTGAGATTACGGCTTCTGCAGAGGATTTTTCGATTGGTGTATCGATGGGGATCGCGCGGTCGATTAATTCGCCGAGGGAATTTCGGCCGGTGATATTCGAGTAGCTATGAAACAGGTCTCGCGAGCGGAGATGGAGCTGTTAATTTCGGAATTGTACGCTCAGAACGCATTGTTCGTAATCGATCGAAAAGGAGAATGGTATTTCATACCGATGTAATAAAGCCTTGTCTCCTGGCCTCTAGTTGTCATTATTTTCCGTTTCGTTCCATTGCGTTTCGAATACCCAATCTGATGAAAAAAAAATCCTATACAACAGATGTGACTAATGATGTCAACTTATTATGCGGTGTCGTTGTAAAGCGAAGGTCTGAATCTTCAAGTTTATGGTATTATTGATCGCGATAAAAATGTTTGAAAAAAGTATTTGAATTGCATTGAATTTTTTGAAGATAAAGTATCATAAATTTAGTATAATTCTAATATATACGCAATCTAGGTGAAAAAAAATCGTAACTTTAAAAAAATTGCGACAGGCAGAATTCCTTCTACATATTTTTGAACTTAATGCAATGAAAAATTTCAAGATGGGACTCATCGAGACTTTCTAGTTTTGGATTGTTAAAGTCATATCTATTTTCGTGTTTAACTATTTATGCTGTACAGTGTGCGGCGTTTCATTAACTGCTTCGTATCCTCTCGACCCGGTGCGGCGCTGGAAAGGAAAACGCGGGACGGCGAGCAATATTTGAATAAGTAAAACAAAGTGGAATTTGATTTGCGATTAATTGAAGAGTGTGTTTTCGGTGCGCGCCCTTTTTCAGAGCGCGCGGGCGCCGAACGGTAAGGAATATCCGCGGCTAATTGTTGATTCGATTAGAATTTTATCGCGTGCCGCGCCGGCTCTGTTTTTATAGGACGTGTCACCGGGTTTTTCTTTTTTTTTTGTTCACAGTTCCGCAATTTCGAAACGGATTTATACCGGGTGATCGTGCGAACCGGGACGGCTATAACTCTTCGGCCGAACGGGGATAGAAAAAATTGGCGGGCAAACAGAGTTACGTTCGAAATACAATTCTAACGGGCGAAAGTTTTTTCTAGACAGGCTTGAAATTGCAATTGCCTTGGCCCCGATGTCGTGTCGGCCCGGTGAATGCGCGATATATACACGCGAAAAAGACGTAAAATCTCATGAAAATGGTCCATTTGTCCGTATAAAATTTATCCGCGGCATGACAGCCGGACGGGACGCGTACGGGGCACACGGTCCGCTCTAATTTTCTAAATAACTGAACGAACGGGCCGGGTCGGGCCGCGTCGCGCCGCGCGCCGGGAAAATTCAGTCCGCGGAGAGGTGAATTAAACCCGTGCGACGACGCGGCGGAACTTGAAAATATAAAGAGACAAAGGTGCAGGAAACGCGACGGCGATGCAAATATATGTGTTCTCTATACACCAAGAGAAGTGTTTTGCTTACAAAGGATAACAAACTTCCCAGCTAATGTCGGCATTTCCGTGGGACCGGTTGGAACAATATTTTGGACCGCAAAAGGTTAATGCGTAAGACGGGAAAAATCCTTTCGTCACCCTTGCCCGTGGAAAATCCTCGCATCGTATATAACGAGAGCTTGTACAACGCTTGTTATTCGACTCGCTGTCGCCTCTAGCCGAAGCTAAAGGTTTTCTTCTTTTTCCAATAACAATGGTGTTTTAAGAGCAAGCTACTTTCCGCGGCGCCGCATTATGGCCGTTCTATAATCCGCACCTTGGCCACGAACACACCTGTCTGTGAAATGCATTTAACGCTCGTCGGAAAGATCGTCCCATCCCTAGAAAAAATAAGACGGCCACCGTTTCGTCGGTCGAAAAGATGATCAAAAGATAATTCCGTTGATGAAAGTAATAAAGCAAAGTTTAATTCGAGAAGCCGGAGGCAAGCGTGGATTTTTTTCGTTCGGTTGTTGCATAAATTCGTGCGATTTTCCATTAAGCAGAGAGACAAATTCTCATTCTCGTCCCTGGGAACTTTCGTGCGAAATGAAATTCTTAATACAATGCATAAAGATGAGTTGGCAAATATGGAGTGCACGACCGGGTTCAAACTTTTTATATAACATCAGTGGCGCCGTTGTGCTCTGCTGCTGTCTGCTGCAATTCTTGGTCAACAACCGCAAGCTTCCCATCCAGTTAATATTTTTCCGCGGCGAGAATGAATAAGCGACAGTATCAGACTGGCAGAATTAATGCGAAATAGGTAGAACCACCGGCCGGAGTTCCACAACAAGTAGAAACACCGAGAACTGGCCAGACACGCTCGCCAACTGTCATACATGCGCGCTCCATGAATTTGCCCGCACATTCATCTCGACTCTCCTCTCTTTTGGCACTTCGATACTTTTCACCCACAAATGACTGTTAAAAGGTAATAAGAGATTTCCCATTGTTCCGCAAAAATACTGCCTTCCATTATCTGCTGCCAACTACAATCTTCGAAACAATTTAACGAAAAATTACTTCTGCCTCTCTCTCTCTCTCTATCTCTTTCTCTCTGTTACTTCGATTCAGTTCTTTTGTAGGATATTCCTTTCAAATCATTTGTCTCTCTGTAATGGCTCACTCGAACGTCACAATTAACACGTTCGTTATCTATATACCTGAATATACTAGAATATTCACTACTGTGCGAAAGAAAGCATCTGGCCATATTTAATAGAAAATCGTAAAAAATCAAATAAGAATACAGTAAGTTTTGAAAAAGGATTCCGCTGTTTAATTGAATAGTTCTGAGAATATATGTTATTGCGGATTATGTAATACTTTAAATGCAATAAATCAATCATTGTACAATATAATTTCTATATAAAGATATTGTTTGTCATTATAGCTTATAATTATACTATGTGCTTCTTTCTTTTGCATAGTAGTGTACATGAGCGTACCAGAATATATCAAAATATACTTGAATATATTTTCTTCCTGAATTGCAACAAACTAGAGGCAAATAGAAATTTATGTTCTTTCTTAAGATGTTTAATAGATTGAAAATAATATAACAGTATTTTTAAATTCTTCTAATATTTTTATGGTTTTAAATTACACCTACTCATTTTATCTGATAAAAGCATATAATCCGCTCTCTATAAATAATATTGTAGAATATACTATAACAGAACATAAATTACTGCAAGTATATGAATAGATTTTTTAATGACTATTTTCTATGCTATATCTAAATGAAGGTAAATAATTCTTGTCGAAATAACAACGACTGACATATTTCCGTATAATTTTCCACATCCAAATGATGCGCTGATTGCCAAAAATGAGATTCATCCTAACTACCGCAGAAACGCAGACACATTTCATGTGATGCAGTATATCTTCTGCATGAAATATTAAACAGTGCAACAAAAAAATATCATTAACTTTCCGAAATTTACATTTCGCGCTACGGTTTTAGGTAATAAGCAACCTGCATTTCTTTATGCAAATTCCCATCTGCATAGATTATTTTACAAAAATCCGCATAAGGGAAAATTCTCGTTTCCTAACAAAAAGGCTTCTGATAAAACTAAAAATAGAATTAATTATTATCAATGCCCGGATTTCCCTGTTTTTATCAAATATACAGATGTCGTAAAGCGTGGCATTAACTGAGAGAAAATTGCTTTTCCGCGCGTAAAATACAAACGATAACGAACGTGTTAAATATACCATTCGAGTGATCGACCATCCTCTAAAAGAAACCTGCACTACATACTTCATAAAATTGAAGAAACACTAAAGGAACACTCTAACCTCGTGTAAAGAAATCTTGAAATATTCTGCCTGTGATTTCAAAGGGTGAATTTTCTACGTACACGTCCCCGAAGTCGGTTTCTTCGAAGTCTCTTTTTCGGTATGGAACGGGACTGGAGAACTGAAGTTACTTCTCCTCTTGAAATTTTACAAATTCAAACGACTGTACAAAGTTTAAACAATCTTCTCCATATTCATTTCAATGTGGTCTCTACGAGGAAAGCCTCGGCTTCACAATTACCTCTCGAAAGTTCTGCCATGTTTTCTTGCCATTTTATCGCACTGCTAATGAAAAGTATGCCATCGGTAGTAGAATAAACCGAGACGCTCCATGATCAAGCTTGCACCTACCGTATAATCAATGTTTATGTCTGGTGTGTATGTTCGAGGCTTGTCTAGTGTGTGTGTGCTCAATACGTCTGGAGTGCATGCGTGTCTAACTTGTTTGTGAAGTGCGTTTAGGAACGAGAATTATGTCTTAGCTGCCTTGCTACTGGTAGTAGTTATAGTTAACTTGTAGTTAGTACAGGCAAAATAACAGAATAATATTTCATAGAGTTGTGAACAATACAGCAATATATTTTATATATTTATATAATTATATATTTTATAGAATTTATGTAATGTTTTCGGCGCAGGTTCGATCAATTGTTAAAAACAAAGCAATTTTGCAACTTAAATAATTCTCGACGTTTTAGTCCAGGTATGGACCATTTTCAAGAGAAATTTGCATCTGTAAAATAATGTATACTGTAATGTATGTTAAATATAATGAGGTAATAGCCAACAAAACTTTACCGCACTTGCTATGTAAAAGAAAAGTATATATTCAATATTGGAAAATATCTAGTTGACTCTATATTTTTATGTTTTCCAAATCTGATTATGAATCCATAAATAGAAAATCGTGGATGAACTTTTCCAGAGGCAATTTGAAAAAATCACATTGGAATTGGACATGTGAACAAAATTTCTTAAAATTCAAGAGAAACTAATATTGAATTACCATTCGATATATAATTGCAAGTATTAACCACTGGTAGCAGCTGTAGTTAATACAGACAGAATAAAACTTGTCTGTATTAATTGCAAATCACAGGATATACATAGACATTCATTCCTCCTCCGAATCGTTTCATAGAGTTGTGAACAATACAGCAATATATTTTGATGTTTTCCAAATCTGCAGTCTGATTACAAATCCATAAGCAGAAAATCGTGGATGAACTTTCCCAGAGGCAATTTTATAAAATCACAATTGAATTCCCTTTGAACTGAGTTACCCTTCGATAAAAGTCACCGTTTAGGGGTGACCGACGAAATAAATCCAAGTGCAAGTGCAGTTTCATCTAATCTTTACGGTCGTCGAGTGGGCGGTGACAGCGTTAATTTTTCGAGGCGGCGTGTTTGTCGTTTTTCCGAGGATGCGCAGCTCCGCTGGTCCCGTTTAAGCGTGAGCCGACGTGCGCAACGGATTAGCCGGCGGTATACCTAAATGGCCTAATAACCAACAGCGAGCAAAGTACAAGCTCCATCATTCCGAGAGTTGTTGAAACGGAGGGGTGGGTTGGAGGATCGGTTGCGTCTTGCGGGAGCCGGCGGAATTCGCAGGCTCTGTTCTATGTATACCAAACTCGTACTTGTCGGTCGTTGATGTACCAGGTGAGATTGGCCGCGGGTTTGCTCTGTCCGGATGTGCAGTTCAAACGTAACATATCGCCAATCCGGTATTTCCTCCTTAACCCGTGTATCGACGGCCCTTGAGAGGGTAATTCTGCGGAACAAGAGACGGCCGGGTATATAGGTATAGGAGGGCCGTAAGTATGCAAGGCATGCTCGAAACACCGCTTTGACGTTCGCTGCCCCTACCCGGTGTGCACGTATCACACGGAAAGGGAGGGAAAACTTTTCAAGATTCTCGGATACGCCGATATACCGATATACTCACTCTCTCTCTCTCTCTCTCTCTTTTCCTCTCTACACGCGTCTCTTTATCCCTCTCTATCTTTGTACGATTCACTCTCTTTCTCTCTGCGCGCTTGATGAAAAATTCTTCTTTTATGCCTGGCAATTCGCGCTCGCGTTTCGATATCGGAGTAATGTATTCATAAGAGAGACACTATTGTCCCGGATTCTTTCAGCCCGCGAGTCGCGTCTAGCGCCCGCTGCGCCAAATATTTTGCCGATCCGTGTATTCGAACCGTGCGTTTGATATTTTCCACCCTGCCTCTTTTCGACTCTCCCCCCTCCCTCCGGTCGCGTTCTTTCTGGGCGTAACGGGCCGCGCGTGTAACTCGTGCATCGAAAGGGAAATTCACGCGCGCACGACCAGCATATTCAAACGACCAGAGCCAGAACCAGAACGAAAAGCAGAATCGGGACCGACAGACAAGCTTCTCTGCCCCGCGAACTTCGTTTTCCCCCTGGAGCGGATAACGAGAGCGAGATACACCGTAGGTTTCGGTAGGAGGATTCTAGCGCGTCTGCCACGCCGCCGCGCCGTCGTATCCCATCGCTTTTATGATCCGTAAGAGCTTCTTCAAGCTCCCTGTTTTCGTTCCTCTTTTTCCCCCTCACCCGCCCCTACTTTCCATTTTCTCCTCCCTTCTCCTTTCCCTTTCTCCGACTTCCTAGTTTCGACTTCTATGTAAAACATCCGAGCGACTACCGCAAGCATTCATCGGAGAACAAACACGGCGAAAAATACAAGAGAGAACCTTTCCCTCTCCTGTAAAAACAAGAAACATCCTACGTTGATAAAACGAGGAAACCCTCCCTCTCTCTCTCTCTCGTTTCATCCCCCATCCACTCGCCGCGTGCACGGACAAGATTATACGACTGTTCTCTCTCTCGGAATTTTCGGATTTGTTAAAAGCGGAACAGAATGCGCAAGATCTCGGGAACCGGAGGCCCACCTCTATCCTGTTCCGAGTGTACGCGCTTTTTTTTGCGGAGGTATTGTGTTCGTTAAAAAACTTGTAGGTGCACGAAACACGCGGCCGTTTTATCAAAATACCGCTCTCCGGCCTGGCGGCGATCGCGGCCGGAGAAACTCCATACTTCTGTCTCCGGGACATTTCGCCGCGTAATTTTTCGACTCCGACTGACCGTAAAAAAGTCGCGAGAATTTCATAGCCGTAGCTTGCCGGTGTGCACCGGTGTACAGGCTTGTTAACGCCGACTTGTTTTGTATGTTAAGGGTTCCAGTAATTTTTGCCGTTTTCTCTTTATAGAATGGTAGAACCGAATCATAATCGAAACCAGAAGCGAAATAATATCGATTCTGAAAAACCGTAACCGATATTTTCGTAACAGTTATAACTAGACTCTGGATTTAATGCTTTTGTGACAAAAACGAGTAGGTGCGATTTCACACAGTGAAGACATTGGAAGGCTTTAAGGGGATTAATACATTATTGTTACTACATTGAAATTATTATCTTGTGATTGTGGCAGAAACTTCTTACTTTGCATAAAGATCCGGAGTACAGTTATAACATCATTTCGGTTCTTCACTAGACTGTGGATCTTTACGCAAAATAAAAATATTTTTCCATTGATTGTGGGAAGCAGGAATAACATAAAAATTGATTTCATCCCTTAACGACTTTGTTACATTGAAAGCAACATTACAACATTCTTGAATTTTTTAAATATTTTCCCATTTTGTATTTCATCCAACCAATTTCTTGATAAATGCATAAAGATTCGTAGTCTATATATAACTATTTCAATCAGTTAGTTACGAGAACCATGTTTGACCAGTTATCCCATAGAGATACAGGGTGAATCACGAATCGTGATCAGTAGAGATTACTCTGTTATTAGCTATCCGATCGAAAACGTTTTTATAACATATACGTACACGGTTTCAAAACAACTTTCACGTAATTATAGCAAATTTTTTGTAAAAAAAATTTAAAAATCTTCTTTGCAATCTTTTTGTGATTTTGTTAATGTTATGATACGTTACCGAATTAGCCTTGAAATCCTCTAACAAATAGGCATAAAAAGATTCTAGGTGTATTTGCAAAAAATTGAAGGCAACCTTGAAAAATCATAAAAAAAGGAGTTGACAAAAGTTGAAAATTTGCTATAATCACGTGAAAGCTCTCTTGAAACCATGCTATACCTGATAGAAACATTTTCGGTCGGACTGCTAATAACAGAGTAATCTCTACTGATCACGATTCGAGATTCACCCTTATATAAAGTTCTCATTAGCTCAAAATTTCTGACAGACTCGAACGCGAAAAATTAAGGATCGCCGATGGAATTCTTTCCCGCGGCGAGTTACCCGCTCCGGAGATTTCTCCATCGGAGTTTTCGAATCGAGAATCGCACGAGAAAAGTTTTCCTGGTCCCTCTCCCATTCCTCCCGCAGGTTTGATACGCGACGGTCTGATTCGCGCGAACATAAGCGTATTCCCATAACACGAGACACCGCGCGCGAACCGAGAAATTGGAAACGTTCTGCTGAGAGAACGCAGCAGGCAGCAACGACGCGCCGCGCCCGCGTCGCGCGTTATCGTTTCCGCGGCCGTAGTTTCGATTTAAATATCGCGCCGCTTGTAAAGGAGATTTTTATCCACGCATTTGTTCCCATTCGCGCCTTGCCTCGCGGCCAGGACCTGGCGAATTTATTTTCGAATCTCGTCGAAACGATAAAATCTCCAGCGGAGGTCGTCGGAATTCGCTGAACAGGAAATTCCTGTTGTTCTATCCCCTTGGATAACCTCCTTTCGAATTCGGGCAAATTTATGCGCGAGAAGAATCTGTTTTGCTTGCTGAATCGATCAAATCCTGCGTCAACAGATTCTACTCTGTCTTTAAACGAAACGAATGTGTTTGTTGCGAATCGATGTCTCTGGAAGAGAAGGAGCGCAGTAAGTCAGAATCTTTTTAATCCTCATTCGTCCGGCATTTTCTCAGATCAAGTTCTCCATTGGTATTAAAATTTTCCTTTTTCATTTGTTCCTTCGAATTTTTAGTTTTATTGTACCATTGATCACAACCATCTCGCGCGTTTAAGTAAGACTTATAAATGAAATTAGGGACTAATTCATTAAGTACCTTGGACTCATTAAGTACCTTGGAATATTTTTCAGATTTTAACACAAAAGCAAAATACATCATTTTTACATTAGTATATTATTCCCTTTTTTTTAAGTGGACTGAACCTCTTGCCGAAGATATTAACAAAGTCCAACAAATATGAATATTACGCGTTCCGTTTTAGATGAAATCAAATTTGATTCTTTTGTAATCAATATTTAATTAATAAATAAATTTTCTTTTCTCTTCTACATTCTTCGGGATAAAGACCTTTTAATCGCTGTAACTGTAAAGAACCCAGGCTCTGGAATTCTGGAATTATTAGATACAATAATTAGGATACATATTTGAAATTCATATACAAGTATAATTTTTTCAGAAATTGTGTTGGTCTGGGACTCTGGATCAACCAGATGCAGCAACACGACACAAGTATGTTATTAAAAATTCAATAAAACTTGATCCCATCGTACGAACATTTGTCACAACTTCTATACGCAATAATTACACATGAAGAGAATGGAGCAATAACGTAATTCGGATAATCTGTAAGAACACTCGAAATCCGTAAACACAATAAAGCAGGGAATTATACGATAAGCCCGGTATCGATTGTAATTGCTAATCCGTATTTAATCTAATTATAGCCCGTACTTAATGTTCTGCGTACAAACGTTTGCGAGAGTGTTTTGGTAATTTCAGCGAATGCATTCGCAACGAGTCTATCAAATTTCCAGATATCTTGTTTCTCTTAAAATGGTGGGTATCGTCGCGTGTATCATATTTTATGATCACTGCTACATTTCCTCTGCATTTTTTATTTAACGAGCCGGGTAATATCAATCTTGATTTTAATAACACGAGCTTTATCACTCTCGTGTATTACCCGGGTTCATATTTTATTGATTTAAACCCTCGCACTTGCCATAAACCAGCGTTTATAGTACATTTATCTTGCCCGCGAAATTACTCGGCGACTTGAAAAATTTGCAAAAGTCGCAGTAACATATTTTTAGCTTTCACCGTGTTTTCACCGTATTAATAATGCAGTTTCCGGGATATCGTAGTATCTGAACCGCTCTCCGGGCTCAATTAATTTTCAATTCCTTCGGAAGAACATTTCATAAAAAACAGAATGATTACGAGTGATATTTTAAAGTGTCAAGAAGGCAGATGTCAAAATTAATAATTATAACTTTTCTAAAACGCAAAAATAAAAATTTTTATTTACCTAAACAGTCAAGAAAATTCCTATTCCGGGAATATAGCATCGTTTAAATATAGGAATTTTCTTGACTGTTTATGTGTGATAAGTGTATATCCAAATACGAAATAATAATTTTTAATTTATTATAATTATTAATAGACTGCAGATCTTTATGCAAAATAAAAATTGTCTGCATCGATTGCAAGAAATAGAAACCGAATTGAATGTTATGTCTTGCCTTAATGATTTTAATAGAGGAGAAATTATATATATGGACATCTTCAATTTTAAAAATTTTTCAACAAGTTTGAGTTTCATCTACTCAATTTTGCTATAAATGCATAAAGATCCGCAGTCTAATTATTAATTTTGACATTAGATTCATAATCAGCGACCGGAAAACCCACGCAATTCCGATTTTCAATAAAATTGCAGCATGTCTTCGATATTTGGCCATGTTTTGACGATTCTGGAGCACTGTGCTACGCGACGGTCGTTTCGCGGAGACGACGCCTATTAACTTGATAATTACGTTCTCTGTCGCGATCTTTATTTAGGAGTCGTCTTGCACGGTGTGGCGTGGCCGCGATCCGCGAATATTCCGCGGGACGGAAAATTTATTGCATAATCCCGTTCCCTTTGTAGCGCAGCTTAACCGAGACAAAGGCGTATCCGAAGACTGTAATGGCGTCATAAAACGATCATTAAACCGGTATCCTACAGTCGGGTAAAATAGCAATTATATAATAGGTGAGCTCCGGGCGGCGGAATGGTAATTCTCACTATTTGTTCGCCTGGGCCGTTCGTCGCTTTCTTTGCCTCCCATTCAGCGCGCAACAATGAAACGAGATGGTCCCGAATTTACGGGGTTCACAGGCGGCCGTGTATTTACTATACCAACAGCGTAAACGGGCCGGCGCGGCGCGACGGCAGCGTCGCGGGACCAACAGCGTTGGGAAACTATCTTTAATCCACCTCGGGGCTTTGTTATCCGGCACGGCGCGCCGCGTTTCAGCTTTTCGCGCCATTTGGCCCCGCAATTTGTCATTCCCCGATAAATTAATGAGCAACGGACGAACGGATGACGGGTCCGACGCACCTGCATCGGCCGACACCGTCATCCCCTAATCGCTTCGAGCCTATCTCGCACTCGACTATACTTCGGCCAACGAGTCTAGTAAAGGTATCGAGGTGTAGCATCTCTATTCGTGCTGTTATTTCACTTGGAATATCGATTATTTTCATAATATCAGCCGTTCAACCTCCTCTCTGCGTAAAACGGAAATAAAAAACTGACGAACGGAAAGTTTCGAAAAATTTTCTAGGAATCCTATCTGTGATATTGCGAGAATTTTTATAGACAAATTTTGAGAAAGTGTGCATCGTACAAAAAAAATAAGAATACTATTCTATTCTAGCATTTAAATAATATTCTCGCATTTTTTGAACATTCCCTTAACTTTTTCGTACTGTATACAAATCTTTGAAAAATCAAAAAAATTTCACAAAATATACTTATGCAGACAAATTTTTTCTTTCATTTCTTAAGTTAACATAAAATGGTGTAAGTCAGGACTTGATCGTCATTAGGTTATCATCATTGTCCAATGATTAACTGTTTCGACTTGTACTACTTTTACACGAAAAGATAAAACTGCAGCTAAATGGATATGGCAACTGGTCTATCCAAGTTACAGAGAACCTTCAGCGAGCTGAACGATGAACCTCGAAGGCCGACTAAGGCTGAGTTGCCTGAACTGTTGCTGCTGAGTAGTACGATGCGAGCGACGAGTAGAATTATCATGAGCCGTCTAAACCCCGCGGCACGAATCAATACAACCTCCTAATAAACAAATACACGTAGAAGCCACTTAGGTGCAATTAGCAATGGGCGCAACGCTGATGCTACACCGACTGGTCTCTGGATCCAGTACCTATAGCATCGGACGAAAGAAGACCAGATCACGAGAATCACGGGGTGAAGAAGAAAAACACGGTTAACCTAATTCGACTTCGCCTAAAACACCTAATTCCCGTTCATTCCGCCGCGTGTACCCGCAGTATTATCTTCGGCTCGGTCCACAGCGATTCACGTAAGCCCTTAAGTCCATCCAGGCCGTGGCTGGTATTAATTCGCAGTTCGAAACTGCGAGGCTCAAGTTAGAGAGAGTATGTAAGGGAGAGAGAGAGAGCAAGAGAGGAGAGAAATCTCTGCCCGGGCCGCAGACTCGAACGCGACACGTTTTCGTATCGCTTGCACCGACGCGACGCGACGCGACGCGGCGTAAAGTTCCGGTGCAACTTAATAAACACGCTTGCTTGTTTGCTTGGCTGCTTGGTTTGCTTGATTCTCTTACCGACTACGTTCATGGTGGCGTCAACTATGGCCGTGTGGAAGGAAGGCGCGTCCGCGGACACCTCGCAGCTATACGCCCCCGCTGCGTCTAGCTCCAGATTCGTCAGGCTCACCTGGGTCGCGTTGCTCTCGGTTTTCTGCAACAGAACGCCGATCGATTTGTCACTGGCTTCCCAGCAAACGAAACTGACATAAACAGGGTTAGTATCACCGCACAGCTGCTCTCGATAATCGCGATCGAAGCGAGATCGCCCTTTCAACCTTTCCTCGAGGACTTTCGGAGAGCGAGTTCAATTTCCGACGCCCCACAGTGTGTCGTCCAACGGAAAAATCGGGAGAAAATCAAGTGTAAAATCTGTAAACTCGTCTATCCTAAAATGTTCATAAGAAAACGTTGTTTCGAAAACTATCTACAATTTGAACTGAATAAATCAATTTGTTATTCGAGTCGAGGCTGAAACATTACTGTCAAATTCCGTGAATTTGTTGAGATATGAGTTCCTCGCTTAGCTATTCGGTTTTTCGATTAGATTTTTACAGGATGTGTTTAGTATTATAAGACCTTCCAACTGCAACAAAGTTTTTTTAAATACTCGCAATTTGTCCTAATTTTTTATGTTCGACGTTCGTATCAGCTTTGATTCGAGTTTTAAAAAATAGTACCAGAAAGTCCTCCAGTGAATGTTTTTACATTAATTGGTGGCATATCAAACTTTAATTTTGCGTTGGTTTAATGGCCAGGGAAGGGTCTATGGCCATTTTAGCCTACGATGGTACCCTGGCTTCTGACCAGCTCAGTGAAATTTTCTGTGTAGCGATTCTCGCCGGTATATCGTAGACACAGTAGAACCTTGATTATTCGTATAATAGATCTGTAACTTAATTAAATTGCTAGCTTCAAGCTGTATTGATTTGTGTTTCGTATGGATCGCTTCAGAATGAGCTATTTGAACATCGTTGGGTAAATAGACGCTTCAGATGTCATCGGTTCGGATAATCGAGGTTCTGCAGTAAATTTCTAATGAAAACATTCTCATAATTTGAATGTTTGCAAGAGAAAGAAGAGAAACGATTCGTTTTCTCCACGGTCTAAAAATCGCCGAATTTTCATCCGAGTTATAAAGGATTAAGATCGAGATTGTCCAACGGAGACCCAACTTTTTCGCCCTTCAAAACAGTAATTTTTTAACAGCCAGAAAGGGAATTGCGAGAAGTTTGATGCTGGGAACTTCGGCAGACTTAACGCGTGCGCGCGGAACAGAATGGCGCGCTTCCGGTTAAGGCTGAGACCGAAATGCAGGTATCACAGCTCAGAAAAGGTCAGTCTGAACGACTGTTACTGAATTTAAGCAAAGGTTAAGAGGTCCTGAGCACCGTGAGGTCAGCTTTTCACCGGGTGAAATGACGGACCGCATTCATTTACGGGAAACTGTGCTTACGAGCATTATTTGGAAAATATAAAAGCTACTCAAAAACCGCTCGTCGAAGGAGTTTCAACGCTGACTGGGCTCTGCTGACTGAAATTCATGACTTTCGCTCGTTTCTCGACGGTGAAGTTCGCGTAAGTGTGCCACAGAGAGGATTTCTAAGCAACTTTCTAAGCAACAGTGGATGAAATTAGTGTTCTACAATCTTGCAAACATGCGAATCACGGTTAGAATCAACATGTTGAAGTGTATGTAAAAATAAATGTATGTAAATCTTGCAAACATGTGAATTGCGGTTAGATGAATCACGAATTCTTTCCTTTATCAACATGTTGAAGTGTATGTAAAAATAAATGTATGTAAAAATGTATGTAAATCTTGCAAACATGTGAATCACGGTTAGACAAATCACGAATTTTTTTCTTTACAAACATGTTGAAATGTATGTAAAAATAAATGTATGTAAAAATGTATGTAAATCTTGCAAACATGTGAATCACGGTTAGACGAATCACGAATTTTTTCTTTTACCAATATGTTCAAATGTATGTAAAAATGTATGTAAATCTTGCAAACACGTGAATCACGGTTAGACAGATCACGAATTTTTTCCTTTACCAACATGTTCAAATGTATGTAAAAATTGTTTAAAACGAACTATGCATAAACGAGCTGTCTGTAAATATAGCTTTAATGAAATGAAAACCAAAAGAAAATGTTCAAATTATAAAACAAAATGTAGATTTGTAGAACTATGAAAACATGATCGTAAAAAGCGAAGACTATTAAGTGTTGTTTCTCCTAGGTTGCTCCTCGAGTCATTACAAAGATATCCTGCAGCGGGAAAAGCTCGTTCAGCCTCCTACACTTGTAAGTCGAATAGTTAGTATCGATGCAACATCGAAACAGTTCATCTCGCGCGTCATCATTCCCGTAATTCATTACACCCATAGTCCCGAAAAATTTGCGTGATTCCGCATCAGCTATTTAAGAAATGCAGGACCAAAAAATGGCGGGGCATCCAACTTTGCGGGACTGCTAGCTCTAATCTCGGACTATTTCCTAAAAACATGCCGATTCTGATGAAATCCGATATCCATTTAATTACATCAAGCGTGTAGGCGATCGTACGCCTAACACCACACATCCCCCGGACAATATTTCCCAGGATGATCCAGGTTATCCAAATTATTTCGCCGGTTAGCCAAGCGTCTTTTTCGCAGTCCCTTCGATACGGTTTTGGCGTGATGGATTTATGACATTGTCGCCGCACGGGCTGTCCGAAAAAAAGGAATCGGCGTCGGCGTCGGTGTCGGGGTGCCGTGGGTGCGAGAGGGTGAACTACACGCGTGCGAATGTGTACGTGTGTATACGGGGGGTGGTGTGCTGCGTGGTTAGCGAGCATCGATCAATCGACCGGAAGACAAAGGCCCGCGGCCGATTCGCATTGTTCCGTCGGGCAGCGGAACGACCGTTGAATAATCCACGGTTGCGAAGACGGCAAACTGGACCAGCGTTCGCCTCTTCGCGATATCGATTTGAAATGACGGCGCGGCGTCGCGTCGGTGGCGGCGGCCAGTCACTCTGGCCAACAGCGTCGGCGTCGGCTAGTCAGCTAGCACCCCTGGCAGAGAGCTTCACGCTCACGGAATACGCCGCGCCGCCTCCCTCCCCCCTCCAACGCAGTTTACGAGCAACATTACGCTTCGTAACGGCGTCCCGTCGGCCAGTTCCGCAGAATTCCGCGACGCATTGCGCGATTTATTCGCTCGCGATCCTCTCGGCACGGAGCCCGCAAGACTGAGCTCGCGGAACTGAACGGGGATTGCAAAGATGCATCCTTGAGAAATTTGCCGAAAAATTTATTCCTTTGGAAGGACACGTTCTCGTTATTTTTATAAGGTTATGTGAATTAATCACTTGTAGTGCTCCGAAAACCTAGTGTTGAGTCTTCCAAGATGTGACAATGTAATTTATACAGAATATGTACCAGAGTATACAAGAATATATCGGAATATGCCACAATACATCAGAATAGACCAGAATATATCAGAATATACAAGAATGTACCAGAATATACCAGAAAACACCAAAATATACTAGAATATACCAGAGTATACAAGAATATATCAGAATATGCCACGATACACCAGAATATATTAGAAAATACTAGAATGTACTAGAATATAGCAGAATATACCAGGAAACACCAAAATATTCTAGATACACCAGAATAGACCAGAATGTACCAGAATATACCAGAAAACATCAAAATATACTAGAATATACCAGAGTATACAAGAATAAATATATCAGAATATGCCACGATACACCAGAATATACTAGAAAATACTAAAATGTACCAGATTATAGCAGAATATACCAGAAAACACCAAAATATTCTAGATACACTAGAATATACCAGAGTACTATATACACACGTAAAAACAGATACCTTCGTCTCGTGAACTGGAGTTACGTCGATAGCAACAATACGAACAAAATTCCGGGAAAGTGTTTGTAAGGTTCCACATCTTTAAAAAATACAATTTTGAAAAATTCATTTTTTGTCCCGTGAATCCTGTCGCGTGCACGCGCTGCCGACCAATAGCGCCGCGACTCGGTAAGCAACATCGTTCCGTCGAGGATTTAATGCTAAGCCAGGAAAAGCAATTTTGCGCCCGGTGTTACTTTTCCACGTTGTTGTTCGTCCCCCCTGTTTTTTTTTTCGTAATTTTGTAACGGCCCCTTTTTCGGATCGCGGGAGTGCCAGGACAGGGGGTGGCTCCGCGCAGTAGAGGGAGCGAAAATAACGAGACACTTGCATGGTAAACGAAGGATTATGGAAAGCTTTTGTGGAATATTGCAGCGTGTCCCGGGATATCCGCAGAGGGGCGGGGGCGTTGTTACCTGGAAATTCTGGTTTCCGGGGGGATTTTTTTTTGTGGCGGAACGGATTGCCCGAAATTGACGGATTCTATGAGATACGGATTTCGTCGACGCCGATGCACGATGTTTTTATTTATCGAGCGAATTTTCGTGTTAATCCGGTGATCTGCTTTATTCTTGAGATGAGTGATTGTTGATCGAACGGAGTCGATAGAAGAGAAAGCGGCCATTTTGGGAGTGGAAAATTTAAAAAATCAAACATGTAGTGCAGGCATTTAGCCCTTTGCACTCGGAGCTATTCTAATTCGAAAACCGAATTTCTCTTCCGGCCTGAAATGTTTCCATTTTATATGATTTTCTTAATTTGATCGATAGAAAACTGATGTAATACCTATCACAATACTTTCAGTAGTTTACTCAGTATTTTATATTATATTACGGAACTCTACCAGCCTCCTTTATACTTACTTAATGCGTATAGCTAATTATGAATAGCGTCTGGAATTTTGCGCCGTGACAATTACGATCGATGAATTGAAATGGAATTGTTGGTGTGGGTCTGATCGAGTTTCTTAGTGTTTGACCAGGAAATTTCTTGCAAAATTATAAAGTTGAAGGTTTTATAAAAGCACCGCGAATAGGTGAAACTTAAGCTTGCCCTATAAATTGGAAACTAAATTTAGAAAGTGGAAAATTACGAGCCTGAGAAGAGGAAGTGCTGCTACTTGAAAGAAAGTTCTTGAATATTCGAAAAGAGCAGTGACATGGTTACAAGGGGAGCCGACTTAGATATAATAGCCTTCTTAATAATTCAAAGCACAAGAGGATCAATATGAAATTCATTAGAGGCGACCAATCAAATTTATCCCAGGAATCCCACGCAATTACTATAATAATACTATTACAATAATCACAGGGCTAACGACCAGGGAACAACATCAAATTAGCAAACCGTCAAGAATATTCATTGGACACTTCGATCCCATCGTTTAGTTGTCACATATTAAACTGTGGTTCTCGCTGTTCCGGTTACTATATATTGTACGTCAACATCAGGCAAGATATTGACTCACTCATCATTTAATTCACTTATAATATATTTTCCTGTCGAGCAAATTACATGGCAAGAACTCGTTGGACAAAAGTTGAAAAGTTGAACAAAATCATCCAAGAAACTTATTTTTTCCGTATCTCGCCAGAGTGTCGCACGTGACCGACATTTAATTGACATCTGGAGCAGATTAAAAGCGTCGCTATTAGATGTCATAAGCAACCAAAATAAATCCAGCCGGCGTTATACGGCCTAACAGGATCCAAAAGATAATCCGGTTAAAAGTCTTGTTCGACATAATCTCTATTTCTAGAAAGAAGGTGTCTCTCCGTTGCAACTGTCCCACAGTGTCATTACAACCTGCATCCGCTGCTATAATAGCTGAATCTAATATTATGGCCTGTGTATACAGGATGTCCCAAAAATGTACTTCCTTGAAAGAGCCGATTCCCAAAGTCATTTAAGGTAACATTTTCCTTTGGGAAAATCTTCTCCGCGGCTTTGTTAAAGAGTTATTTACTAAAAACATGGACCAATTACAGCGCGGCCACTCCGGACGAGTTCTGATTCGGTGACAGATTCCGCTGAGCGTAACGTTGCCATTGGCCAAGCCGGAATCCGTCCATTGTAGCCGCGCTCTGATTGGCCCATGTGTTTTTCGTTAATAACTCCTTAACACTAAACCTACCGACCCTCAAAAGTAACTGGTACATGTTCCCTTATAAAAATGACAAGATTGATTTTATTTAGACTTTGTGCGGCTTCTATTGTAATACGTGCACTACTAAAGATATTTATACAGTCGTTTCTTATAAAATCAGTTTTATTACTTTTCTAATTGTAAAATTAATAAACCTGGAACCAGTCATTTCGACCGGTGTTGGTAGGTTTAGTGTTAACAAAACCGCGGAAAGCATATTTACAAAGGAAAAAGTTACTTGAAATGTCCTCAGAAGTCACCCCTTTAAAGGAAAAGGAACATTTTTCAGACACCCTGTATATAATAGGTCTTTTAGATAACCTACGTGTCTAAGGGTCATCTTTTCTCTTGTAATGTATATTATGTTGTAATAAGTCTCGTAAAAGATTTCCTAATAAAAAAAAACAGAAAAAAATGTCTTTTTTGTGCGAAATTATCAAGGATGAAGAAGCTCTAATCACGGCGATCGTAATGAAAATCATACGGCAAGGGGTTGAGAATAATGTTTACGGTATCGCGAACGATAATGACAGAAGCGTCGCGGTAATCGATTCATCGGCGTCTCAAGGGCGGCTTAAGTTTCCCCTAAACGCGTTCAACCCCTCGTAAAAACGGCTCGAATAATTCTCCGCTTAATCGACACCGGCGGTCCCGCGCTCTGATTTCCGCTCATTAAGACGGCCGCCGTGCCGGCCCGAGTCTCGCGAAGTTCCTTAGGGAACAGGGGCCGGTATCTGGGCGCCATATTTCAGAAGAAACGTTCGGTTATTGTTCCATCCAACTTCCCAACCAACGATAAATCCCCGGACGTTGGTCTTGCCGCAGCCGGCGGCGTTTTTTCGTGAAAACGTCGGCGTCGGGCGCACAGTAGAACGAGTAAGAAAAACAAACTGGCCATGCCAATTGCCTCCGTTCTTTCCGACTTCATGGCGAAATGGTTTCAGACAAAGCTACGTTATTTCGAGGGATGCATCCGACGATAGCGGAGAAGCAGATTTCTCAAGTTTCAAACAAAATGAAGAAGATTTTAAATGAAATATCTTGATGTCACATCTATTAAAAATCAGTTAACTGCGTTCGACACGTCAATCCAAATCTCTATTGCGGTGCGATAACAATAACCTTTTCAAGAATGAATTGTTAAATTTTTATCAAATAAAAATGTAACTATTCCTCGCTTTTCGTAAAATTTATAATAGGACCATTTGCCCTGCGTTCGACGTGTATACTCGTCATTGTTTGATTTTAATTCCGCACTCTGTGGGGGATTTTTAAAACTAAATTCTGCAGCTAAAAAAGCCTCAGTCATGGGCTACACTTCCAAAAATTTTGGTATAGTCGCCGGTAGATATTGTGTTAAAGATTGCATCGCACAATAGCGAAGAATCTTCTAATAGGGTAACAGTACCAATTACTGCGGTATCATGCTTACCATGCTTAATACTCTCCTATGCAATTTAAAGCAATATAAAGAATGTAGAATCATGTGAACAACAGTCCTTTGGTGATCGAGATAGAAGTCTTATTTTTACCTTTTATGAAAAATGTTTTTTCAAATCCTGAGATCATAAAAATATGAGAACGATTGACAATTTTGTTTGCCTCGCCAGCGAGAATACATTCTCGTTGAATTGCACAGATTTATTCGTGGGAAAAATATTGATTTTGACGTATTTTAATCGGATTCGGAAAAATACCGCAGTAATAGGTACATTTACTCTACCTTTTAAGAACAATGTTTTTTCAAATCCTGAGATTATAAAAATATGAGAATTTCTTTCTCGTCGAATTGTACACATTTATACGGGGCAAAATATTGATTTCAACATATGTATTTTAATCTGATTGTAGTACATTTATACCGTATTTCTTTTTGCGAGATTTCAAAAACATTCGTATTTTTCTAAATGAAATATCGTCGTGTTGTCCAAGAAAATGGGCGTCCTGTTCCACTGTGGCGGCGTCGGGACGCCTGTTCACGAAAAAGATTCCCGCGGAAGCTCGACCGCTGAGCCACGGGTAGAAAAGATAGGGTGAACCAAGTGCGGGGATGGGTTTTCGAGGGTGGGTTTGCCGCGGCGCGGCGAGGAGGTGGACGAGAAGGATGGAAACTCGATGCTCACCTTCACCGTCAAGTTCCCGATGGGGAAAGTCTTGACGACCGGGGTCTCGTTCGGGGCGTAGCGATAAAACTCTCGACCCCCTTTGTACCACTTGACGGCGTATAAAGGATCCCCCTCGGTGTCATACCAGCAGTTCAGTATCGCCGAGTCACCTTTCTTCACGGCCGTCGGTATCTGGATCCGCACTTCTCGCAAACCGGAGCAAATTCCTGCAACAGACAGGTGTTTCTATTTAGCGGCCAGCCTACTCGACCCCTCCGACTTTTCAGCCCCCTTCTTCCGCCAGACATAATTGAAAGATCGCGCGTAAGGATGCGGGGGTGTGTCGAGCACTTTCGCTATCGAGTTCGTATTCGAACTGAAAAATAGCGTGAGTCTCATCGCGTGGTATCGAAAAGCGCCACCATCGCAGCCGAAATTAACCCTTAGAACTCGAATGGCGACTCTGAGAAAGAGGCACCACTAAAAATTGCTGTACCATTATTCAAAATCTTGTTTACATTATTATTACATTATTAAATATGTCGGTATCTAATCGATTACTAAACATTTCGGTATTGTATGAGGTATTATACCAATTTCATATTCATAAAATTTAAAAGATCATAGAGAATGGAAATATTATGAACAAACGTTTAATTTTCGAGTTAAAATAATTTATTCCGTCTCCTCTATTTTTAGAACTTGCTTAATATGCTATAAAACTTGCAAATATATGCTATAAAATACTAATATGATGAATATAATGTAAATCGTTAAAATATTTGTGCAAAAATCAATGTCGAGGCTTGCTCGGCATAAAACATAAAAGGATTGATATTACTGCTTCTAAAGAAAATTAGTAATAATAATAGTATCCGAGAAATTCTATCCCAGGAGAACGAGAATATTCATTCTGGTTGAAAAATGAATTTCTGCACTAACTCGATGCACGAAAGGTTAGAATCTGTAAAATGCAAACAGATTGAAAGAGCATTTAATATTATACATCTCAACTTCTCAATATATTATTTCCTTAAATAAATCACTCCGTTTTTATCTTTGTTAGATTGCTGGATAGATTTTGTCTCCGAAACTTCTTGACGAATTCAGCTCGTCTCCTTTATTTATATCTAGAAAGTTCAATCGTCTCTGTTAATATCTTTTCAAGTTGAGCAATAAATGCTTCTAGTTTTGCCAGAATGTTTTGAAATGGCCACAATTGTTGAAAATCTGCCCACGCCATAAGTCCACGTTTTAAATTCAGTCTTTAAAGTGAACATCGTAATGAAATTTTCATAATTAAAAATTGATTAAATTATGAAAAAATCCAGTCAAATTACAACACAACAAAATTCAAACAAAAAACACAGCATCTGAAAACAGAAAATGGATTTGATTTGTTGAACAGGACTTGAAAATGCAAAAATGAGCAATTCAGTCGAATAAAATATATTAGTCGACCTAATATTTAAGGCCGAGTTTCGTATAACACTAGAGCATTATTTCCGTATGAACGCTGCCGCAGAGAAAACAGTGTGGCAGATAAAACAAAGTTACAAAATTGCGAACCGCATTTCTTTTAATGGCGGCTCGTTGTTCGTGGCGCACTAATTATCAGCAGAGATGCTATTAGGTTACTTGCACAAAAAACTATTAGTTTAAATGATATTCAAACTCCAACTTTGCAAAGTTGTGTGCCTCTGTTTACCGAAGTAATTACACGTGCTCTCTCGCGGAGCTACCGTGGCAGTGCAAACTTTACGACAAAATATACCTTTTATGGTAATTGTTTTATTTGCACAAGTATTCATGCTTGTCCCCGGCGGGGATGAAAATCTACGGTATCGCAGAACTCTATTTTGTCCGTGCGTGCTCGCACGCGATATAATCCGTTGCCGCTTTCAAGCTTTTCAACTGTTTACCTCGCAATCCAGATCGAACTACAATAGAAAATTGTAATTTCGATGAAATCGCGCGTGAAATTAATTTTATTAATAACCGGTCTCGTTCAACGAATATATAGTATAGTTTGTCCAAAAAGTTTCTTTCGTGTTGCGTATATGTTTAATATTGCTAAATAATACGAGCATACTCAAATAATTATTTTTTACGTGGATGCACCGATGCAGCTGTCAGGTGCAATTGCAATTCCTTTATCATTTTTTTCTATTTTTACTTAAGAAATTTAAAGTATCCCAGTTCCCAGAATCACCTTGCATAATTTGCGTTAATCGAAAACGAAACAAACGCTGCAAAATTCAACAGTTTTTGTGATTTTATGTTGAATCTTACTGCGACGCCTACATTTCAAGAAAATGCCGGAAACGATATTTTCGTATGGAAGACCAGAATGTAGCGTTTGAGGAGGCTTGAAATAACAGAGATATACATAAACAAGGGCGGGCCAATTCAGTTGTCTCCGGCAAAGACCAACAATTCTTGAACAGACTGACCAACTCCTCCAGGCCGTTCTGTTGAACTAGCACACGCTGGGAACCGTTGGGTTCCGTGTGCCCAAAACTTCGGGTGCTTTTTAGCACCACTCCGGTCGCACTTGAACCCGCACAAACACCTGCGCAATTTCTTTCAGCGCTATCATTCATATCTATGAAAACTTAAGGGGTTAGTTTTATGTCTTCGCGAGAAAATGGTAAGTTTGGGAGTTCCTCTGGAAGAGAAACGCCCGGCGTATTAAAACGGAATCCTTTTCCGACGGTGTGTATATGTACACTCGTGATTGCGAGCACACCGAGCACGCCTATCAACGGCGAAATAAATTTAACACAGGATGGTTTACAATGCCGAAGACTTTTCGAAAAAAAGAACGACCACCCTCGAGCCGTATCAATGCCCGGAGGGTGATCAATACTCTCGGGGGAGGGGCGCGATGGGCTGTTTGCGCGAAACATTCAAGTTTCTTCGATATTGCATAAATTTGTTCAGCCAATAGCTTTCGATAATAAATCAATTATGAATGAGATCCGAATGGTGAATCGAGCGTTGAACGCCAATTAGAAAGTTCGATGGTACCCGGCTATAATTAACTGGGATTTTTGCAGCGTCGCGACGCGGACTGTTCGCCGCTCGACGCTGGTAATTGTCAAACAATGTCGCCTAGTTGCCTTTTATTGTAGTTTCAATAACACTTTCGCAGATATCTATATAACTCAGGGATTCTGTTCATTAAAGTTTCCAATTCTCAACTCCCGGAACACTTGAACGAGTCCCGGTAAGTGGTAGTTGTTTTCGAATCTGCTCCGGCATTCAAGCGAAACTCGGGGAGAAAGAATTGAACGAGGGAGAAAAGAAGAAATCGTCAACGTTCCTGCTGACGACTTGGACAGCTAAATTGATAGGAGTTCTGTCTGGCAAACAAACGGTTCGACTGTCAATTGCGACCCACCCTCGCTTCCATCGGGAGCAAAACCGTCCCGAAGACATTTTTGCGATTGCTCTACGCAAAAATATTTTTGCCAACGAGCGCGCGCGCGCGCTGTATTGCTCCGACTGGATTTTTCGCCTCGGTGTTTTCATTTCATAAATAAACTATGCCCCATTAATTTTAATCGCCGAATCGGAAGAGCTGCGATTACATATTCAGAGAACTGCATTTATTTTGGAAAATGTGGACGTTAAAGACAATACGGGCTTCCCACTCCCCAGACGTATTTTTAGATTTCCATAGAAACGTTCATCCATAGATGAATGAATATTTTTAGTGAGGTATATCTGACACCGTGAATTTCGGCGATAATTTAATAAACGCGAGCTTTGACAAATTACAATGATATATGTTTGGCTTGTAAGCTGGTTATTGTTTCCCGTACATTTTTAATGAAACGTGTCGGTATTGAATTTACAATTTCATTGAAAAATCCGCGGAGAAATTATTAGCAGGAAAAATGAATTCATTCCGTTTGATTTCATATAAATAATAACCAGCTATTCGAATGGGAATATTTAGCCGGTCTTTGCCGATTTCGAATGCGACCGGATAATAGTCAAATAAAACACTACCATATAAATCAATAATGAGTATGGTTGCATCCGGTAAACTGCATACTCAACGGTGTGTGCTTTCAATCTTGCAAAAACCGTGACTGAAGCCACTCGAATGGTTTGCGATGTCTATGATGGGGGAACTGTGACTGATAGCTTATTCGCCTGACATCACTCCATCTGATTACCATTGCCTACATCGTTTAACACTTTGACTGCCAACTCAGCAACTTCGAAAATTCCATCGAATCAAAGTTATTCGTTCGCTGCTCGAACCTTTTGTACTTTGCAGACCCTAACCTGAGTATACATACAGTGACTCCCACTAATATTCGGACACTTTTAAAAAGACAACAACATTTTTAATATTGGACCATAAGATTTGAAATTTTTTGGGAAGTTAGAACAATTGGTTTGCTGCACAACGTGACTGAAGTTTTTGAAAAAAATTGCAAGTTGTCGGAATTGCAAAGAAAATGCTAAAAGTTGCATTTTACAACTTTTTTATGTGGGCCTATATTGAAAATTTGAAAAATACGTTTTGTAGATCTGTGTCAATTAAACATATTCTGAAAATTTCATCAAAATCGGCCGACGTTGCAATGAGCTACAAACGTTTAAATATAGTAAAAATTGCAAATTTTCACGATTTTCGGCCTATACCTAATAATTTTCATATCTTTCAATACCTGTCGTTTTCTTCTGCATTAACCGATTTCGATGAAACTTTCACAGTGCATATAATTGACACAGATCTACAAAACGTATTTCTTAAATTTTCAATATAGGCCCACATAAAAAAGTTATAAAATGCACCTTTTAGAATTTTTTCTACTACTCCGATCAATTGCAATTTTTGAAAAAAATTTTTCCACATCCTGTAGCAAACTAATTGCTCCAGCTTCCCAAGAAAAGTTCAAATCGTATAGTACAATATTAAAAAAGTTATCGTCTTTTTAAGAATGTCCGAAATTAGTGGGAGTCACTGTATATAAACATAAACATGTCTGAAATCTTTCAATTAAAATCGATTTATGATGTCCTAAAACGCTTCAACAAAACCAGTTCAAAATAATTGAGCTTGTGAAATGATTGATTAATATAATTTCTACTGCACATCGTACAATCGTGAAGAATTAATTTGTAACTGGACTACGGATTTTTATGCAAAATAGAAATTTTCTACATTCATTGCAAGATACAGGAGCTACATATACATTTATCTCTTTTCTTAATTATTTTATTATGACGGAAATACTACAAGAGCATCTTTAAATTTTTTTAATATTTTCACTGTGTTTTAGATTTGATCCGTAGTCTATTCATCACACAAGTAAATATCATCGGAATTATATCATATTTGGTATCATTTTCATCAGAAAAATTACATGAATATGGTGGTCAAAGTCCAAGTATTTCATTATAAAAAAAATAATGAAATATAAAGAAGTTTTTTTAGGGAATAGTTCACGCCAATATACTTGACCCGTCTTATACGTCTCTCATATGTGTATACAATCAAAGGCCAGACATTTGGGACATTTACCGAGAAAACACTGCACTCATTTCTGTGATAAATGCATAAAATCCGCTATTTATAATTCTAACTCTCTCGTTTCCGTCCAAGCAGAGCGCCGCGCTAAACGGAGCTGAAAACGGTAATTCCTGATGAGAGAAATTTCGGGATTTCAACGTCCCGAAATGCTGTCTTACAAAACCGGCGAGAATTACGGGGTAGCGCCGGCGATAATTGAGAAAACGCCACATCGCGTTCGTTTTCGGCCGGCAGCAGTCGTCTCGGCCGAAAAAAGAGAGAATAAAAGAATCGGCTACTAAATATGCCGTCGTGTCGGGAAAGCTAAAAATGCGTGGCGACGCCGCATTCTTTACGAGTTCCGAAGAGGGAATAACGGGGCTGTCACGCCGCGGAATTTGTGTGCGGTTTTTTGGCTCCCGATGCTGTAATTTTCCGCGCGTATTTCAAACGGCGGTCGTTCGGCAAATTTAAAAGCGACGACGAAAGTCGGCCTCCAGCGGGTCCGCGTCGCGTCGGGAATAACTGCGGGCAGCACGAGAAGATTTCGAAAAATTAATCAAACGTTTCGGATGCATCTGCTCGGCGGCGGTCGCGAATCGGCCGAAACGCGGCCAAAACCTCGAAACGTAATCCAATCCGGTCAGCAGTCGAAGTGTGTCGAATCTGGACACCACCGAATTTCATGAAATTTGTGCGAGAGGTGGTTCTCGGAAAAATATTTCACACGGCCAGCATCCGTGCTGGAACGGTGAAAATAGCCCTTAAAGTCGGTGATTTTTCCGAACTTCCACCAAAAAAATCTCCAAAAAAAATGTTTTGATCCGTATAGTACAGACTTCTACCTTGTGTGTGTGTATGCGAATGCGAGCTCGTATGTCCGTGTGCGTGTTATCCAGCTTTTTCAGCAGAAAGATGGCAAAAAGCAGTCGGAAGCAAGTGTATTGATCGACGTTATGATGTATTATGAGAATAATGAATATTCCAAGTGAAAAACCGACAGGAATTAGTGCAACCCTAATATTTTCAGGCGGAACGCGCGCGGCCGTGGTATCGCACGCGCCGGGTAAACTGAATCTGGTTGACCTAGAACGACACGGGACTTAATATCGTGAAGGCTAGTTAGGTAAAATGCGCTCTAACGATATTTAACTCGGCAGAGACGCGGCGAAATTGGTATGTCTACAAATAACACCGTGTGTGCGCGGCCGCGCGCCTCCGCCTCTTGCAATATCTCGCGAGTGTGTGCGTTTCCATGTGTTCCTGTGTGCGGAGCGTGTCCCGAATATATGTGTGTAGCCTGTGATGTCGTCGTGCACCCGATGGAATCGTTTGTGTTGGTGTCTGTGCGGTTGTATGCTGTGTAGTGTTGTCTGTTGGTATACAACTTGCCCGTATTGTTAGACCTGCGAATACACTTGTTAATGGCAGTTCAATAGGATCTTACTGTGACCTTCGAGAGTATCAACGACTGCTTTGGATCATTTCGAATAGTTCGTATCCAATTAGAACCAGAAGTAGAGACCTCCCACCACCAGCCTGTACATCGCCGTGGCGCACCTCAAATTACACTTGTCGATCTATTCTACGCGCCCTGCCACTCCATTTCGAAACACAATAGCGCGCAATGAACATAGTCCCGCCGCAAGTTCTCATTTTCGCAAAAATGTAACCCTCGAAAGCCACGGAAAGTGTTAAAAAATGGTTCTTGCTCCATCGTACGAGGTATTTTAAAATCTTGTCGATGCCTTCTTGAGTACCACTCGGAAAACGCTTGAATACTACTATCGAGTCTTAATTTAAACGAACTCTCGGTTGCATTTGTTTTCAACAATCGTGATTTAATATTTTCATGTTTATATTGACCGTTTAAAATTTATTTTTAAACTCCTTTAATAGAATCGTTGATAAAACCGCGAAATTACCGTAGATTTCTTATGTTCTTGGATGATCACAGATTAATTTACAATTCGAGGCATAAAAGTACGTGTTGTAACTGTAAAGTGGAACATTGTTGAAAATCGAATGAAAATTTTCGTGATCGACATAAGGGTTAACATGTTTTCGTTACAAATAGATTTTCTACGTTGAAAGTACGAACAATTACAACGCCGAACGCTTGATTTCCCTGATCGAGTAGCATTTGTAATGTTCCACAAAAATTTGTTTCCCGTTTTATCAGTTAATCCGAGAGGAGCGCAGCTCCGAGCGACAGCATTGAATTTGTGGAAAGAAGAACCAGCTTAAATTAGTATTCTGTCGATACGGAGGCTAGGAAAGTTGATCGTGCCTGCCGCAGAAATAAGTGGCCAGTCGTTCACAAAAGAACAAGTGCCATTCCTTGAATCGTCCGGCTAGATATAGAATTTGGAGCTCGGCTTATCAAAGAAACACGCTTTTCCCGTTCTCATTAGTCGAATGGCGGTGTGGGGTAGGTGGAGTCGGGAGTGGAGGAAGGGGAGAGAGAGGCCGATCGCAAAAATTCGAGCCCATCTTTCCCTGTCACTGAACCAGACGCAGATTGCCTTACAGGAAACCGAAACGCTCCCAAGTAGGTCGCGACCGTATTCTTCTTTATCGGTGGGAAGAAAAGGCATCGCCCGTTTTATTTACTAGAAATTGCAATTTATTACTTGTTCGCCGTCGTAACAGCGGCTCAGGCTCGTTCTCGTCGGGACAACGACCATTAGCTTTTACAACTGTCTACATTATTCTATGCCAAATACTTATGCCGCGCCGACCCGGCCCGGCCCGGCATTGCCCGCCGACTACTTACGGGGGCTGGGCGCAGCCAAATGGTAATTACAGTTACTTGTTCCGCCGTATACCGAACTGTAACAGTGAAGAAGATGGTCCGGGCCCTATAGTCTCTGAGCTGATACGTTGCGGTGGATGAGCCGGGAGCACCACAGGGTTCTACCCGAAAGCTTTGGCTCTCCTTTATAACTGTACGCCTGGGACCTTTCGCAAATCAGCATGCGGGATATACGAATTTACTCGCTCTTACAAACGCCGGATCAAGGAACATCCTTGCCGCGGATCTAACTAACCGCTTATGCTTCAGAGAACTGTTTGCTCGGCACCGAAACTCCGCCTGTCAATTTTTCATTAACGCTCGGACCACCGGATACCGAAATCACTGCAGCGGAAAATTGAACGTACCAAATTTTTATTAGACGATCGCGCTTATTTGTGCCCGATTCGAAAATAAAAGCGGTTACCTATGTTTTAAAATAATTGGTTTGTCAATCAACTATACAGGCCGATCTGAACACGTCATTGTGAACAAGACATTTCAAGAATTATTAAAATTAGAACGTTTCAATATGTCACTGTATTATCTTTAGACCACTAGACTTGTTAATAGACTGCGGATCTTTATGAAAAATAAAAATTGTATGCACGAATTGCAAGACATAGAAACCAAGTAGGAATTTATTTCTCTCTCTAGTGGTTTCATTAAGCTGTAAGAAATGCATCGATACTCTTTATTGTTTGAAACTACACTCATCCATTTTTTGTCATAAATGCATAAAATCCGCAGTCTACTTATTAACCTTCATTCTGGAGGTATACATTTTTCGAACGAAATGGAAGAAAAAATTTGTCTGCATAAGTATTCGTGAATTACTTAAAAAATTTTAAACATATCACAGATAGCATTTCGAGAAAATTTTTGCTAATTTTCCATTCGTCCACTTTTTATTTTCGATTCGGTTAGCCTTTAAAGAATGAAAGAGATTTCCATTGGACTCCTATCTCGTGCGATTGAAACGGACAATTTTTATCTTGCACAAACATCTGCAGTCTAGTTATGACGGATAATAAGCGGCTTTTCATGCGAAGGAAAAGTTGTCTACATCAATTACAAGAACAAGATACCAAATAAAAGTTTGTTTTTAGTCTTTCCCCTGTCTTCTATCGCAGCTAGTGATTATGTAAATATAGAATATCTAGTCCATCAAGACCGATAATAACACAGATTCTACCAATCAGAAAACTCATGTTTGAGAGAAGTGTAAACCAACCGAAGCAAGAGCGGATTTCACGAATTTTCTTATCAAATCCAAAAATCTCGAAGCACCCTAATCCAGAGCGAACACCACCTTCCCAGTACGTAGCCGCAAAGTCAACTTCTAAACCTGCCAGCAAATAATCCGAAATTTCCTAGAAATTACTACGGTATTTTCGAAGGAAGAGCAAACAAGCACCTCAATAAAATCCTCTACAGAACATCCTGCCACTTTTATCAGCTAGCGAGAATTCAAACCGCATTACCATCTTATCAATGGAGAACAGTGGATCGGTACGCCTTACACGCTCCGCCATATCCTCTGTGAAAAAAACGTCTGGCCATGAATTCGCCAAAGACACTCGAGCGTAGCAATCTTTCTAGCGGATCTTCGGGTGGAACGAATGTTCCTGATGGTCGGTCAGTTTGAAATAGTATTCCCAGATACCCCGGGAGATCCTGGGCGCCTCGTACGTCTAATTTTCACCTCTGCCGATCCCCCGGCTACTTTAAAAGAAGGCTAGCAGCGAAGTGGTTCGACGAGAGGTGGTTGGAGGGGTTGGGAGGCGATCGAAAAATCCTGGTCGGGGGATGGAGCCGGAGATCGAAGCCCGTGGAACATCTAGTCGGTGAACCCGGCGCTCGGGAAATTAGGTTGTTAAGATTTAATCGGACACAGAGGCATTTTAAGCGTCCGCATTCCCTCCGTTAGCGTCATACAGGATCGCGGGGGTGGTTGAACGGCGGCGGGATGGAAGAAGGAGGAGGGGAGGTGGAAAGAGAGGTGGAGGTCGAGATTTAAATTACACGGACTTCCTTGAACCTCGGTCGAAGTAGTCGGCACGCTGTCCGGGCGAGATAGCGGGGATCGTTAAGATTTCTGGCGGATTCCGTTCGCCGGAATTTCATTTGCGACTTCGCCTAGTTCACCTTTGCCTGGCCGTCGTAATTTAATCGTCGATGCAATTGGCAGCAGTGGGCGTAAGGGTTGAAAAGCGGGAGGCCGGTCGTGGGGAGGTCGGGGGTGGCTTGCAGCCGCCCGTTTAAGAAAAGCCTGGCGAATTCATTACGAGGCGACGACGACGATTAAAGCGAGGACCGAAGCTATTTAGCGGAAACAGCCCCGGCCCTCGATAGTTGGAAAGGTTTCGTCGATCCGGGACTGGAAAGCTTCTCTATCCCCCTCTCTCTTCATTCCTCTTCCTCTTCACTACCCCAAACTACTAGCCGGGAACTCCCTTTTACCCGGGGTTGCTCCGCGAAACGGTTCCCGCGGGACTTCGGCGGGGCTCGATTGTCCGTAAGACAAACTGCGGGACAAATTAGCGGGATCGGGAATCGAATCGAGACCGAGTTATAGCAGCGGAACGTGCGTGTGCACTAATGAGAGTCGAAAACGCCGAGGCTCCGAGGGGTGCCACGAGGCAATTTAGATGCCCCCAGAAGTACGTCGGCTCGTTTCATCTTTACGCGGATCGCTGTGCTCAGTGATTGAGGGGCTGCTCTCCTTCGCCCCTCCCTCTCTCTCTCTCTCGCTATGGGGTATCGGTTTCAACCCCTGACCGACGGAGATTTATTTATGATTTGATATATCGGAGCGTTTATTTTGTTGAACAGACGCGAACACACACCAATTATTTTATTGCAGGTTGGCGCGAAATGGTTGGTAACGTATTTCCAACCGATTTCGGTTGTCATGGGGTAGCAGGGGGTCGATGGGGTTGCAGTGTTTAAAGCATCCAATTAATACATGTTCCGAAAACAAGTGCAATTCTGGAATACTTTCCGAGACCGAATCAACAAGCTGGCTTCGTGTGTAAACGGACACGCTGAATTCACGAAGAAAATGACAAATTTATTGCCAATAAAAGCAGTGCAATAGGATGAATTAATGAACATCATTAAATACAAACACTTCTCGCTTTCTCCAACCGCAATCCACTCTAATCCATGTATTCGTGTGCATAGCATCATTACCACAACGGAGAAAGAAGCAGCGAGATTCAACGATGGTCTTTTTCTAGAGAGTTGTTTCCGATTCGAATTCTATTTTCGCCGGACGAGATCGTAAAAAGCGTGCGACGATTTTCCCCCGGGATTAAGATCATTAATCAGTCTCCCAATTACTTGGATCTGCATGCTCGTCAATCCCGAGTGCAGCGGTGGAAAGAGAAAGAGCGATCGTTGAACGAATAGCAGACCGGCGTTCCTTGCAGAGGTTCAATCTTTTCAGCAGGCATCAGTACACACGACGAGAACGGCCGCCGCGCCAACGACTACGACGACAACTGTCCACGGCGATGTCGTTACGATAAATCTCGCGGCGGTGTTTTGTTAGAGTGAAACAACAGGACGGTGGATTCGGAAGTAATTAAACGTGCCCGGTCGGGCGACGCCCCCAAGTCGCCGCCGCCACCGCACCCCCAGTCGTCCGCAATGGGGCCCGCAGCTTTTATCGTCCCAAGTGAATAGAATTCTTTTCGCGTGGCAGCTCGCGGCTGGCAGACAAAATTTTCTCGCCCGACCGACTGTCTCGGGGAATTGCGAAGGTGCGGGGAATTGCAAAGGTGTGGGGCGTTGCGTAAGCTTTCTTCACAGTGGGAGGGGCACAGGGGTTGCACCGTTGGTCGCCCGTGAATAAATCGGGTCGCTTGCTCGAGAGAATTACTCCATATCCCGTATAAAGAGACGATCCGCATTTAAAGTGCCGGCCTATTCACCGGGCGGACACTTGCGGAATCCCGGGCAACGCGGCGCTGCATAGAAAAATGACAATCGTACGGACTCGTTAAAGGAGGAAACGGGAAAAAAAACGAGCGACAGAGAAAGAGAGAGAGATAGAGAGAGAGTGAGAGGGGTGGACCCTTCCTCCCGAAGAATAGCAGACGAGGAAGAAACGGCAGAAGAAATAGTACTAGAGAAAAGAACGACCACGGGGAAGTGGAAAAAAAAAGCTGAAAGGATAACAGAAAAGGAGCCGCGAGGAAGAAACTCGTGCACGATGTGCAATTGGGAAGGAAAAAAGGGATGGGGTGACGATGCAGCGATACACTCGGGGCCTGGCTGTCGCATTCTTCATTCCCCGTTGTAAAGTCCGTCGACTGGTTGTGTCGGTGTACGACTATGTGCGCGACACAAGATGCGCTAGGTGTGTGTATATATATGTGTGTGTGTGTGTGTGTGTGTGTGTGTGTGTTTGCACGTGAGGTCGTGATAGGATCAGAAAAAAGAAAGGAGCACGGAGTAGCGGATGTGCAAAAAGACAGCAAAAAACAATCTCTCGTGCTGGTGGGGTTGGAACACGGAGCGAAAGAAGCGTCCCGGTGTCGATGGAGAATCGCTACAATGGAATCGACAGTTCGATGCTAGACCAGTCGTATTTCACGTCAGGGGCAGCATCGGCAGCATCGGCGTGTGTGCGGGGGAGTACCGTCGCTTCGGTGCTCGCACGCGTGTCGCCCGATGAAAAGGATGCTCGCGGGAGAATAGGACAATCCGCCTAGACCCCGAGACCTATCTCTCTCTCTTCCTCTATTCGCGACTCCGCTTCGCTTTGCTCTACTCCGCTCCGCTCTGCTTCGCCGAGCCATGGAGTCGTAAAACCGGGGGACGCGTTCGATTACCCGGAGAGATACGGTTTTTCCGCGTCGAGTTTCCTCCTGGACGCCGAGCCAGGAAAGAGCGGAAGCAAAAAATTCAATAAAGCGCCGATGAAATAAGCCGACGGAAGGCGACGACGGAGGCGGAGGCAGGCAACGGCGGTGCCGGTGCGGTGGCGGCGTCGAACGAGCCGCTTGATTTGTTGTATCGGGCGAAGTGGAGCGGCAGCCTCGGAACCGTGTCCGTTCGAGCGGCATTAACGCAATTATCCATTGACACAATTATTCGTCAAGTTCATTAAATTTCTATTATGAAAACGCTTGTTCGTTTTAGCAGCCGCGAACCCTTCAGCGCCGTCGCCTCCTCTCGTCTAGCCACTTCCGCGAGTTCAATGCGCCAATGGATAAGAATCCCTCTTGATTGCGCCCTCAAATTTCTCGCTTCTCTCACCCTCTCTTCCTCCCTGCTCTTTCTCCCTTTCTTCTCTCTTTCTCTCTCTCTTTGATCTCCATCTCTCATCCTCATTTTCGACTTTTTTTTCGTCGTTCATTTTCTCTTGTTCGGGTGCACGCGCGAAGTAATTTTTTTCTCGTCCGCCGGGCGTACCGTTGTTTGCCGACGGGATATTCGTTCGCAAACGTATTCGCCAATTGAGCTGTTCAATTCGCGTCGGCAAATAAATAGTTGCGAGGACAAATATTTTAACCGCGCGCATCGGTGATGATCGCGTATCGCTCGGAACGACCTCGACATCTGACTCTCGCGCCCGCGGTTTCTCTCTCGTTCGCGCCCAATACCGTGGTACGAGCCGACCGGAAAAAAACCAGAACGAAACCAAGAGAGAGAGAGAGAGAGAGAGAAAGAGAGAGAGAGAGGACATAGTGGAGAGAGGAAAGGAATAGAGAGGACTCCGGTATAACCGTGGCCCCTATTTAATCTCGTTACAGCGTCACGGGACCCCGAGCTTCCGCGACGCTCCGTGCAAACAAAGCTGCTTCCGTAAAGCTCCTTGTAATCAGAGCTCCGGGAAGACTGTGCGCCAATACTATAAATATTGAATGGTTCAATAAGTACCGGCATACTTTATGATTTCGAAACTAACACGAAGCACGGACGGATTCGATTTTACGGATAGGCTCTCGCCCCGTGGATCGATTCGTCTTCGTCGCGGAATTCATAACGAGCTCATTAATTGCTCTTCGAACGGCTTGCTTCTAATTAGCTCTAGAAGAAAGCGCGAGAATACGTATTGTTTTTATCGAATACTGTAAATACTTTGGCAGCGTCCCGTTTCGCATAACGGCTTCTATCGATATATCAACGTAATTGCTCGTGTACTCGCCGCAGATATTTGCCCGCACGATTGTCCGGCCGACCGTGCTCTTCATCCACATTATTGCAAACATCGCGCGCAGCATTGATATTTATGTTTTCCGTAGTACGCGTACATAGAACCCCGGTCGAGTACTTTCGACCCGCCGGCTCTCGGCAATTATTACTCGCCGGGAGCTATAATACGCGCGATCGTAGATAAAACACGTGACGTCCGACAGAATCAAATTGAAAGTTATTCACTCGGCCGAGGAACAAGGGCCTGCGCGATTAAACTCGCGCGTGCGAGCCAGCGTAGCAGGCACCGGCCGTCAAAGGCGACGACGCGACGTTCGCTGCATTATCAAGCACCGATTACGGCGCGAGCTGATAACCGGGGCCGCAAATTGTTTTCGGAAAAGGGCTCGGCGAAAAGCGAAAGGCCAGAGGATGGAGCACTCGCAATTTGGTCCCCGGCCGGGACAGAATCCTCGGAATCCGCGTGTGTTCACCCTCTCTGCGTGCGTACGTTCACTTTTCGTTCTCTCCTCCTCCTTCGCCCCGCGCGTCCCCTTGTTTTCCTTTTTATCGTTTCCAGCCGGTAATCAAAAGAGTCGCGGTCGATACGCATCGCGCCACGTGATGCGAGGAGCGAAATTACAAAATTTCACGGAACCAGGCGCGCGAGAGGCCAGCGGACCGATAATCGACGGGGACCCTGGAGCATCCTCCGTTTCACGTAGCTTCATTTCACCTCTTCAGTTTTAATTGAACGTCCGCCCGATTTCAGCCAATCCTCCAGTGCAGATTTCGCCGTATGCCAACCTCGTCGACGAGAAACAACTGGTGAGGGGGACCAGGAGAGAGAGAGAGAGAGAGGGAGAGACGTTATCCGTTCACCGATCTCTCGCCCTTCCTGTTTTTCTCAGTTTCCTTTTCCACCGCGACCGCGTGCACCGTGGTTCCCTCCCTTAATGCCAGCCACTGAAATATGCAGAACGTCGCGAGCAAAAACGTCCCCCGACTGGAAACGTCGGAACTGGAACTGTACACCTTGTGTACCGGGATGGGAGACGGCAGCGGGGATCGAGGAGAAGAAGCTCGGCGCGATTCACGCACAGTTAAATTAAACCGTGTTTCAACCCCCTCAAAGAGGGAACTGCACGGTCTCCCGGTTAAGCAACCCCCTCGTGCACAAGCCCGGCGACTCGTACTTAAAATTCAACCCTCGCGATCTCATCTCCCGTTCGTCCGACACCCTTTCTCATCATAGAGAATCACGGAGAAAGGAAGCGAGAGACAAGCGTGTCCAGTATGCACTGCTGGGGATCCTGCGTCCGAGAAGCACGTTTCGACCACGTTGTAACGGTCCAGATATAGAGGTTCAGAGGTTGCAAACATTTGGGACCACAGACACAGAATGCGAGAAACGTTGGTTTCATTGATGGGGACACGACAGGCCCCCGAGGGCAGCGTGTCTAGGGCCGAAGAGCACTGAACGGACGCAGGAGTCGCGAGCCTGGATCCGACGGACGGCGAAAAGACCGAGATCGCCGCGTGGTGACAACGCTCTCGAGGATCGTATCGGCGGAACGCGTTTCCCGGAAATCTTCACACTCACCCACGATGCAAGCCAGTAGCAGGATTGTCAGTTCCATCGAAGCTCCAGTCGGACAGCGGCACGGCACACGTTGCTCTATCTCGCTCAGTGTCGTGGTCGGTGATCGACGCGTCGTCGGTGGTCCTGTGTACGCGGCCGGCGCGACGCGTCCTTTCGCATGTTTCGCGGTTTCGCGAGGCCACCGTCCACACTTTGTGTCACCGCAAAACTGCGTGTCAACGTGTCACGTCGGGCGGGTGCGTGTCCACACACACGTAAGACCGTCGCGCGACCGTCCCCTTACATAATAACGAGACGCCGACGGGTGGCCGGTTTAACGTGCGCCAGTGTGCCAGGAACGGACACGGAGGACAACGAGGAGACAGGTGTACCGTTGCCGGTGCGGTGTGTGCGCGGTCTGCGGGCCCCGGCTCTCGTCTGGCGGTGCTCTCGCAGCAGGCTTCCGTCTCGCGCAGAATCAATTTCCTCGCAAAAGGACGTCGAGGAAGGGCGCGAGTGCGCTAACGCATCCACTGACCAGGCGCACGCGCACCGGGACACACACGCTCCGACTGTTCTGTTCTGTTCTGTTCTGTTCGGTACCCGTTCGGCTCGGTTCTGTTCCCGTTCTCTTCTTCGTCTAGCTCTCATATACTCTGTCTCTCTCTCTCTTTCTCTGTTGCCTCTCGGCGACCACCGCGCACCGCAGAGAGAGCGCGGGAGAGAGAGAGGGAGAAGAGTCACGGGGAGGATCGGTCTCTCGTCGCGTGTGCCCGCTAAGCCGGAGACTGTGTCAGTGAAATCTGGCCCACCGATAGATTCCAAGCAACCCTGAGCCGATAGGCCAACCGTCCCCCACTGCCAGGGCGACGAGCTGCCCCTAACTGACGGTGAGGGGTGCCAAGGGGTTGAACGGGGGTCCTCTTCTCTCTGTCTCTCTCTATTGGTGTATTTACGGGTAGAACGCATCCCCCCTGTATATACTCGGAACGCTGAACTCGCGCGCCGCACGCTTCCTTCTTCCCGACGCGGATGCATCCTTGCTCTTTGTGCACAGGGTCTCTATTGTTCTCGCGAGCTACACCGATACCGGCAAAGGCAATTCCTTCACGACCACGATACGCGACCCGCTATCCCACGGAAAGAGGGACACTCTCGACAGCAGGATCAAGCGGATGCTAGTCGAAACCACTACACGCTCTGCGGAGGGATTTTATAATGCGGATACGCGACCGTGATGTCTTCCTCTTACTCCTTCGCAAACCCCTTACCTTTATATTGAGAAGTTGCATTAATTCGGGCCGCTGGGAATAGATGACTCAGAATTTTCTTTCAATCCATGTCTCTCAGGTCTCAGACATTGTGTCGCTTCATTTCTGTAAACAATATCCAATCGGTAGCTGCTTTCCCTCCTTCTTACACATATTATGAAATTAATAGATATTCTACGAGGGCTCGCTCCGACAACCGAGAAAGTTTTGGTACCGGAGAAAATATTTCAGGGCCGGTTAAGGCTGTTTCCGTGATTTTTGATAAAATTTTGTCACACCTTTTGGCTCGCTCCGTCGCTGTTCCGCGCTTTGAAGGCGGGTAATGAAGTTTATTGATAGCTCGTAGGTAATTTGACGTTGAATTATTCCGCGGCGGACAGGGAATGTCGAGTATCCTTTTGCGTTAGCCTTTGTTCCGCTCCGCTCCGCTCCGCTCTGCTCTGCTCTGCTCTGCTCTGCACTGCACCGCTCCGTGACGTGTTCGCGCTGCAAGGATCACGAAACACCCGACCGTGAATCGGAATTGAACCAAAGGGTTGCGATGGCCCATCCAAACAAAGGACGTTTTACGCGAGCTTTTTGCGACGCGGCCAGGTGATCGCTCCAATTCGTGAAACGGAGCGTTGTTTACGATTTTTACGTTTATGACGCGGAATACATTGGACGGTGCTTTCGGTGAGCATCGGGAATTATAATTGTTTCATGCAACGACTTGATATGAGAATTTTCGGCAATGGCATGCAGCAGAACGAAACGGAGCAAAAACAATAAATATACTTCTGTTAATTGAAAATTATTAATGCCGCGCGTACCCGATTCGATCTACTTCTCGGTGAAATGTTTCACGAATGATTATTTGAATGATGTGTCGTATGATTCTGTTGGGTGATATGTTCGAAAACAATTATTGTCATCTTCCAAGAAACGTTTTAAAATAATTGACAATCTACGCCGATTTGTTGTACAAGCTTCCTTGTTCGAAGTTACCGCCTTCCATTGCTGTTCTTCGAATAAAAATAACAAACAACGAAAATAATCCATTAGCTCAAATTACTATCTTTAAATAAAACTTTCACCCAGGCAACCCATCTTTTGATCTCCGGGTGCCATTGAATGCAGAATCTTCAACGCCGTCGCGTGACAATATGAACGCGCACGACGCCATTTTCTTGGCCTGCAAAGAGACGCGCGAGCACGGGAAGCAGCGTTCTTTTCTCCGGAAACTATTATAAATATTTCCATGCGATTCTCATTCAAATGAAAGTTCAATGCGTCTCGCCGGGAACAAGAAAGTCATTCAACTTCGAGCATAGTTTTATCACGAAGTAGCTGGTGCATGAACTCTATCTTCGCTTGGCAAGATGGCGTCGCTCGATCGACGGAACGAGAGTATTCTTTTCTATGATAATCCCGGAGTTTGATGGAGAAATTGCAGTTGCATGGAGGGAAAGCACGTGTGATTCGCTGGTGACGTCGCTTCGTCATACTTACTTCTGGCAAATTGCACATTTTTCAATAACGTCCCGCGGGAGTTGATGGATAGGGCGAGGAGATTCCTTAATGCGGTCTCCTCGGTCTCTTGATTCGGATCTACCCGGATTTTTATGCCGGTTCTGGCGAATATATATGGCGGTCGTCATTTACGCGGCCGAGGATGTAGGTACCACCCCCGCGGGCCGGCGACAATGGGCTCCGAAGTCATTAAATAAGGCGGTAATGGCTTTCGAATTACTCGGCCGACAACCGATATTTTCCGTGGCGCTCGAACAGAGACACCCCGGGCCATCCACCCTTAATCTGCCGCGGTGTATTCATATTGCTCGTTTGCAAGAAGTCCGCCGTGCCGGAAAATTCCTCCGGAGCTTCGGACTTCGCCGATAAATCCTCCGGTGAATGTGAAACCTGTGGCCCTGTAGCCGCGGGAGAAGCTACACCGTCGCAAAAGCCGTGCGGATCGCTGTGCAAGCGAGCGTTCGCCAATCTTTCTCTCGAACGATCGAGCCCCGAGTCCACGAATTTATACGACTTTGTTCGGACGATTATAAAACCGGTCGCCGATCTTCTCTATTCATTGTCTAGTTGTAACTAACCTCCGAGCTTTTATGCAAAATCAAAATCCGTTGCGTTCATTACAAGATAAAGGGATCAATTGGAATTTATTTCTCTCCTCAGTGGTTTTATTAAACTGTAAGGCCCTAGCAGATAAAGGAATGTCCCAAAATATTCCCAAGCGAGCGTTCGCCAATCTTTCTCGCGAACGATCGAGCCCCGAGTCTACGAATTTATACGACTTCTTCTCTATTCATAGTCTAGTTGTAACTAACCTTCGAACTTCTATGCAAAATAAAAATCCATTGTATTGATTTCAAGATGTAGGAGTCGGAATTTATTTTTCTGTTCAGTGGTTTTATTAAACTGTGAGAAATGATGAATACAGGATCAACAAAACACAACCCGTGTTTCTAACGAAATCCTGTCGATAGAAAGATAAGGGAGGCTGACTGATAAAGGAATTTCACAAAGTATTCCCAAGCGAGCGTTCGCCGATCTTTCTCTCGAACGATCGAGTACCGAGTCCACGAATTTATACGACTTTGTTCGGACGGTTATAAAATCGATTGCCGATCTTCTCTATTCATTGTCGTCCTCAAACTCGTCGCTCGTAGAAGCTCGCTCTTCATATTATATCGGAGAGATGCAAAATGAAAGCGAGTCCCATAATGGAGATGAAAGGAAGTGGAGGTGGATACGGGGCCAAAAGCCCACACGCAATTAAACTGAAGACTATATCAATCGAGCCAATATTTGCGATCGTCGATAGTTTTTAATCAATCGATGTACACGCCCGCCATTCCCGAGACCGAAAAACCGAGCGACACTGCGTCGTCGTATCGAAAAACCGGTCTCAAGTTTTATCGCGAAATTTCTATTAAAATATTCAAAGGCTCCTCCCTCGTATCTCTTACGTTCAACCCCTTTCGAATAACTATCTCTATCTCAAACACCGTGCAAATCCACGTGCGTGAACCTTCATATTCTCCGCCCTCCCCATTGTGCCGCCGCGTTCAATATCCATTCGACGAGGGCGCGGGGATCCAGAGAGAAAGAGAGGAAGAGAGAGATAGATTCAATTGACACCTTTATTTGCCCCCGTCGACTTACGTAACAGGTAACTTCAATCCGGAGCGGCGTACCCGACGATTTCCAAAGTACTCTCGTCGATCGAGCAGCGAAATTATTTTCGCAGTGTCGCCTTACGCGTTCCACGAGAGGGGTCGCGACCCTTATCTCCTGCGGATCGGCCCTCTCCGTTGCGAACCCGCCCGGTTTCTTCCATTACATGTGTTTATCAGCGCGCACGAATACTCGTCGTGCCTCGCCCCGGCGCTCATCGCGAGCCTACACTCCTGGACAAAATGATAGCACGTGCTATCTTTAATTTCTCGACAACTACATATTAGGCTGCCGCTAGTGCAGACAGTCTTTATTCTTGAATTTTAGAGCCATATATTTCACTTTATTTTGTTATAGTCGATATATATATAGCCTTCGGAGAATATACAGGCACGCAATAATTGTACACTTCCTTTTTCTAAGAAATAATGAACGGCGGAGAATTTCTAATCACTGTAACCATAAAATAAGTAGCGGCGCGACGGGTTAAGACAGTCGGTCTCAACAGTAATTCTAAAGCATGAAACTGACTGTTGATTCCTTGACAACTCACGAACTGATTCACGATATTACCCGGAGACTCGAACTCTACTATAATTTCGCCTTCAGGATTTCTGTTTTTCTTCTGCTTGCTCGGATGGCGAACGAGGGCGAACTTTATCTGCTAACAGGTTCGTTCTCTCTGTATTGTAGCAATTACGATATCGTTTCATTCAGAAGTGCAATGTCTACGAGAAATTAAAGATAGCACGGGTGTGCTATCATTTTGTCCATGAGTGTACACAGCCGGGCTCACGGTTACCGGCTCGCGTGCATACGCGAGCGAAATCTGGCCTACCGATAGATTCCGAACAACCCCTGGCCGACGCGACGGTACAACCCTCCGAACTCTTCAACCCTCCAGCCAGCAACGACCGTCGCCAGAACCCTGTTTGCGCCGCGGACGAAACGATAGCACCCGTTGCGGTGTGTCACGCGAAACTTTCACGCAGCGTACACCTTTTTCCCCTATCTTCGACTTCCTGTTTCACGACATCGTCGTCGCCGGCGCACCGTCCAACCCCTGGGCTTTTCTCCTGCTGTGTTTTATTTGAATCCTTTTTTCCCGCCCTCCCCTCCGGCCGTCGTCGCCTAAGACGTATGATTTGAAAAAGTACGACATCGATCCGACAGGCTCCCTTTATTGTCCGCCTCATCCCCTCGGGCTACAGAAACATTGAATCTCTTCGGACGTTATTTCTCTAGATAGCCCGGGTATCTTTGTTTTATATCGTCTCACGTCTGCCAGTCCCGTTCCAGGTTTAATACTGCAAAAAGGATTCACTTGTTCGCTCCTAACAAGGCGAATAAAATTCGCGCGGGACAATTTTGGCCGAGCCGCAAAGTCGCTGGGTAAATTTGAATTTCCGATAATGGCGCCCGCGGTCTAACAGGCGGATAGTTATTGCGAAATCATTCGGCCGCGAGGCGAGCGAGGATCGTTTCAAGCGGAGAGACGAAACAGATGAAATCTGCGCGACAACTATTGCAATTAGCTTGTAACGTTTTTCCACGTATTTCTCTGGTTCCGACTTTTGAGCATCGATGGAGAAATAACCATTCTCGACGCTGTCATATCTTGTGTCTGATCAGTAGACGAACTTTCAGAAAGTGATCTGGAATAAATAAAAATCGTATTAACTTCTGTCAAATCTGATACTCCAGCTTTCTTGGAACATTTCCAGATGCCATGAATGCATAAAGATCCGCAGTCTACTGATCAGTAATAATAATCTACTGAGCCACTAAGAAAAAGTCATTTTTGTCCGTTAATTGCGTATCTATATGATTACAATAACAATGTATATGTTGCAACAGCGTTTTTGCAGAATATATCAAAAATTTGCTATAATAACTGTAATAGATTTTGAAATATATATATACATTTCTCAAGCAGAGGTTGGCACACATACAGTACCCTAAATCAATTTTTTCTTAGCGCTCCCATCTTGCCTCGCCTTGCCCCACAGCCTTATCGATTAAAAATATCTCACCAGAGTTTTACAACGTTCTCCAGCCCGGCAAGGCCTTCTTGAGCATCTCGAGATCTAAACTAGCACGCGTGCGATTTTTCACGTTTTCGTAACCGGGATTCACGTCATCGACACGACACGACCGGCACTGTTATTTTTATCCGCATTCTGCCGCATTCATTGTTAGCTAGTAGTAGAACAGCGATGATAGAAGAAATCGCGAGAATACCCGGAACATGTGCAAGTATAGTCGAGGACGAGGACGACCACCATTTCACACCGTTGTACGGGAACGAACACGATGACGTTCATGACGGAACATCGCGCGTTCCGTCTCTATTCCCCGTTATCCAGTCGTCGTTACCCAACCCGCGAAACTTTCGTTTCGTTTTCACGAAGAAAAACGCGGCGAAGCATCGACACGAAACGATAGAAGCGAACCTGAAACGAAACCGCCTCGCCGCGCCGCGACGTTACTCGCCCGGAACTCGGAATTGCCTTTCAGCGTAACGGTGTCGTTGCTGGTCTATTTCGCAGAAAATTTTCTACAAATTCCACGAGGCCACGTCAGGACTTCCTCCGTTCTCATCGGTGTTCTGCCCGGGCTTCTGTAAAATGATAATTGCCGCGGTTACCGTGCCCCCCGTGCTTCTTCCTCGAACTTCCGGCTGATCTGCTGCGGGGGCCGGGGGTGTATCGTAATTGAAATCTTAGAAATTACGAAATTCGGCCTGAATATATTCTATAAGTGCCGGAATTTAATGAAATTACGTTACCTCTTCACGATCGCCCGCTTTGGACCGGCTAGGCAATATTAGAGAGACTGTCTCCCCACTCTACCGTTCCCCTTCTATGGCCCGGTCACGTGGCGGGTTTCGTCTCTGTCGTCACAATGTCACATGACTAATCCGGTACGGCAGCATATCAGACTTCATGGCTTCTATGATATATCTCAACCTCAGACCATCTAAACTTCCAGACACGGCTCAGATAATTTTCCTCGCAGCAAAGATAAAGTAATACGTGACGTCACATGTTCCAGTTATCTCTGCTTCACTGGATTTCCACGGCTTTTCTATACACATATAATTAAAATAAAATAAAATAAGTAAATCATAGTAAAATAGAGATCCTTTTATCTTTTTACACTAGAATGATGCAGAAGAAAGAATTTTTAACAAAATGGTAGTCGTATAAAGCAGAAATTCACAAGGATTCGCCGTTGTTCAAGCAACAAAAAAAGTCTATTGTCTATATATTAACACATTACCTACCGGTGACTATTCGATAATTGTTGAAAGTATATGGTTCGGATTTTGCTATGGGCGAGGATTTTTTAAACGAATCCTTCAATACCAACAGCAATTTTAATCATAAACCAACAACTCACCCTCCACACTCCCACCCTAACAAAATCAAAAAATTTCCTTCGGGATTATTGTGTAATAGAAGATTTTTAAGCTCCCATTTGGTGCAGCACAATGATTGAAAAGCCTATTAATAGGTTACCGATGGATAAAGTGTTAAATTGAAAAAATTGAGTAAGCGAATGGGCAATGTGCCGGCGGTATGTAAAGGAAAAATCGATGTGTGGACGGGGTCAGTGCGGGTCGTCCAAAAATTGTCTTCAGGAGTAGATGCTCGGGCGGCATTGTGACCCCGCCAGACGACCGGCGGGGTTGAATGTATTTTTTCCGGGTCCAATATGTTTGAAAGGTCGTTCGATGTCGGTCGAAAGGGTTACTAACGCCTCGGTCCCGATCGAAGACGGTCTCGGGCGTCTCTTTGCTCGAGGAACAACGATAAACAAACGCAATTGCACGTATCCGTTGCAATTCCATGGAATCTCATCGGGTGCCGCTCGTTCCACATTGCGCCATCAACGCGTCAGTGGTTTCGTTTCGCGTTGCGAAACGAGTTTTGTTGTTGTCTCCTTAACGCGGCCTCGCAGACGTCACAGAAATCCCACCGCAGTTCCTCGGGAGCGTAGAAAATTCCCCGAGACACCCGTGGAAGCCAGCAGCGACAACACGGGATCCAGCGAAACTCTCTCTCTCTCTCCTTCTCTCCCGTTCTCTCTCTCCTCTGTGCGTTCCACCATAAACGTCAGAGTTCATTTTGCCCGAGAAATGAGTTTTGTTGACAGATCTTCGGCGCGGCTTGCACACCCCATCATACGAATCCTAACGCTGCTCCTTGTGAATATTGAACGCACCTAACGCGCGCCGGGATATTATGAACTCCGAACGGGTAACGTGGGCTCCGCTATAAACGTCACAGTTCCTTTCGTATGGGAAACAAGCGCCTTCGTTTTATGCCTTTGTAAAACTTCCAGCCGCTTGGTTTTGCGACTACGCACCCGCGCGGGCGAGCCGCGCGCGACGATACGCGTCGTCACGAGAACGTTACGGCCGTGGAAAAGAAATTTTATCGCTTGTCTCTTTTTTATTCAACTAACGAACGCCTCCCAGAAATCGGCCGAACGGACGCTCGTTCGTGCTATGCCGGCGTAATGGTGCCCGTAAACGTGATCCCGTGGTGGAACAATTTGCAATCTCTCCGAGAGGCCCGGTCGAGAACGATCTAAAATCTAAACTAACCTCTGTGTGGTGGTACACACCGACGTATTTATTTAAAGCGCTAAGAACATATATCTTACAATAAGTTCAATAGTATAGAATACATTTCCACGAAAAGAATGAGGCATTACAAAAACATAGAACAAAACACATAAGTTTGTTTAACACATATGTAGTGAACCAAAATGTATAGATTATCTAAAACCTTTCTGTATTTAAGTTGTTTGTACAAGTTCTCGTTATAAGACTATAAATTAATATATTGATATATTAATATATTTTTTAGAAGGACATTAACAAATTGTTGAAAGAAATACAGTAAATGGGTACCCGATTGACTACACAAGGGTTAATTGTCAAGCAAAAACGGCGTTCGGCACGAAACGTGTTAATTAATACAGAATTTGTTATTTAAATTAGCAGCATTATACGCAGAGACTGGGAAACGTGTTCTGCAAATGCGCGGCGAGATCTATTTGATCAGTGCATACTAAAAGACGCGCGGAACTCCGTCATTTCGCCATGGCGAAATCAAACTTCGCGACTGCGATCCGATGGGTTCCGCACGCGTCAGAACGGTCTCCCGCAGCCCTCGGCGGAGGGTATCAAAGCGGAAGACGTTCCCCAGACGTGCGGAGGACTCAAAGACAGTATTCATTGGTTGGTTAATCCTGCGAAAAGGCGGCAGGCGACTCCCGATGGTATTTAGAGGTGCTGACAAGAACCTATAGAGAGGTCGTCGGCAGACAGTCGCCAGTAAAACGTCCAGCAGCAAGAGGTCGGCGTTCCGCAATGACCGTTAAAGTTCGTTTCGCACGGGAAATGAGCTTGCTCGTAATATTTTTTGCAAACCTGGCAATCTCACGTCGGATATTTCATCGCTGTTTCTTGGACGTATGACAATTACAGCGTGACGAACGTCCTCCGACTAGAGGATTTCCAGGTCTCACCCCGGCGCACTCGCGCGAGTGCACGTATATGTATCAAAGTATAGTCGAATCATGTGGGTGGTGGAGGAAGGAGGAGGAGGAGGCTCCGGCGCGTTGTCGTCACGCTCCTATAATACAAAACATAACATACTTTCCTGAAAATATTGGAAATACCTCGTAGCGAAACTTTCCCACGCGCGTTCCCCGACAGAGCGGTATCGAAGCGCGCGCCGGACAAGTTTTCTATCGATACAGCTTTGTCAAAGTTCACGGACTTCTCGCGGAAGTCCCGTCGCGTCGTCGCCGCGTTCTTTTTAATATATCAAGGCATCCGCGGGGATAGAAACGCTAAACAATAGCGGGTCCACGTGCCGAAATAAAAGCACGAGGCGCGAGCGAGTTCAATGCTCGCGAGTTACGACACCTCTCGCAAGACCATCGCACCTGTGCCAGTTGCCGGACAAAGCCGTTCCTGGATGGAAAATATCGCCCGATACGCCGACAAAAGGGGGAACTCCATAATTCCAGACAAGCTCATGTCTAGTTCCTCGCGGAACCCCGTGCCTCGGGAGCGGTGCAGTCTGCTGGAAACTGAGGACGTATCCCGGGACTCGGAATCCGAGCGATTCTATACAGGGACCGCCATCTTGGTTCCACCGGCAGGGTTAAGATCACACGAATTCAATTCGTTCAGTTTCTCGCTTCAGTTTTAACCCGAGCCGGTTTTCCTCCACAATTAAACAAACTTGTGTGCTTTGTTCTATACTGCATTTTTTATAATGCCTCATTCCCTTGGTGAAAATATATTCTATATAAAATACATGTTTCTAGCGCATTAATATATCAGATGATTGCATGAGTTCGTGCCTGATTTGAAAATAAAATTCAATGGTTAAATTTTGAAGAATACAGCTTTATCAATCAATTATATAGTCACCATGCTTTTTTCTACAATTAGGGAAGAAAGGTAACTATATAATATTTTTTACACTCCGCCACAACTCCAACTTTTGCAATCATCTAATATATTCTCGTATAATCTGGTATATTCTGGTTTATTTTGGTATATTCTAGTATATTATGCTACATTTTGGCATATTCTAGTATATTCTTATTATTATTAGTTAACACCCATATTTAATAATAAAGTCGTATGTTTAATAAAAATTGTGGGGCAGTATTACAAATCACATTATATTATTAACGTCTCGCGATAAATATTTCCTTCGATATCACACTTTGAAAATTGGATGTTTCAGCATTGTCTCGAGCACCGTGAGCCGCCACGAAAGCGCAAGGAGCTTAACAGAGGCCGCCATCTTGGTTCCCCCCGGGTAGAATGCCAGGCGACTTTGTCGCGGAAGGGAGGATGGATACGGTTTCTTCGAACCGTAACAGACTTTCTGTAACCGGGACCAATCGGGGAACGAGGACACCGTGGGAACTCGAGGCGAGGCGAGCGTCTCCGTTTCGCACACAGGAGAATCGCGAGTTTTGTCGTGTGGCGTCATTGTCGTGCCAGAGGCAGCCGGAAACCCTGACGCAGCCCTTTCGACATATACAGCAAAATCTGCCGCCGCAGCGGGAAGAATATCGCCGGTAATAGGACCGCGCCGGTTTCGAAATCGACCTCCGGTGAAACCGCTTTAAACCGGACGACCGGCAGTCCAGAAAAACTTCCGGTTAAGACGTAGTCGTCGCAGATCAGTAATCGGAGCGCAGAGAAATTGAACGCCGCGCGATCTTCGCCCCGACGCGACGCGTCAGCCGCTTCTCACGACGCCGCCGGTCGAGAGGTAATTAGCAACGAGATATTTACGCAGACTCTCCGCTCTGACTTATAGGAAACGGAATTAAACGGGATTTTATTTTCTCCGCCGTGTATCCTATATATTGTCTTTCTAATAACGCATCCGCGATCGTGCACTTCATTAAAACGCGATGTCCGATGAATTTTCCGACGTAATCATCTGATGCTACTCGCAGAACTATCTTAATTAATTTAAGTAGCTTTCATGGCGTGGATGCTTTATGAGAAATACGGAATTTTAATTTCGGCCGGTTCTCCCGTTGCACGCTGTCGATGTGTTGGGAACTGTAATCTAGTGTTTTGGAGAACAATAGTCATTTCTACACGTTACCGAGCTGTAAAGTAGAAGACTTTGCTAGCCGTACAATGGCACCCTGTTATTTCGGACTATCGAGCACACTGGGAACTTTGGTGAACTTTCGTGTAATTTTTGCCAAAATACTTTATAATGTAAGTTTGATTAAATAATTCGAATGTGTCTAACGATTGAAAAAAATTTGAACGACCTTGAATAATCAAGATTATTGAAATTACCATAAAAAGGTGATAACTCATGCGAAAATAATTTCATTCCAGAAAGTGACTACTTTTAAGTCTCTCACAGATGTCCATCTAAAAAAAATGTTATTCACCATGTTATATAATCCTTTCCAACTAAACAATTGTCGTTCAAAACGTGTCTCCCCGCGTTCCTCGTGCCTGCAACGGCGGTACTCAGATAACTGGGTCCGCATGCAATTGCGCAATAATATAAATTTGGAAAAACCAGACACGTCAGTCGATATTCCAAACAAGATCGTGTGTCCTCGGGGGGCGGTTTTCATCGTCGCGGGGCAGGCGTCTATTTACGAGCGGCCCCGATCGGTGGATCTCTCCGTTGAGACGCGCAGAAATAAAGACAATCAGAGCACTTCGTCACGCGAGGCCGCTGCTGAAAGAACGAACTTAATTAACGAAACGCCGCGCCGGCTGGAGGCGGCGGGGAACGGAGGGATTACAAACGCGTTGCGCACTCTGCTTGTTTTTAAAGTAGATTAGACGACGATAGTTGAAAGAGGCCGACTGCCGCGGCCGGCATGGCAGTTTAATTACCTTAAACCGGCCTCGGCCGGGCCGGGCCGAGATTTTTCATTCGCAGCCGGAAGGAAAGGGAACACACCGGGACGGGCCCCCTTTGTGATCCTCGGCAGCGCGGAGTGAGTTGTTCAACGATGGAAAAAAATAATTATTACCATTTCCGTACGAAGTACACGCTTTCCGATACGGATTCGTCGTTGCTTTGATTAAGGGAAAACTTTCAGTGGCCAACTCTCTCTCTTTCTCTCTCGTAGCGGCGCGTTTTTCCGCGGAAGCCAACCCGGCTACGATGCAAACTTCCACGACTAGCTAGCTACTCTTATCCCTTCCATCTTCTTCTGCCGTTTCACCCGGTTTTTTTCCGATCCGTTCTCTACCCCCCCATCCTCGTTCACCCGCTAGTTTTTCCATTATCCGGTTTTATCTGTTACCGTGCAATTCTTTAGCGGAAAAAGCTAAGCGGCGTTAGATGCAGACGACGACGAGGACTACGAGAACGAAGAAGAAAGCGCTTCAAGGCGAAACGGGAGCTCCATCGAGGATAGAATTGGCCACTCGAACGTCTCGTCGTTCGAGTCCGAAGAAAGTTGACTGACATTTTTTTCAGCCCCCATCCCATCGGTCCCTTTTCGCTTCTGAAGTGGGACGGCTGTCACCGGTATTAATTCAATTACAAAATCCCGGGGATAGGACGCGCTTTCGTGCTTAACTCTTCCTCCGGCGAAGTTCGCTCCCTTCCCTCCTGCCCGCAGTCCCGATCCCCTGTCTGTGTACCCCTGTCTCGCCGCTGTCGACTGAATCGGGACGACGCTACGGGGGCAGAGGAAAATAATGAAGGACTTTGCCGGCCTTTGTTTGAGGCCTCGAAAATGCGATTGTTTAAGCTGCAACGCCGGGCTAATCCGGAGACGTCGTGCGAGCACGCGGATGGACCCGTCCCGCTCTCGTATTATTTAGCTGAAATGGATTTGTATTTATTCATTAGGTTCCCGAAGCCTTCGAGCGTTCCCCTAGTGCCAAACTCACGGATGTCTCCTCAAGTTCCCTCGCTAATGACTTGTGTTTACAATCTCACTTTTCATTACTTTTACACTTTTACACTTTCCATTACACTTTACATTTTCAAATCTCCCCAGAGTTGTTCCAAATAATTCAAAAAACAATCTGTGCAATGTTTTAGCTCGATCGGATAAGGGAAAAACGTGCCCCATAACGATTCAAAATGAAAATAACTAATTTTAGCGAAACCATACTTGAATTTTCAAATTGGAGAAAAAATCTGTGGATTTTGGTCCGACGTTTCTCTCAACTTTTTAGAAAACCGTTTGTTTTACGAACAAAAGTAATGCGACATCAAAGTTGCAGCCTGTCCAGATCGCACGCGGACGGATGGACCCGTCCCGCTCTTTGTATTATTTAGCTGAAGTGGATTTGTACTTATTCATCAGGCTCCCTAAGCCTTCGAGCGTTCCCCTAGTGCCAAACTCATGGTGTCTCCTCTCGGGTTCCCTCGCTAATGACTTCGCCGGAGCCGATGCGCCCTCTCACCTTCGACCGTGTTTACGCATTTTCAAATCCTCTGATTGCTTGCATTCCCTCCGCGATAGCAATTGTCCTTTTTTCGCTTCCTCTCTTTTTCGTCGAGCTCTTCTCCTTTGGCCGAGACCGTAGCTCCGCCGCAGCGTGCTCCCGATCTTTTGATGACTGTTTGATCGGGAAACATTGACCAACGCGATCAATCCCAATGGGAAATAAAACGCGCAGGAAATTGATGATTCCCGAGAACCTTGCCCCCTCGCGGAATTAATTAGACGGCCGACCCAGTTAGCTCGGGACGCGAAACTACATAAATCGGCTGTAGGAAGAACGTATTTCGAATTCTTTGCTTCTTAGAAGTGTTTAAAGATCGATTTTTAGAATACAGTAAAGTCATTCGGCTTACGCGGATACTTACAGGGAAATGCAGAAAAGGTGTGGTCGCTTTATTTGTACTTTACTTCGTGCCTTTCATCATCGAACTTTCACACCAAAAGGACTATCACAAAAACTTCACTACAAGTTTGACCTTGAATGACCTTGAGTCATAGGTCGTTGAATTCGTCTTGAAACGCACTATTTGATGGTGGATAAAAAAAACGTATCATTCCATTTAAAAAAAGAAAGTTGACCTTCATCTCACCTTGGTGTGTCCACCGGGAAAAATAAGAATTCCACCACATGATGTCCCCCTCGATATTGAACAACTTTCATCTGAAACATTTTTGCGTACAATCAATATTTTCGGAGATTTTCGACTGTAACGCTTTATAATTTCCACCCTGTATAGTACGTACAAAGATCACTTGTCCTACAATGTCGTGTCAGACTCGTGATGAAGATTCTGAACAGAGTCTAATAAATGTATATACGTATGTTATTAATTTCCTTTAAGATGAAATTCTATTTTGGTTTTGTCAACTTATAGCTATTGGAGAACATGTAGGCATACAATAGATACAAATTTTCTCCTTTTTTACGAAATTACGAACTGCAAAGAAAGTTCTGAAACCGTGGAATAAATCGATGGGCAAGGGGTTAAAATAACGCAAGTTTGCAACGCGTTGCGAGCTTTTCCAGCAACTTGCGAATGGATCGATGGAACAAAGGATGTGTGTGAAAAGAGATGTGTTCTGTTCATTACATCAAGCTCCGAGATTGCAGAAAACGGTAACAACGTGGAAAACGAAACAGCAAGTCAAGCATGGCGACTCGAAGGAGATTATTTAACTAATTACCGCTCGCGTCGTGTGTAATTAATTAATTGCTGTGCGCGCGCGCGGCGCGGCGCGGCGTGGAGAGTGTCCGGACGCATCGAAATCTTGGAAGAGCGGATTTTCTTGGAAGTGACGCAACGTCCAGCATCCGAAACGGTTACGCTCGTTGTCGTCTCTGGCTCGTTTTTCTTTTCCGACTTCCCCCTCTTCATTATTGTCGATCACACTTTGATCACGAGGCGTCCCGTTAATCAAAGCGTGAACGGCGCCGTTTATCACGACTGAGTGGGCCGTTCTCATTTCCAGGTTCAAAGGACTCCCTTTCGCGGGACTTGTTTTCCTTAATACTCGATGTAACACGACCTCTCGCATTCTACGCCCCGTTTCTTTGATCAAAACGAAGACGCAGCCGCCGCGACGCTCGGCGCCGCGCGAGCCTGATAACGATAACGAGGTGAGAACGACTCAAAGACGCGGAAAACGAACTCCGGGAAATATTTTAGACGGTTGTCTCTGTTGCAGAAAGTGGCTTGTTCGCGTGTCAGGTTCCCCGTGAATGTATTAAGCTGGCCACGGGAAGGAGCATGATTTCCTTCAGGAAAATCTCGCGAACTTGGAAAAATAAAAACGCCCTCCTTCATTCCCCTCCCCGTCCGCAACGTTGGAATAATATTTTAGTTCCTTAACTTCGAGGCTCGCCGCTCCGGCTCGAGTTCGACTCGTTTTAGATACTTCTTCTTGCATCGGCAGAATTCACCGAGGAAATTGTAATGAATTTGCAATCTGATAAATATCAAGCGTACCGCAAGAAACGATCAAATTTGAAAGAGACTCCTCGATAATTTGTAATTAAAGTAAAAATTGTACAGAAGAAAATTTCCAATTCGACAAATAGCAACTGAACACCGTTCCGCCATTTATAAATCAAACGATTACGAAACAGACAGCGCTCCTCAGAGTGTCTGAACTTTGCAGCCTAGAGACCTCGAGCTAATTGTTTGTATCGTTTAGGGAAACAAATCCCATTTAACCCCGCGCAACGTTCGCGACTAATTAGAATAGACAATAGAATGTCTGAGTAATAACGAGGTTAGTTAATGCTTAATTTGAAACATTACATGTGAATAGACGTCAGAGCGAAACCCCTGAAACAGAATTGCTTAAATAGTTCACTCGGCATGCGGAGAACTGGGTCGGAATAAAGGAGGCTCTGGAGAAACGCAGAAAACACGGTCGGCGTACGTGATACATTAAAGAAATATTGAAAAAGAAGTGTTGTGCCGTAGACGTTCCGCGCGTGCACAGGACTTATTGAATTTTGAGCGGGGATCGAGTTGCGTGCTTGCCAATTTCAAGGGTTTTCCCTCTCGCTGTGGGGAAATATGTTAACGCTATGCAAATTTGTGTCCCCTTGCGGTATCGGCGACTGGGAAGGACCTTTTGTCAATTTTTGTGGACTCGAGAGGCGACCGAACATTCCCGGAATTTTTTTGGAAAACTGACAAATCGCATCAATTGCGCACGAGTATGTATACCAGGGTGGCTCCTATTTACTCTTGTCAAAAATTTTTGTCAACATTTCTTTTACAGCAATCCCCAAACTTGGTCCAAATAATTCAAAAGAATTCTGTGCAGACCGTGCCTCAAAACGATTAAAAACTAAAATAATTGATTTTAATGGAAGCACACTTGAATTTTCAAATTGGAGAGAACATTTGTGGACGTTTTTCTCAACTTTTTAGAAAACCGTTTGTTTTACGAAAAAAAGTAATGCGACATAAAAGTCGCAGCCTGTCCAGATCGACAGGGTCTGTTTAACATATTTTTCGACAAATAGTTTAGAAGATATTCGAGGGAAACGATTTAACGAGCATTAAATTAATTATTTTAATGTTTTAAGTCTAGGCAGCCCGGTTCAGGATCGTAATAACTAGAGTGCGGATCTTTACGGAAAATAAAACATGTTCGCATTGATTGCAGAACAGGGGCGAAATCAAAATTGTATATTCTTCTTTCAATTATCCTATTAAGCTGAAACTAATACATTGATGTCCTTAAATATTTTTAACATGTCCATTGCTTTAAATTGTACCTGCACATTTTTGTGATAAATGCATAAAATCCGCAGACTAGTAATAACAGTAGTCTCGCAACAGCGTGGCAAATGCCTTGGCAGCATGCAAAAGGTCCGCGATGTCGCCACGCTTCGGCGAATTGCATACATGCGTCCTCACCTGTCGGCGACCTCGCGAATTGCGAATCGCAAAGGTCTTAAGCAGGGGTCGTTCTACCTGAAACAGACCAACGAAAAAAAATACTGCAATAAAATGGCGTATCACGTACACTGTCAACGATTATAAATATCCCCCCTAAAATATCTAACAACCAACAGCCGCAAACCCGTAAACAAAGCATGATACACGTGAACAGCCGCCGGCAAAAAGTTGCCACCCGCAGTATTTCAAAAGGTTGTATTCGCCGTGCAAAAATAAAAAAATGTACGGAAAAGGGTCGCGCTATTCGCTTCCGAATTGGTGTTTTTTTCATTCCCCGAAACGAGCCGGGTTTCAGTGAACAACCGTACCGACTTGACGAACAGAATATTAATCCGTGTCGCTGCAATTCGGACTTAAATCGAATACACGAGGGCGCGGCTTGGACGCGACAGGAACCGTTTTTCCCCGGTGTTTTCAAAATTTTATGGGACATTAATTTTTTACCACGAACGTTCCGCACCCTCCTTCGCCTCATTTAACCCTCGCCGGTTCCTCGATTCAGACCCAACAGCGGACTTCCGTTTTTAATTATACTCTTCGCCGCGCGGACTGAGAAGTTAAACTTGTACCAACAGCTTTTAAATGGAAATGCCAGCACAGATTTAACGTGATAAGAATAAATAAGTTCTTAATCAATTTTCTTCTAACAGCAATATCGAATTTTCTAATTTGAGTCGACAAATCAAATTTTATGTCAACCACGATCTAATCAAATTTAGTAACAGCTTCCAAATGGAAATCGACGAAAATAAATGAGTAGTTGCTCTTAATCAATTTTCCGAATAGCAATGGCAATTTTAATTCAATAATACACGACCCGTTGAACGCTCGGGGTGGTTTTGATGCTGTACAATTATTAAATAGCTTATTAATAGAAGTGCGAGTCTGAGGGGCTATTAAAAATTACTACGGGATGTTCGCTACTGAAAATATTTGTATTTAATAAATCGCTAAACATTCAGCCGCATTACCCAAAAAAGCCTTCAGTTCCATATACACAAAATGGAAAGAGTCTTACACGATAAAAACGATTGGGCCTGAACAAAAAGTGTTAATCTTGTTACTGAAGCTTCTAGTAACCTCTGATTTATCCACAATTTTTGTTGCAGACAAATTCATTCGACCCAATTCGATTCGCAGGAGAATAATTACCACGGGGATGAAAACAAAAATAATGTTGACGGGAATGATATTATAAAGGTAGAATCGAAAATAACGTTCCGACAAATAATTGTTGCCGCATAGTAGCAAGTTTCGCCAAAAGTAATATTTTCATTACCGCCGGTACCATCAATACCGGTACAACTATATTAATTTAAAGCATTTTAGAAAGCTCATGTGATTCAATCATTCCTAAATGAAATGTGATAGACTACGGATATTTTATGCATTTATGGTTTATATGAAAATTTTCAAAAAAAGCTAGAATATAAAATTCGCTAGAATTTTCTACAATTTTTATGTTTCAGATCTACCAAGGGGTCACATTCTTAAAATTTGTCTAGAAAAATTGGAGAACGCATAAACGCATAAACATTCGGAGTCTAGTGATAAATAAATCTTCAAAATAAAGAAAAAAATTTTGTTCAATTTTGGCTATGACTTGGGCGAAACCTGTCACTATATAGAGACGTTCGATTAACCAGCGTCCGATAAAACTAATTAATCCTTGGCATGAATCAGCGTGTTTTCTTCTGTCGGCTAGGTGGTGGAACGGGGAAAAAAAATAAGTGATCACGGGGGTGGTCGCACGGCGTTGAATACTGTCGGGCGGTTCTGTATGTTTTGCCGAGAGCGTAAATCGCCGGCGGAACAATAAGGGCGAACGTTAACAGTAATTACCGGAGCCTGGCCCCAGCGGTGCAGCACGGCGGCTGCCGTTGGAAATGTCGTTTCGGAAACGCGCTTATCAACTAAACGAAAATAACTCCCGCATCATTTCCAGGACGCAATTACCGCGAATATTCTTGGGCAAACAGCCGGCTAAGAGGCCGGGCAGCGAGCAGCGTGCGTATTCACAGTTGGCGTGTGCCCTTTTCATCGCGGGTCTCATTTCATTAAAGGAGACATCTCTGCCGGGCAAACGATCACGGAATCGAAAAGGACGCCATTAAAACGTTTTCGCGGCGAACCGTGTCACCAATACACGGCTAAAGCCTCGGGTCTGCTTAAGCAATCACATTTTCGACATCTTAATATAGACACGTCATCGCGCCGTTTTCTGCGACCCTTCGCGCCATCCGCCCCCCCCCCCCCGCGCTCATTTACTTCCATATATCGGCTTTTCTTTCTCTCTCTTTTCATCCCTCCGACTTTCTCCCTGCGGATACTCTCTGTTGGCTCTTGTTTTACCCCGGTCTCTCCCCGCGGAACCCTGCAACGGCCGAGGCTGAACGCAAAGGGGAGCAAATGCGGAGAACAAGAAACACACAAGGGGGAAACAGGACGAGAGGAAGCAAGAGAAAAGAAGAGGGTCGGAAGGACGGGAATAACGGCGGGCTGCACAAGTTTTCGCGTTGCACGTAAATTACAGACGACATCGATGCATCCGAACGCTTCCTATATTTGCATCGCTCTCTGCACGGCGAAACAATCGCGCCACGACTTCGATACACCGAGCAGTAGCTGAGAGATCCCTCGGCTGCCTTGGACCCTTACGAGGAGTCCCTCTTCTTCCTCTTCTACTATTCGCAGGTTCTAGCCTGGGCCTCCGTTCGTTGATTTACCCCGGCAACTTTAATCATGATACCCCCGGCTAATTTTATTCCGTAGCGAGCGGCAATCAATTTAATAAGGGAAGTTCGCGAGCCGACAAGCTAACCGTCTCTCCTTCTCTCTATCTCTCTCTCTCTCTTTTGAGCTCTAGCTCTCTTATTCTTCCCGCTTCCTCCGCCGCTTTCATCTCCGCGATGCCCCTCTTATTTTCTGATTATATAAGGCTAACGCAAACGTTTCCGCGAGCGACGCGTTCCGCATAGAACGCACCCCCGATATCCAGCCGTCGCCTACGATTTCACCTCCCGAAATAAGTTTCGCGCGAAATTGAACTTTACTTTTATATTATTCGCGGTGAAATTGTGAGTTGTGCTTAGATCCGCCACCGTTAACGCACCCCCGAACTCTTCAGCACCCACGATCCTATCCCCGAACCGACGTTCGCCAGAATCCCGGTTACTTTTTACACCGATATTTGCGACGGAAGTTCGCCAGTGTGCCGGTTGGACCGAACGATTCGGCGAATCATTTCAACATGAATGTCGTAAATGTTAAACTATTAAACATAATAATAAGTCTACAAAGTAGAATGAAATTTGTTCGAACAAGAAATAAATATAAGAATAAGCCAACAATATAGAACAAAAATTGTTTCAGCAGGACTTCGTTTCCAAGAAAATCAGCTTTGAGAAGTAGATTCGACAGATTATGATAGACGCATCAGCTGGTATTATTAAATATAACAATAATACGAATAAAATTGTTTCAACAAGACTTCGTTTCCAAGAAAATCAGCTTTGGTCGATAGGTCCTCGTACAAGCACGGCAAGTAGATTGAACAGGTCATGATCAGACGCATCAGCCTACTCTACTTGAGAAATCTTGAAATTCGATTTTCCTGAAAACAAAGCCTCGGATAACAAAATTTTATTCTATATTTTCGACTTGTTTTTGAGAATTCATTTGTTCACACCAAATCAGAAACACCTTGTACATTGCTGTAACTGTTTTATAAAATGCTTTTGAGGTGCAGTGCATATGATCCTCAAATCATTTCTGATTTACTCGCAGACGATGCACAGTGCTGAAAGTATCTATTGCATTGATAAATTATTTACTTGACGGCCGCAATGTGTGATGAAACGATTCATGCTCACCTTATTTTATCTGGACAGTAATTTATACGCTTCTGCAATAAATATCCGTTTTCATTTTCCCCCGGAATAATTGCAGCGTATAAATTCAATGCCATACTAAAAAGATTGACCTTCATTTATTTTTACTTAGAATTTTAAACTCGAAATATCCCGAACTTGATTATCCGAGAAACAAATATAAATATGTACAATCCTATATGTTCCTTTATTCTTACTAGCATCTGTATCACGATACACCGGTAACACTTAAATTGCAAATCTCAGTGCATTTGTACAATAATACGAAACAATCCAATTCTATATTTATGCAATGAAAAACAGTTAAAATAGACATTTCTAAACCAGGGAAACTAAAATCCCATTTCGCCCGAGATTTCCCGATTATAAAACTATTTAGCATAGACACCGGCGTTGTCTAACGTTGGTCTAATTTTCCATCGAGGCCGACCATTTCTATGGTAAATGAATCGGTCTCCGATAGCCTAATATTTACTGTGGAGCCTTTGAACCGTCGGCATCCTGAAGAAATTCCGAAGCACGATCGGAAATTTCGGGTTCTGGAGGAAGGACCTCCGCCCGTTCCTGTAGCATGCTACCCGAGACACAGGCGGATTCGCATGACACTGAGGAATCCTAAGGATCCACGGTTTCCGAGCACACGAACGAGGAGAGTTTCGTGTATCGTTCTCGGTCATTGATCAGCGTCACGAAGGTAAATCTTGATTTTGGACGCGTCACGGTACGCATGGTCAACGAGCCTGATTCAATAGAGTGCTCGGTCATTAAAGTGCCATTAACCGGTGCTTGTCCATCAGGAATATTAATGTTGTAAATCCAGCAGTTTCGAAACGAGGCCAGCCACCCAAAGCCACCTACTCTCTGGCCCCGGAGGGTAGTCTGTTTTCTTTCGCCGCTGTCGAATCCAGCCACCTTGAAACGCGGTATCGCGCGTCAACTCTCGAGTAGCACTCGATGGCGGCGGCGGCGGACCCCCAAGGGGAAAGTTGCGAATTATGGTCGCCCGCGAAAATTTATCGACGACCTTCCGCGAGAGAGAAACTCGAAATCCGACGAGACGACGCGCGAGATCGCGAAAAATACTCCGGGAACTAGTCAAGGCTGTGTACGTGGCGTAACGGAAAATCGATATCAACCAGCAGCTCCCCTAAACCCTCCCCGCGTTACTTTTATCGTCCTGCTACGATTTGTCTCCGTATGATAACGAGGATGTGAGTCAGACGCGATCCACTTCGTCATCCCAGACCGCCGCGCCGCCGCCGTTGAAAAATCCTCCGGGCTCCGGGACACTGTTCTTCAACGTCCTAAGAAAATTGCACGTCGATGCCTACACGGCATTACGCCGTACTATTCGCTCGTAAAAGGGACGCTGAAATAATATGGAAAATAAAAGCATGTCGAGTAGGTTCTCGCTCCTTGCTCACGGTGTCGAGATGTACTCGGTGTTGACTCTTCGCTGAAGAGGTTGCTGTTCTTTTATGTGTGCCACACTCTCTTTGAACACATCATATTCAGTCATGTAAGTAGAATCCTTTGTCGCGGTTTTGTGTAACGAAGCCTCGTTGCAACTAATGCCGCTAGACTGGCCAAGGAATATATGAACGATTAGCTCTTTTTCAATCTGTAAACCTAATTATTCATTCGTAATCGAAAGAGAGAAATAACGGAGTGAACGGAAGCTCTCAAATCTTGTTATTAACCCCGTTATATTGTAAAATTCATGTTTGTTAGACTTTGTTTAAAACCTTCGTCGCGTCTTCTTGACGGTGTCACGATGTATTTTTCATTGTCCTTTCAGTAAACAGGTTGTCACTCTTTCATTTGTGCCAAATCCTTCTTTAGAAATGTTTCATTATTTATTAGATCGTAACAGAAATTCGTTCCGTTATTTCCATCCCTGATTCATTTAATCACACAGTGTGGTGACTTGAACATATTCTTCGTTACTTCTAAATTAATATAAATTACAGATTTGTATTTTTACATAACTTTACAAAGGGAGAACATCTTTACTATATTGAATAATATCATGTTAGAGGATGTAAATTATTCCGAAGAAGCCTGCTCGAACATTAACAAATATTGAAGCGCGTGTAGCTCGGTTTTTCAACAAAGTCTACATTAAACATGCTTAATGAACGGTGTTAAACATTTGAACAATTAATAAAGTGGTCCTGTGCAATATATCTCTCGCCCATCTCGTCGAGTTTACATTCGCCGTGTGGTAGAATACAGCGTAATAAAGTCGCTCTACAATTATTATTGTCGCTACCATTAATTTTATTATGTGTGCATCTTCGTCCTCCATATTTCGAGAGAACTTTCCCGGGGAAGCTCGCGTCGAAATATTGATTAGTTTATATTCGCCGCGCAACTGTCTCTGCAGCACCGGATCTTCGCGTATCACGCGCTCATTCTCAATAAATATTGCTCGGTAAACACGGCGTCGCTCCGCGCTGCAAATGTTTATACAATATCGTGCAACAACGCGATGTAAGAATGACTTTGTTTGCAAAATTTTCCCTCCTTTGTCGTCCGCGGGACGCAGGAATGTCCTGCGATTGAGCACGAAGTATGACGCCTGCAGAAAACGGTGACACCGGAATTCTTTGCATCGTCAACGTCAACGACCGCCATTCCTCGAGTTCTTTAGCCGGTTAAACGCAGATATCGTACGCGAGCTTCGCATTAATAATCCACGGTTTAATTGCATACTTTCATCCGATTTCGCGCATCAGAAATCCGAGTAGGCGGAACACAATGAAGGTCCGACTTGATCAATGCCGCAGAACTATCTTAAACAATAGCGCATTCAAAACTTTCTGCTCGATCGAGTGCTACTCGAGTTGCTTGAATTTTCGAACATACGTTTCCCGTGCTCGCCACGTTCCGTTAGAAATCTGTCGATAATACGAGGTGTGTTCAAAAAATATATATATATAAGGAGGATTTTGTAATTTCGCGGGTTGTATTAGTCCGATCCACATTTTTGTTGTTGTTGTATTGGTAAACATATCTGAAATGTGAATTGTGAAACAATTCATGGCTTTTGCACCATGATAATGCACTTGCTCACGCTTCATTATTAGTTCGTGACTTTTTGGCCGAAACCAACACTGTAACGAAGCCTCAGCCTCCATATTCACCGTGTGACTTTCTTTTTTGTTCCCAAATATAAAGAAAAATTTAAAGGGACGTCGTTTTTCAAGCATAGACGAGATTAAAAGCGGATCGCTGAAAGTGCTGAAAGTTATCCTAAAGATCGAGTTTCAGAAGCGTTTCGGGGATTGGAAGAAGCTCTGGCACAAGCGTGTACTACCTAATGAAGACTATTTTGAATGCGATAACATTCATGTAGACAAGTAATTAAAATTTTCTCCGAAAAATGAAGATTCCCGTTATTTTTTTAACACACCTCGTATAATTGCCAGAAACACAGAAGACGTGGAAAGCTGAAATTTGGTACACAGAATGAAATCCTACAGGATTAAATGCCAAAAATAAATTAGTGGCGTACCTGCAGTAATAAGTAGACTGCGGATTTTTATGCAAAATAAAAATTGTCTGCATCATTTGCGAGAGACTGGAGCCAGATAGACGTTTCATTCTTACTTTATTCATTTTAACAAGCTGGAAACGCTAGACTGGCATTATTATATCATTCTAACTTTTTCACTGTTTTAAATGGCACTTACTCATTTTTGCCATAAATACATAAAATCTGCAGTCTAGTAATAAGTGAACCGTTGATTTTTCAACGGGAATTACGCTGCGTCTGTCGATAATTGTTGTTAATTCTCAGGAATCGGATCCCGCGAAATTGATCCGGTGATTTTTTGCTCTCGTTAAATCGCGAACATTTTATCCCGCGGTGACACGAACGTATCCTTCTCGCGAAATAGATGATACTTTCAGACGTATCGATGTAACCGAAGAAAGAGTATCATTATGCAAGACGAATCGAAGCTGTCGGAAAGTTTGCGGTACATTTTGCTGGGCCATGCCGGCAAAAAACATTTTGATAAACGCGGGTCAGCGAACTTCTTGTTGCCAAAATAGCCTTTATCAAATTCGCCATGAATCATGCATCGCGCCGGCTCGTACTTTGCCACGGAGAATCATGGTCGACATCAGATAGATAAATATCGAGATAAATAATTGTTGGATAATATCCGCGGTCGAAGATATCTGGCGCGGAATGGAATTTCGTGTACAATAGTTTCGGGAGCGATTGGTTATTACATCGTCATTGATTATAACGATGCCCGTGACAACTAATTGATTGTAATAAAGATTTATCGTGTCAAAGGGAAACAAATTGTCGCAAATCAAATAGATACCGCACGCTTATATAATATTTAGATTATCCAGAGTTGAATGGCTGTCGCGTATCGATTACCACGATTAATTGTCATCGCTCGAGTATGTCATTATGTAATTACAGTGAGCATATTAAATATGTTTAACACACGCTACCGGTTTATTTATTTGTACGTCCTGAGAAGCCTGACCACGCAGTACATCGTCAAAGAAAAGTAATAGTAATAGAAAAAATTATTGTTGGTAAATATCTCGGAAAAAGTTGTTGAGTATGTTGATCTTGACAACATATTTCAAGGGCAACGCGATTGTCAATATTTATCTTATTTCTACCTGAACCAAAAGTACGATCAATTTACGTTAACTTTTACGTAGAATAAATTCAGTCAATAAATTTGATTGTTTGAAAAATACTAGTTTCGACGTGGAAGCTACCGTATCTAACAAAAAAATAAATAAAAATTGTTTCGTGGTCTTTGGCGGACTGTACGCGAGAAAATATGACTATGAACTTCCAGACCGTTGATTTAGAATCATCCTATACAAAATGATATCTATCCAGGTCACACTATGTCACACATTTGTGCATCAAGCTTACTCCGCTAAGCCATACGTGGCGCAGAGTTCTGCGATTTAGCCAAACAATCGCTTTTGTCCGGCTTCTAAGCTCAACTGCACAAATATTTACCTAAAATCTGTTCAGTTATGTTTCTTAATCTCAGCCTCTATGTACCTCCGTTTAACGAAGTTAGCACACGATTAACGAAACAGAATGCGGTGGGCAATTTGATAGTTGCCTACCTACCTAGAGTCTTCTCAGAAAATTCTTTCTGACAATCAACTGGGTAGAGACGTTCGAGACATTTTCTTCAACAATGGAAACGCAAATGGGATGATTTTACTTCTTTGCGCAACTATCTCGCACTGATTGGCATCTACTTTGAATCTATAAATAGTGATGACTCGATAGTTGAAACTCTAATCTCCGTGTTCGGCGATTTTCGGGAAACTTCATATATTTTAAAAGAACCTAATCATTTCTCTTTCACTCCTGAACATTTGCAAATAAAAGATTTAAAAGAACATATGTGTCTATAATTATGAAAGTGGTCTAAATGATTTATTTCTTGTTTCATATAATGTTGAACTAAGAAGCACTATCTAACGGTTCATTTCTTCACAATACCGTAAAAATTACATTGAATTCATTTCGTTTCAAAATAATGTCATGTAAAATAATGTGATGCGAAATATAAAACTGATAAACTCGCATTTTTCTCTTTCAATTTTCACTTGAACCACTTTCATAATCATGGGCACATATGTATTAAAAACCTTGTGTCAACTGCAACAATTCTCTCACAGTACATTTCCCCCGGCAAAAAGATTTGTGATTAGGGGCTGGACGGTGACATGCCGCGGAGGCAAGCATAAGTTCGATATCTGGAGCCCGTCTGAATATTAATTACGCGACAACGGAGCAAGAAACAGGTAGCATTCCACGATCGCTGCGTTACATTCCGTCAGCCACGGTGGCGGAGGCAGAATTATTTACGAGCCTCGTGGAACGGCCTCGAAATCGAAACGGTTTCCGTTTCCTTCAACGGCGTCGGAATTGCCATCATCAATAGAGCGATCGGCTGTCTCGCTCCCACCTCCGGGATCCGTGGAAGAAAGGGCAAGAAGAAATTGGGTCTCCCGATTACATCCCGACGTTGTAAATAAAACATGTCAACCGTGGTCGGAACCAGATGCGATCTGGCCTGATCGCTGATAATAGATTCGCTGCGCAAGCAACCGGAATAAGCTCTTATCTGAAGCTCCTAGGCGTGCGCCAGCTCGCTTTGCGCTCGGCTCCGCTCCGCTCGGCGCACAGTGGTCCGAGAGCCCGCTTTTTCTCGCCAAAACTATTGTAGGGTTATTTCAAGGTTTATTGTTATATTTAGACTGCGGATTTTATGAATTTATAATACAAATGAGCAGGTACAATTTAAAGCAGTGAACGGATTAAAAATATTTAAAAATATTAAAAGAAAAAACGAAGTTCTAGTTAGCTTCTCTTGTTTGTAATGGATGCAACCAATTTTTATTTTGCATAAAGATCCGCAGTTTAGTTATATTATTATTAGTCTGCGGATCTTTATGCAAAATAGAAACGTTTTGCATTGATTGTGGCAAGCAGGAGTAATATAAAAATTGATTTCATCCACTTAACGAATTTTTGTTACATTAAAAGCAACATTACAACATTCTTGAATTTTTTAAATCCTTTACTGTTTTATATTTCGCCGAACCAATTTCTTTATAAATGCATAAAGATCCGCAGTCTAATTATATTATATGTAGATCAGCGGATTCGTCTCGATACCAGTAAGGATATTATGGAGTAAAGATATTGAGGTGACCTTCGTTTCTCATAAAAGAAAAATCTTTTTGTCATTTCACGTTATTTTGAACTATTGTAAATGAATTTAATGCAGATAGTGCTTTTCATTTAGTGTTAATATCCTTTTCCTTTAAGTATCTCGAAACCAGAAATGAAATGACTAATTCGGTGAAATATAAAACAGTAATAGATTAGAAACATTCAAGAAATATTGTAATGTTGTTTTTCACGTAACAAAATCAATCAATAAAATTTATATTTTATTCCTGCTTCTCGCAATCGGCGCAGAATATTTTTATTTTGCATAAAGATCCGCAGTCTATATATGAGTTAGACCACTTTCATAATTATGGGCACGTATAATGTGAAATGGGTGCGCGGGTGCTAGATTATGAAGGGTTAAACAGAAGGGTTAAACAATCGCGGTGACAGGGGAGTATCTGTTTCATCGTGTGCAGAGTAAAATCGGCGCGGAGAATGGCCGTCTATCCGAACGTGGTTACGCAACCCGTTGTTATCAACCGATGCGATGCAGGTTCGTCTCTATCCACCTGTCTCCCTTTCTCCCCCGTTATATCCGTTGCGCGGCCGGTCGTGCTCATCGGCAATTAAATTTTGTGACGTGCGTTGCTTATCAATTTGTTTATCGTTGGTTTGTCACTTTGCCCGAGCCGCTCCATTATGAACGGGGCCCGGGACTTAATCATTTCTATCGAGTTTACGGTCCTCGGAGCGAAAGAAATTTATTGCTGAAAGTGAGAACGATAATGGTAAGGCTCTCCGCCACGCCGCCAGCCCGGCCCGGCTCGAATACATTACCGCGATAAAGAGTTTTACCGAGCGTAATTGATTAACTAAATATCGGATTTACGATTACAAAATACAATATTTCATCCCCCGGCTGAGTAATTGTTTGATCGACGAGATTTCGCGTGACCACGATCGCTCTCGGGCTCAAAGGATGTGCGCTGCTATGTAGGAGCACTTAATAACACTAAGTCTTTGATTTGTAGTCATTTTTATTCGACCTCGTATACGGTCGGGGAAATTGGTCCAAAGGACTTGAATTTTGTTTGATGTTAGACCGATTAGCATGCTAGAGAATGAGTAAACAAAAATTTTTATGGTAATACTTACGTTTAGGGGAGGCAGCTCCGATGACCTTGACCTTGACATATGTTGTCGAGAACAAGGTTCTGAACAACTTTTGTCATTACAACTACCCGGTGCTCGCTCTTAGTTTTCGAGATATTTGCAAAAAACTATTGCTAATACTGTATTGAATTTTACGTATTCTTTCACGTTCCGTGGCAACATAAGGCTGCCATAGTTTCGAATATAATGCATATAATGATCTAGCGAATGAAAATTATATACATAAAACAGTGAATCATTCGACTAATTTTGTTGATCCTCAAACTGGAGTTCATACACAAAATATTGAAAGATTGTGGAGAGATCTGAGAGCCAGCATTCCTCGCTATGGTATACGTGACTATCATTATACTAATTATATTGCCGAATTTTTATTTAAACGAACGTACAATTTTGATAAACGCATTGATGCTTTTTTCGAAATAATGAATTCTATGTATCCATTACACCATTTAAATGCTGAATAAAATTCTCAGAATTTGATCAGAATTAGTTAGGGTTAGGTGGTGGGGGGGGGGGCGGAGAGGGCATGCGAAAATACAGAAGTAGTCACCTAGACCTAACCCAGACCTAACCCAAACCTAACCCAGATACTCTGTTCTGATCCCCATAATGTGTTTATAAACAGAAAATAAACAGATGCCGCCCCGGAACAGGCTTACGTTGCCACGGAGAATGCAAGAATACGTAAAATTCAATACAGTATTTGCAATAGTTTTTCGTAAATATCTCGAAAACTAAGAGCGAGCGCCGGGTAGTTGTAATGACAAAAGATGTTCAGAATGTTGTCCTCGATAACATATGTCAAGGTCAAGGTCATAGGAGCTGCCTCCCCTAAACGTAAGGTTTACCATTTTTATTTATATTGCAATCGATAGGAATCATACAATTTAGAAAATGACGTTCTTAAAACTTTTTTATCTGAGCCTGTAACGATAATTTAAGAAATGCGTTTTGTAGATTTCGGTAACTTATACGGATACTGAAAGCTTTATTACAATCGGTCAACATTGCAATCAGCTACATACGTTTAAAGATGAAAGCTTAAGGCTGAAAGTCGGAAGGTTTCACTAACTTTAGCACACTAACATTAACCACAGAGGGTTAAGAATTTTAACCACACCTATTTACGATTTTTGAAAAAACGAATAGTGACACGTGATTGAAAGCAGATAGCGAAGAGTATGGTCGGAGAATAGGCATCTGCGATTGTTAATTTCTAAGGCTCTGTTACAGAAAAGTGGAAAGTAAACCGTTCTCAATGCTGTACTCATCATTTAACGTCGGCCTTTGAGACACTATAATGGCACGTCTTCGCCAGAGATTGTAAACAGCCCGCGAACCATTCGCTGTTTGTCATTTCGCTCGGACGTTGCTGGATTGCGAATAGCTCGCGCACAATCGGTAGTTACGACAATATAGACCCCGCCGGTATTTCTGGATTACAGGTTTAGGTCTTCGGCAAATAGAACCAGTAAGCGAATAGCACGGTTTTGACATCCAAAGAATGTTTAAGAGTGTCCTCGATTATTATCAACAGCTACAATTAGGTTTAACTAGACTACGGATATTTATAGAAAATAAAAATTATCTACCTCAATTACAAGAAACTAACACAAATCTATTCTCTTTCCGAGTATGTTCAATATGTTAAAAACTAATACCACAGTGTCATTAAATTTTTCGTATTGTAAAATTGTTTAACTGTTTTGTGTTCTACTCGTTTTGGCAAAAATGGGTACAATACATTACCTCCTGTCTTTTGCAATAAATTGAGTACACTTTTAAATAAAAACTTTCTACCTGATCTGCAACAAACTAGAGCGAATTAAAAATTTATTTACTTTCTTGATATGTTTAATAGGTTGAAAATTATATAACAGCATTTTTTTAATTCTTCTAATGTTTTTACTAAATTTTAAATTATAGCTACTCATGTTTGTCAAAAATGCATAAAATCCGCTGTCTAGTGATAAAACGATTAATCGATTGTTAGAAAGTTTACGGTCGCAAACCTGTTCGACGAAAATACGAGCGAAAGTCGAGGATATTTTTAAACTGTGACAATTGCTTGGATCACGTTGCATATACAGGGAGAGTTATCGAGCATGACGCCTTAAAACAACAGGTAAATTACTTACGTTACTTCGCTAAAAATCTCGGAGACTATTAACTCGGAAAGCCATACGGTAAATTCTATTTTCCCGTAGCTTTTCAAACTATGTACATCGATAGCTGGGAAAAAATATTGGGTATCCAATTTTAAAAAAACGAAAACGATCTCCGTAGCTCGATAAAAATGATGGATAGTTAAAAAAACGAATTATTTCACCACATAGTCGACTTGATACCGTGAAGCGTTTATTCGAAATTTTTCATGCATTCGCTAATTTTCAAGTAATTCCGGATCGTCACAACAGGTGACCGTACATCGAATTCCCATGATAATTGGCACGCTTTCGCAGCATGAAAAATATCCTGTTTCCTTGGATCTAGATCAAAACAAAAAAACAAACCCGCTCTCTCTCTCTCTCTCTCTCTCTCTCTCTCTCTCTCCTCTCTCTCTCTCTCCACCAGAATCGTCCATTTAATAATGATAACAGCGTCCACTCTGCTGTGGCGCCTCCTCGCCTTTGTGAACGATTGGAACAACGGTTAAAAACAACAGCGAAAAACGTGTTTATTTTTTCGTACAAAGGAAAAGACATGTACCATTCAATTATTGCAACGTTCCTGCCCCGCGGGCGCAAACAGAACAATTATCGCGCGTTTGTTTACGGGCCGAGTATGAAATAGAGAAAATGAAAGGGAAGAATCGAGAGTGACGCTGTGGACCTTTAATTAAAAGTTCATGAACCGATGAGCGGGTCGGCCGGGAAAAAAGTAAGTATGAGAGAAGGGTGAGAGAGGTAGGTCGACGGGTAGGATGATCGAAAAGGCTGGCAGACTGCGGAGCTGAATGTCGCGGCGAGGTGAGCATTTCGCTAGCGCAACAGTGACAAGGTCAAGAACGCCGGTGTCTCCTAGATCCAGCGTCGGGACGCCGCTTGGTTTAAGGTCACCTTCGGTTTGTATAGTCGTGCAACCTGACCCACGTACGTTCTATATAGCGCCCTGAAAAATTCACGACTCACTTACCAGAAATGCATAAATAAATGAGGCGAACATTCCGTACGCTGCGGACACCGAAGATGCACAGCCTGACCAGCTAAAGGCTGCGACTCACGTAGTCGCTCTGAGAAACACGATTTTGTTGCATAAACCAAGAATGTTGCGGTGAGAAAAGTATGCAGTTCTGAGATGTAAACGAAAGATGATTTTTGTGGAAATGCTAACTCTCTCATAGAGAAAAATTTACCAGAAATGCATAAATAAATGAGGCGAACATTCCATACGCTGCGGACACCGAAAATGCACAGGCTGACCAGCTAAGGGCTGCGACTCACGTAGCCGCTCTGAAAAACACGATTTTGTTGCATAAACCAACAACCCTGCATCCGGAGAATAGGCTCCTCGAAATGCAACGTACCGATAAAGTAGCGGTGAGAAAAGCATCTGGTTCCGAGATGTAAACGAAAGATGATTTTTGTGGAAATGCTAATCCTCTCGTAGAGAAGTGAAGCAACATTTGTTAACGTAATGTACTTGACAAAAACCGGAAAGCCAAATCGTAAAAATGTCAAAATTATCAAAGCCACGAGGAGGAGTTATGACTATTTACATTGTAATCTTCGTTACATTGAAATTTGCAGCGAATATCCGACACGCGGTTTCCTGAAGTTATGCAGAATAAGTCGGGAACTATTTCATCAATCACCTTATCTCGAAACGTGCACGCAGACAAATAGATTCAATTTTACACGTGGGTTCGTTAGGAAACCGAAACTGTTGAATTTTCTCGTTTCGCACGAATCCAAGAAGCGCCGTGGTTCCTGATAGGTGGTTTGTTTTTTCTTTTTTTTCAAAAGCACGTTTTTCTACTAGAATATGCACTGGCACACTCTAAAAGCTTCGTGAAAATACGGGCGGAAAAGTTCCACCGAAAAACATTCCTAAAAACCGCCTTATTTGCAGCATGTTACATGAGTTACCCCCCATAGTCACGGAAACTAGCCCACTTTGCGCTCTTAATTATTTACGGGATCGCAAACTTTGCCGCGCTGGTCGGCCGGCAGGAAAAAGTATAAAACATTAACCGTCTAATGCGTTTGAAGATCGGGAACGGAGGTGGTTAATTAAACGACGTGACCGAACTTTTTTAATAAGGCATCGCACGTGGAGAAATACAACAAAATGGCAGAGAGGCGGTAAAGGGAATGGTAAAGAGACGATCTCGTTAAAGAGGCGAAACGGGATTGCGGGATACGGCGGGGGCGGACGCGTACAATTCATCCCGCGATTCTGAAACTTCACTCGGGGTAGGTAAAGCACTCGAATGTCTCTCGAGGCACTGTAACACGTCATTCATAAATTCAAGGCGGCACCGAGTGCTCGTTTAAATAACAAAGCTGCGGGGGTAACGAGCAAGACACGGGGAATTTATCGAGTGGGATAAATCATCCTCGGCGGGATTCGGGAGCAGAAAACACCGCGACAGCGAGCGGGTTTTTCGGCGAGCGAAGAGCGCACATCGTCGCGTGTATAAATCCGTTCGACCCCAAAGCGGCCATCATCGTCATCATCGATCAGCGGGGGCCAGGAATTCCAATTCCCGTTACAATTTCCCTATATGGTCGAGGCTCGGTGGACGATACGGGGCTGCCTCCAGCGGCGAAATTCTCAACAACGATCCTGGGGGCGACGCGACGCGTTTCAAGCACGCCCAACGACGTCCCGCGTCGTCTCGTTCTATATCGAAGCGTCGCGACGCCTGCGCGGGTTCCGCAACGATCAGCTGGCTGGAAGCCGTCGGAGATAGAAAGAGAAAGAGAGGGTAGAGGCTACGAGAGGAAGAGGGATAGTTGAAACGGAGGAACGGTGGGGCCAGCTAGTAAAACAGAGACGGAGGAGCCGCGCGCATCCATCGGCTATCACTAGCGACGTCATGGATAGCCTGGTCGGCAGTTACGCACGTTTTTGGCAACGTTGTTGCGTGCCCTTAGCCGTGGCCATGGTGTTCTTTCTCGGTGTTGTGGGGCCGACGTGTGCGGTGATTTAATTTCGCGCAGTGGTGGTGTAACGGTCGATCGAAGCGCACCTGGGAACGACGCCGCACTTCCGATGCAACGATGCCTCGTCCTCGCCGCTACCTCGACAGAGTGGTTCTCGGCCAGCTACGTATGCAGAACGCGAGCGCGTCCCCGTGTGTCTGCCAGCAGATCCCACAGTGAACCTGATTATCGATTTGGCCAACCCGTCTACTGTCCGACCTGTGTCACAATACCTGGATCAAGCTATAGAACCTCCATCCCCGGAACCAGCGCCGTGATTGGACGGAGGATACATCATAGATATCGCACTCTCGCACGAGTATCCCCGAGTGTCATCCGACGGTTCGAGCCATCGGATCATAGGCAAGTCCATTCTTCTCGAAAGATCCTCTGAATCTTTCCGACGACCGAGGATTCGACGAGACACAAAAAAAGAACCTGAACCCGTCGGAGTCTTGCGATAGGGCGGTAGACTCTGCGAGAAGAATCCTGCTGCGAGGAGCACATAGAAGTCTGAGAGAGACAATAAAGTCTATGTTCTCTGTGTACGTCCAGGGTGCGCTATCCTCTTCCGTGAAGCTGGCCGCGGAGCAACGTCGCGGTGGCGTCGGGTGGATCATCGAGTGGATCATCGAGTTCGCGAGCAACGATATGTAAATAAATTTCTGAGGAGGTTCCAACCAGTGTTTCGTCCCCGGCTCGCGTTCTATTGCAGCTGCGTACGAAGAGGATTCGCCCGTCGATAACCCGGCCGATATACGCGGGGCGCGCTCTCGAGGCAGCCGTCGAAGAGGAACGCGGTAAGTAGCAAAACAAATATCCACCACTTGACCGGACCGATCGGTCTCTCTCTCTCTCTCTCTCTCTCTCTCTCTCTCTCTCTCTCTCTCTCTGTCTATTGTCATATGTCGGTCTGGATTAGGCGTTTCTAATAACCGGACGGGTGTGAATTTGGCCGCGCGTAGGTGTCCGCCGAGAGTTCGTTGACTCGACCGTAAAATCGTCCAAGGCTGACACCGGAAAAGGTCGCCGGGTGACAGATATAGACTGTCGCGACGACTACGCTCATGAGAATCGACCAGCTCCACGGAAGAGACCTTCGACTACCAAAACACGCGTCCCTGGAGCGAGACTTCCACTGCCTGTCGGTGGGTAACATCTGCGAGAACACGACTGAAGCTCCAGTTTCTATTCGGAGAGCGACGCCGAGGATCCGATAAGAATTGGATAAATACGGGAGAGTATTACCAATAACCTCGAACCGATCGTCTTCCACGCGTGTGCGATAAGGCGAGAGTGGCGGAATCTCCACGAAACGTTAGGTTCGGAATCGCGCTATGTAATTAGGCGCCGCCTGTGCATTCGAGACGTCGCCAGCGTGTGCCCTCTATAAATCCAGGAGAACCGAGAGCCCCCTGTGCAGGGAGCAGGAAGCGAAGGGTTGTAACGAGCCGGCGACGAGGGTGAGCACCCCCGGCGACGCGAACAGCGGGAGCCACGGACCCTGCAGCTTCCACGTAGCTGGAGGTCCTTTCTGATGGTACAACGAGTGACTCAGAACCGGTGGCGCAGTCCCCGCCATCAGCATCTATCGTTATCAGTTACGTCGTCATGGCTCCACGTGCAGCCTTCCCGATGATGGTGATCGGCCTGCTGATGCTGGCCGTGTGCTGGCCGCGACACGGCCACGCGTTCTCTGCCAGGTTCTACGAAGCTGTTCCAGAGAAACGCGTTCCCGCGGACGACTACGCGGTCCACGGGCCGATCGTCGACGACCAGGAGTTCCCGAGGGACCTCAGGGAGCCGTATCCAGGAAAGAGTTTCGGCCCGATGGGACCGATCGACGGCTCTCTGCCGGATGACGTCTCCTTCCGCAGCCTCTCCGCTGGAAATGATGACGACGGTCCCGTTGAGTCGCATTTGTCCTCTCAGGTGGGCGAGAACGGCGGGAATGGCTCCAAAAGACCCAAGCCCGAGTACCATATCATCGCCGTGGAGTTTCACCGGGTTGAGACTCCGTTCGTCATCGGCATATGGATCTTCTTCGCCAGCATCGCGAAAATAGGTACGGAAACTAGTGGAACTTGACCCGATCCAAAGTCGAGCAGCCTCGACGAGCGCTTCGCTGCTGGTTTCGTTGATATCCGCTGCGGTTAGCTCGAACGTTCCTATGAGGTGACGCGGCCCAATCGGATTCTCTGGAGCATTCGAGGTCACATCCTCCATTCCGTGTCACGCCGGGAACGATTTCTGTTTCGGTGAACGCATTGTCCCGATATCGCTATGTCGAATTCTCGACTCTCGCCACCCGTCGTTGTTATTATTCGAGAAACAGACTCACGGAAACCTGTTCTTCCACCGACGGGTTTTGGATCCTCGTCGTTGTCTGTTGCATTCAAACTTCGGCTCTCTGCTTTGTTTTTATTTTACATTCCATGGGACGCGATCAAAGCGTGACTAGACTCGCAAGGACAGCCGAACGACACGGTGGAGGGGGTGACTAATCGATAACCTTGACCGGGCAGAATCGATCTCGATCTAACTATAGCAAACATATTTCAGAATTTTCAATAACGACGCGCCGCGGCTTCGTGGAACGCGCACAACAATGGAGCACCACGGAAATTCGAGCTACCCGACGCTCCTTTTATTCCCAATCACGACCTTTTCAGTCGTGACGTTCTGTTGCTGGCGGCTGGCTGCCAAAATACGTTTCCATGTTCCTCCATTTTCTTCCCTGGCCAACCGGGGCTGCGTCTTTTTTTTCGCGAAAACCGATAGTGGCCGTAGGTCACCGGGATAATCGATTCGCTGTACTGGGGACACGGCCGAAACAATTTCTATGTCCTCGTTAGGGATTTAGACTGAATATTTAACCGTTTGCGAGGATTTTTCATGAAATTTTTACGGACCTGATTCTTCATGATCGATATGGCTGAACAATATCCCAGAATTTTGCTTCTGCACGCTTTTTATATTACCTCTCACAGAATTTTCTATTATTTATATCGACACTTCCAAATGATATTCATACTTGAAAATTATCAACTTTCCACTAATGCCCCGTTGTTTACAGAGCAATCAGATTTCGCTATTATTAGACATCGGTACTCATAATATTTTTATTCCAACAACTAAAATTCAGAACATTCTCTGCATTACTAACCGTTGTTATGTTCAATAAATTGTTAAACGTTCAAACGAATACATACCTTGAAAGCTCACAAAATCCTCGATGTAATCATTAGCATTCCTAAAGCATTTTCCATTGCTTTCCAACAAAAAATCGCTATCAAAAATCGCAATCGCTCACAGAATAATGGAAAAATGATCTTTTCATATACAATGTGAGATCGCATTTATTTGATAGCGCTGTGAGTAGGTTGATAGAATTTCGCGCGCAGAGGGGTGGAAATTGGAAAGATTCACGGCGGGACCGCCAGCAATCGAACGTCCCGAACGAGAACGGTTCCAAGGGAGACCGTTAAGTTACAATTGTACGTGCAGGCTTCCACATGACGCCGAAGCTCAGCAAGATCTTTCCGGAGTCCTGTTTGCTGATCGTTGTCGGCGTCGTCGTTGGTGTCTTACTGTTCCAGGCGAGTAGTGTCCACGTGTCGCCCCTCACACCCGACACATTCTTCCTCTACATGCTGCCGCCCATTATCCTGGACGCTGGTTACTTCATGCCGAACCGACTGTTCTTCGACCACCTGGGGACGATACTTCTCTTCGCCGTCGTCGGGACTATATTTAACACGCTATCGATAGGTAGGTGAAACGGATAAAACGACACCGGCGTGTCGTTCCCCGGCGCGACCGGATTTTTCTTCGATCTTTTATTTTCATTTTTTTCCTCGTCCTCTTTCTCTCTCTCTCTCCTTCTCTCCAGCCAGCTTTAATCCGTTTCGTTTCCTGGATTAACATCGCGCGCGTTGGCCCGTTTACCTGCTGGTTGCTCTCCTCTCTTTTTTACAGCTGTCCTTTTATTTCTATTCGACGCCTGCGCAACAGAGACGCCCTGCGCAAGATTATCCGGAAGTCGAATTTCAGTTTGTCCACCTTTTCTTCCACGGATCTCGCTAATTTCTTTCTTTTTAATCGGACGAGTTGGACAATTGGAAAGTTCTCAATCAAGTTGGAAATTTCTATAAACTTGAACGCGACGTCTCGAACACGTTCTGTGTTCCTGTGTTCTGAAAATATTGATTAATCCCTTGCCCCGTACCATTTTCTTTACAGTTGCAGTGATTAAGAACGTCTTTATCTAAACGTAGAAGAGAATAAAGGAAGGCGTGACATTTATATTTGTTGGACTTTGTTTAAAATCTTCGTGACGAGACTGAATCGTTAAAATACGGCAAGGGGTTGACTCGAGTTCCATTAAAATTCTTATTATTTACTACCTATGCCAACAGCAATCATGTCTGTTATCACCCCAGGAACACACACCTACACAAAAATTTCGTTTGCCTACATCAAATTTCATTTAACTCGTATGTTAAGGGGCTATTATTTCAGTCTGTTTGTTTTCAATGCATCGCCACGCATTTAGACACGTATAAAAGCACAAATGAAATTTGTTTCTCACAGAGTAACGTCCTCTTCACCATATACACCTATTAACAGCGACCTCGCAATTTCGAAAAGTACTCCCGACACGTATTTACTGCAACGCGTAATGTCCTACGTAATCAGCAAGTGGAAATTTACAGCCCGAAAACATTATTCCTCTCTCTCTCTCTCTCTCTCTCTCTCTCTCTGTCTCTCGAGCAACGTTACGCTGTCAATTTTACTGATCAACAAAGCCGTTTCCAAGCCAATTTACGATCAGTAAGTGTTCAAAAATACACGGGCCCGGTGCGCAAAACTATTTCGCGTTCTGCATGCGATCGACTGACGCGCATTCCGAGATTGCGCAAGCGACCCTGTGCGGCGGAACTCGACCGGAACAAAAATATTTCGTGCTCCAGCCGAAGTTGAAGTTCGATCACCTGTTTCACACTCGGAACGAACACGGAAGTAACTCAAGTCGAGTTTCACCGGCCAAGAAGGAAAACAGTTCGATCATTGAATCGCCCACGCGATTTCTGTTTTGCGAATCGTGAAAACGCGTGGTCGTCGTTGCGAAACCTGATGACGTTTTCCTCCATACGACGCGAAACGGGCATATGTCCGCGATAATTAAAGACCTGTCGTGAGTTTCAGAGAAATCCGTTATTATTAACGATGAACGTCCGCCGAGGAGAATTTTCTAGGACACCGGGCGATTTAAAAATCGCCGAGGTCGCGTTCCGCGACCAATTCCGCTTGTCCAATTTTCATCTCGCGATCATTTTCTTCGAGGATTATTCTATCTCCGACATATTTTTTTCTCTCCTCTACTCTCCCTTTGTTCCAGGATATTTCGCTCGATTATCGGAAGCGCACCGGAATGTGTCGATGAACTTTGAAAGAGAATCGACGCATTCACGTTGATATCTTCCTATCAATCGGCGGAGCTTTATTTTACCAAATAATGGCTATCCTCGATGAGTATCGGAAGCTTTATGTTTGCATTGTTCCGAGCAGTATTGTCGCCAGCCTGGAAAATACTTGCTTTCAATTCTGCCCTCCGATCCGGATGGAACGTTAGACAAATTACCTAAACCCGAAACCGCCGCCGCGCCGCGCCGGTGCTCCGTGCTTGTACTAATTAATCTTGAATCCGTCGCTGATAGCTGTTTACCGATACGCATCTCGAACGAGTCCGATCGACGATGAAAAATCTTCCGATCCGTAGTTATCTGGTATTTTCGGCTACCGAGATTAGATGCGCTGATATAATTAATGGAATTACTTGACTAAGAATATTCTCAGGTTCGTTATCGATACTGAGATTGTTTCGAATAATTAACCTCGGATTATTCGACTTAGATTTCTCCTCTTAACCCTTCCCGATTCATTTCCACGCACTATTTTATGCATTTACGACAAAATTGTCAAGTACACAACGGTAGAAGACGTTAGAAAAGTTGAATGATGTTGGCACAGAATTCACGAGTAATGAAAATTTTCAGAAGAGAAACACACTTTTATTTAACTCGATCAGAATTTTTATTTTGCATAAAGATCCGTAGTCCGTCATATCGGAGTGGAACAGGTGATTTGAAAACTTACTCTAGAATGATTACTAGATTAGAAACAGGAATAAAATAAAAAATTGATTTCATCCCTTAATGACTTTGTTACGTTAAGAACAATATTACAATATTCTTAAATTTTTCGAATCTATTACTGTTTTATATTTCATCCAACTAATTTCTTCATAAATGCATGAAGATCCGCAGTCTAATGATTACAGGTGATCAACGAGGGCTTTTGTTTAGTCGTCAACGTTTATTTCTAGGCGCATCGCTATGGGTGTTGGGGAAAATCGGGCTTTTCGGCTGCGAAACACCGCTCCTGGACATGTTCCTCTTCTCCGCGCTGATCAGTGCCGTGGATCCTGTCGCCGTGTTAGCCGTCTTCGAGGAAATCCATGTGAACGAGATCCTCTACATCGTGGTTTTCGGAGAGAGTCTATTAAACGACGCCGTTACCGTCGTGAGTATCCACCTGTTCTGAAAAGAACGTCGTTCCGAAACACTTCATTCTTATCCGGAGATAACGAGCGATCTCAATCTCAGGTACATAGCCGAGGTACATAATCGCAGATAGAACTACCTTCAACAACTATAAACTTCAAAACGAGATCGTGTACTAGATTAAATTCTATAGACTAAGACTACAGACAGAGATAATTTTCATTAAAATTAAAAATAGAAAGGAGTTCTGTAAATTATTAATGCATTACGATTAATATTTGTAATAAGTGGATACAGCTAGCAGTTCCTACTTATAGGTGCCATTTTCGTCAGAGCATAAGAAATGAAACGATATCATTTAAAATTGAAAAGGAGAGTACTGAAATCTGATAAATTATTAATGCATTACGATTAATATTTGTAATAAGTGGATGCAGCTAGCAGTTCCTTCTTATAGGTGCCATTCTCATCAGAGCATAAAAAATAAAACGATATCATTTAAAATTAAAAAGTAGAGTACTGAAATCTGATAAATTATTAATGCATTACGATTAATATTTGTAATAAGTGGATACAGCTAGCAGTTCCTACTTATAGGTGCCATTCTCATCAGAGCATAAGAAATGAAACAATATCATTTAAAATTAAAAAGGAGAGTACTGAAATCTGGTAAATTATTAATGCATTACGATTAATATTTGTAATAAGCGGATACAGCTAGCAGTTCCTTCTTATAGGTGCCATTCTCATCAGAGCATAAGAAATGAAACGATATCATTTAAAATTAAAAAGGAGAGTACTGAAATCTCTGGTAAATTATTAATGCATTACGATTAATATTTGCGATAAGTGAATACTGCTAGCAATGCATAGACAGCCGCCATTTTGTGTCGACAGCACGCGTGTGCAAAGAATATTCGAGTTCAATTCTCCGGGATATATTTGTATCGACTTTCTGATGGGTGGACCATTAATAATGCATTAGCGTGTGAAAGAATGCAAGATCGAAGAAATATTCGTGCAGAAGATAATTAATAAGACGTCCTTGACAAGCTGTCCGATTTCGCTTATGGCTTTAGAATCCGGCGTGCAATCATGGTCAAATCGCTCGATTAGCCACGCAAGACGTCACTTTTTAATAATCCGCAGGTGTTATACCACATGTTCGAGGCGTACAGCGAGATGGGACCTTCGAGAATCCTTTACACGGACTTACTGTCGGGCCTGGCTTCGTTCTTCGTCGTGGCCATCGGCGGTACCATAATCGGCGTGATATGGGGCTTCGCGACTGGCTTCGTCACCAGATTCACTCATCAAGTCCGAGTGATCGAGCCGATCTTCATATTCGTTATGGCGTATCTGGCCTACCTGAACGCTGAGATTTTCCACATGTCGAGCATCCTGGCGTGAGTACAATCTGCCCGTCTGTCCAGTCATTTGTATATTTTCCAACGGAAAACACTTTTACGAGCCTAACAAGAAAATAAGACAAACACGAACGTGCTGGGTAAAGAATCTGTTCTTCAATCTTGAAATGAAAATTGTGATACAACTAATTCTACTTTATACGCTTAAAGAGAAAGGTGAATTGGAACTATGAATTTGCTTTGTTACAGCGTCGATAAAAATAATATTTGTATGATTACCGTTCAGTAACAAATTACGAATGTCCCTGCAGCACATAATGATTTTCCGTGTTGATTAGCAAAATGTCGCAAGTCCTCCAATTATTCCGCGCTTTCTGCAGCGCAACACGAACGTACGCAATTTCAGGGGGGGACTGTTGTGATATTTCCCCGATTCGCACCAATGAGCGCGCGCCGCGCACGTGTCCGCCATCGCCAGGGGTGTATAAACGAGCTTGGGGATGCATTTCTAGACACCCCCAATTATGTGTCGCAATAAATTTGAGAAACGGCCTGGGCGATTCTCACGCGATTTATCGCATATATTTACCGAAAAGTGCATGTTCGCCGGCAATAGCGAGCAGACGATCGGCGTGCTTTTAATCAGCTTCTAAAACTAGTTAATTACCCTTTACTGCAGTCAATTATAAACAAAGTTGGCGAGCACCTTTAATATCGAACCCCGTGGCCGTATCGCCGATGAAAAAAAAGTTCGACGAAGATTCTTCCTCCGGGTCTCTTGCATTTTCTCTTCTTTTCTTTTCCCCTCTCTCTATCTTTCTTTCTTTCGTAATTAATAATTACCCGTCGATTTGTAGAGCCGTGCCACGACCCTGGTCCTTCACCCTTATCAATATAATTGAAAGCTATCCAGTAAATCCTTTAAAGCCTCGCCGATCGCTGCGCCGCGTTCTTGTTAAAGTCTATTATTTACACGTTTCTCGGCGAAGTCGGACCCGACGATGATCGATCACGATGCGAAGTACGCCCGATGTAATAACTGTTCAAATATGCTTACCCTGTAATCGACCGTTCTTGCTCGGCCCAGTCGATTTTTATCTATATGGTTAAACGGAATACACGGTCTGTTTGATTGTTAAACAGACGGATTTCGAACGTGTTTCGATGTCGTTTAACCAATTCGCTACCAGACCACCCCTCCACCCTTTCAACCACTTTGTTTACCCGGATGGTTAAGAAATAGTGTACGCCAAGGACATTCGAACCTGATTACACCGTGGGGCTGGAAAAATGCAATAGCCAACTGTCGCAATCGTCACAGCAAACACAACGTTTGACCTTTACCGCTGTTCAGACTGCTTGCCACGGAGTTAACCCTCCGCACTGAAATGCTCACTCTCTTCTGACACGATAATAAACTTCACTTCATACTGTGCTTTTGAAACAGTTCTTACGCTACCAACTGTGTTGACAGTTAAGAAATTGCTACGTATACGATGGGTGTACAAAGTATTCGTACACCTTTTAAAACATGAATAACTTTCTCAATATTGGACTTAACAGATCGAGTATTTTTTTCAGACGTGTTAGAAAGATTATACAGCGTGAACCACGAATCGTGACCGGCAGAGATTACTCTGTTATTAGCAGTCCGATCGAAAATGTTTTTATTTCAAGATAGCTTTCACGTGATTATAGCAAATTTTTCGTCAATTCTTTTTTTTCATGATTCACCTTCAATTTTTTGCAGATACACTTATAATTTTTTTACGCCTATTTGTTAGAAGATTTCAAGGCGAATTCGGTAAGTATAATAACATTAAAAAATGGCTTTTTTAATTTCTTTTTTTTACAAACACTGCTATAATCACGTGAAAGCTCTCTTGGGGGAAACCATACTATACCTGATAGAAACATTTTCACGATTCGTGGTTCACTCTGTATTATATTACAATATTATTTTATGCTTGGTAAAATAGCATTTATAATTGAATTAGGTGAATCTATTGTTCGTTTGCAATTTGCAAACAGTCCAACTGAAAGGTTAGGCAAAATTAACTGTTACGAAATTGATCATCAAGGAAGTCGTCATTGCTGTATTTCAACATTATCCGGATTTTTTTCAATCATTAAAAATTTCGTCGAAAACGTCGAAACGTAGAAAAGAAAATTTATATTTTTCCTGTGGCTACATTTATTTCATTGAAAAAGAAAGGCGTGACATTCATATTTATTAGGCTTTGTTTAAAATCTTCACGACGAACAGCACGAAATTGATGATGAATCAATACACACAATAATAAAAAGGAAAAACTCGAAATAGATCGAGAGAGCCAGCATATGATTTTTAATTTTTCACGTGCACTAACATAAGCCTTGTAGTAACGTTCAGGATTCAGATCGAATATTTCCCCGGCGAGAAGTAGTTTCCGTCGACTTAGAGACGGCACGTTAGGTTCGGAGCCTTAAACTTTGATTGCCGCGGAATACAAATGTTTCAGTTGCTCAAACGTCGGCTCTCTCCCTCTCTCTCCCATCACGAACCAGTTGCCAGTTTCTGATTTCTTCGAATATCTTATTATGAAGCCGCCTCGATTTCTGAAAATTTATTCGCGGTGAAGTTGCGCGCGAGAGCCCGGGTCGGTTCCTTAAAGTTCCGCCGCCGTAAATTTATACCATTCGAAGTTCCGGGGTGCCTCATATTTTCATCAACTCACCTTCGAACCGTAATAGTTGTCGGGAAGAAGTTCGCGCGTTAAGTTCCTCGATCAGAGGAGCGCCGCGCGTCTGCCTTATGCATAATTCATCGTTTCTTCGACAACAACGAAGTAGTAATGGACAATGCAACACGGAGTTTCCAATATTTCGCGTCTCTCACGCGTCCGAGAACTTTCCAGTAGAAGAAATGAAAGTCACGTTTCTCGGGTCGTACAAGAGTAGAAGCGACGGGACCCGGTCGACAACCGCTTGCGTTCGCCTCACATAACCCCATAACGCGATTGATGAAACTCGACGAAATATCCGAAATGTTGCTTCCAAAATATTTGCTTAATTTCCTGAAATTCGTACGCAGAATGTAGCAGACAGATTCCGAACAAAATCGACTTCGACTGTGGATATACTTAATCATTTTCCGTGACACAGACGAAAGTTGGAAATATGCAAAACCATTTTGACATTCAATTGTTTCAACCTCCCGGGCAGGTGCAATTAGTATTACGGTTATTTAAGGGTATTTCGAAGTAGAAACTTCACGCCCAACGGTATGGTTTGGATGGCTTCAAAGTTCCGAGCTCTAATTTCTACAGAGCTCTTGCATTTACTGCGTATTAACGAGTCCCTTAAGGGGTACTTTCGTAGTACCCGAGATATTTATTAATTAATTTCGCTATGCTTACATAGTTATTAAGAAGATGCTCGCATTAAATGCAGTCTCCTTAATGCACCAGCGAACCGCATCAAATTTTTTGAGAAAAATCGAGTACGATCCAGCAGAGAAACACACAAGATTGAAACAGTCAAATCACTGAAAGAAAACCGAGAGATAATAAATACGTTGACCCGCACGAGTCCTCGCAGCTTCTATTTCAGCAGGGTGTGGTTTCGACCTCTGCAGAAATTTCCGTCGACATTTAGTTCACGTTTGACGCATTAACCCCCGTGCGTCCCTCATTTTCCCACTTAATCTGTCCCTTGGTATTAAATCGACAGGGCAGTGAAAAATCGATACGGCGGAAGAATGAACGATCAAACATTGTCAATTCCGACGAACAACCAGCCCAAAAATTTGCTATTCGTTTTTTCAGTCGTTTTACACTGCCGAAAAATGATCGTGTATCAAGTTCCAAGAGGTTGTAAAGGGAAGCGTCAATTTTCGAATGTATAGTAAATTCTTTGAAGAGAGAAATGTTTCCTCGTTTTTAGAGGCGTTTCAAAAAGATCTTTGAAAAAAGTGAATAATGGATTGTGAAAGTGGAGACTTGCAGTCTGTGTTTATCGCTGTACGATTATTTCCGTGGTTGCAAGTAAAAAAGGCCGCATGTCGCGATTTCAAAAAAATTTTAATTTATGCATTGATTGTGCTTTAGAGTATTGGATTTACGTGTTTACCAGAAAAAAAGTCATTAAAAAGAAAATTCGAAAAGTTCAGAAAAATCCTATGTTCAATTCATACGCATCTGGAAAGTGTGTGACATGCGGCGTTCTTAAGGAAGAAGTGGTTGTAAGGACAACCACAGATTTTTGGCAATAATTTTCCCAAAATCGGAAGTTTAGGTTTACTGAACTAGATTTTAATGGAGGTGTTATCAAAGACAGTGAGTAATGTGTCAAATTGACTGGAGTAGGGGATGAGGGTTAAAATAGAATGTCGGTGATCGTAAGTGTTTTCCGACTTTATATTTCACGAAGTTGATCAGCCCGGCTAACGAGGGTCCCACGTAAGACGTGCCCACCCCCATAAATCTCTCGGCAGGGATGTTCGTGTTATAACCGCAGACCGAGAGAGATCGGAGAGCGAAGGAACAGAGAGAGAGAGAGGGCCCTCTCGTCCCCTAACACCGTGAACATCGATTTTGTAAACGCCGCCGTCCCGGATCGTATGTCCGAATTAATTTCGACGGCGTTTAGGAAACGGCGCGAGACGATCGATAACTCGAGTTTCCCGAGCTCGCACGCGTCCTCTCTCTCCCCTGGTTTCCACCCCCCATTATCCGTGGCCTCTTTATCGCAGGATCACCTTCTGCGGCATTACCATGAAGAATTACGTGGAGGCCAATATATCGCACAAGTCGCACACCACCGTCAAATATACGATGAAAATGCTGTCGAGCGGATCCGAGACCATTATATTCATGTTCCTCGGCGTGGCCACCGTGAACAACGCCCACAACTGGAACACATGGTTTGTCCTCACGACCATCGTCTTCTGCTCAGTCTATCGGATCGTCGGTGAGTCCTGCCTTGCAAACTATACACCGCTTATGCGCGAAAACTAGTCGCTTTAACGCGCCATGAACTTTATAGCCAGCTTTTCTAAAGACCTGTTTAGAATAGCTGTCCACTACACTCTAACCGCTATAGGCTCGTCCCACGCGAGACGCTGGGGCGGGCTCAACAGCTATTGTACTATTATTGATGCATCTGCAGACCTGTTTCCATCGAAAAACAATAATTTTCAACTATTCAGATTGCAAACTGTTCCTTTCCTGCATTCAGGGCCCCGTGCGGTAGATTTTCTCAGTATTATGCAAGTCTTCGAGATGCCACCTCTTCAATGGTTTTTTTTTTAAATAACCTTCGATTGTGATTTATAAAAGAAAGCTGCAGAATATTATTTACGAATACTATTTTTATTTTGAAAATATCAACTATCAACTAGCTTAACTTAACTTAACTTTCACTTTAGAAAATTCGTTAATTTGGGATGTGTAGTCTAGAATGGCAATCGATATAGATTCAATGGAAATGACGATTGTTTATAATTAGAAAAACGTTTATTGAACTAACGTCCAGAGTATAATTGATAAAGATTATTTGAAGTTTGTAAAGTGCGTAAAGATTTTGAATTATTGAATGGTTCAAATTGTATTTTGATTTCGCTGCTTATGCCCTGTCTGTATTAACACTATTTACGCGACAATGTTGAATTTATACAGATTTCATACGATTTTCGAATCCGTCACGAGCTAAAATATACAAACAAATAATTCATTTCTACAAACAATAAAAGATTGGCACGCATTCTTCTTTTTTCCTCAAAATTTAAGACTTCAGCTTGATTCTCTAACATTTTTAGCATTTCAAACAATCTTCGCAAAGAATTTTCTCGTCACAGTTGTAACATATGCGCAGGTCCTTTATTTCTCAGAGTCAATTCGAAAGCACAGTTCAACCGAGGGTCGCAGCAACGTTAAACCTTTTTAAACATTTCCCTGCGCCCAGGTTTTTAAGATCCGTTGCTCTATAAACGCATAGGGGATCTGCAGAGTAATAATTGCGTTCAAAGTCGACTCCAGGCTCGAATTCAAGAATAAAAGAAAGAAAAACGAAAACAAAAATTTGAATAAAACCAGAGACACACGATTTGCAGCGAATATAGACCAGCAGCGGAATGTCAAAGGTAGCGATGAAAAAGATAAAATAAAGGCCAACATGACCGGCAGTGTTTGTCGGAAAAATTTTCTCCAAAGATCAAAGTTTAGTATTATTAAAACTGGCTTAACTTTGATACGTCTGTGTCGGCGTCCTCGCCGGGTCCCTAAACCTCGCACAGAGGACGACGACAGCGCGGCGCGCCGCCATGTTGAAGATTCCAGACACAGATATTCTCTCCTTCCGTTGAACACCATTATTTGATTGAACATTTGTCTTTGATGTTACATCGGTTCTTTTTTCTCTCCATATTATCTTCCGCGCCGTGTCCTCTAAGGACACCCCGTAGACTCAAACAGTGAATTCTTTTTGATCTTCCGAGTACAGAGCGAGAAAGAAAGAGACAGATAGAGAGAGAGAGAGGGTGGGGGAAGTCTTCCGGAGGACTCCGTTTCTACATAATTTCCTCCGTAAGATTAATAACAGCGTTCTCTCCGTTCCGCGAATTAATCATCCACAGTGTTGCGATCAATGCTAATTAGCTGGACAAAACTCATAACGTAATTCAGTTGTAGGCAATAAAGCAAGCAATAAACGTCAATAAACGGAAAAATTTCTTTTGGTAGCATTAGAGCAGACATTAAACTTTCTTTTCATGTAAAAATTTTCAAATGTGGAAATCTGTGGAAATGAACAATATTTATATTTATAGCGACAGTGGTCGCTATTTCACGATCTGAATTTTTGGAAGTTTGGAGGTATTTTTGGAAAGACTAAATATGTTTTGGAGAAATCGTGTATAGATACGTTATGTGAAGAAACAGAAGAATCTATACGGGTTAATATTTCCAATATTTGCACAGTTTGTATTAGTAGTTATAAAGATTTTGTCCAGCTAGCACCTCAAATCGCAGCATTGTACGAGTGGAATGGATCGGATCGTTTGATCCTGTTTTTCGAAATCTCTTTTCGGGTACAAGGTCGGCCGCGGTTAAGGATACAATTCGGTGGGTGCTCGGGGAAAACCCCTAATCGCGTCGTTCGAATCAATACAGCCACTCACGAGGATGTGTAATGCCTCCCGCGCGATTCAGACGAGTTCGACTTGCTAATGGTATTACGGGATAAGAGACTTAAGCTAAACCAATCACCGCTTATCGTGTGTCACTTACCGGTTACGGGATTGTGCCAAGAATATCGTTTCTTATAGTCGGATCTTCTAGCCGCCGACAAGGACGGCTAGCAGCGATAGTTCGAGGAGGACGGGGTCCGAGGGGGGAATGGGACATGTTTTATGCATTTTCGAACGATTTCCGGGGAAATTTTCCGTCAAGATTCACTGTGGGAGGAATCTAGAGTTTATTCGAAGAGGTTCGACTGAGCCCGACTATTATATATTAGCTTATCGGCATGCAATATATACGGAATGTCTTCGGATTAATATAAAAACTTGTTTTTTAAGCAGCCCGCCGACTGCGGTTATTGCCAACGGGGAACTCGCGAGGGACTTTGGATCTTATTCGGTATAATGCGATTCTAAAGACGTTTTTTATCGTTCTTATAAACGTGTCATAAGCATTTATGAGATACAGAAGAGGCTGGATAATAATTATTGTATATTTATATTCTGTTGTATTCTGGCACATTATACGATAGTATATTCTGGCATATTCTGGTATCTTCTGGTATTTTCTAGTATTTTCTAGTATATTCTGATATATTCTACTATATTCTGGTACATTCTGGTATATTCCAGTATACTTTGGTAAATTCTGGTATAGGTTTCGGTACCGCGAAACGAAACGTTTGAAACATTGAAAGGGGAGATTAGTATGATCTAATCCGCGTCACTCTGTCACGGGAAGCACGCCGAAACGGGACGAGGCTGGTATTCTGATTTTTCCTCGGGAAATTCGTTGAACGTTTTCCGTCGCTGGTATTCACAGTTGTACGTACCGAAGCGACGACCGGTATCGGGACACGGGACGGTTTTGGTCAGCGAGGTAGGAGAACAAAGGGACAAAAGATCCTCTGCTTCGCTATTCAAGACGTTTCGGCGTCTCTTAAGTTACGAAATCTCGGGAGACTTAAAAGGATTCGTTCCTCCTTCCGCAACCATCAGTTCGCATCGCGGATTACTGTCACTGGCTTACGGCTTCTCGATTCTACTGACAGTTCACCGGTAAATTGTCCGGCGCGACGCCGACAACGACGCCAACGCCGACGACGGTGGGATTTAAAAATTCACGAAGGCCACGTCGTCGGCTAAACGGGGCCAACCCTAACGAAAATCATTAACCGGTGTTGCAGGCGTGATCGTGCTGTCCGCCGTGGCGAACCAGTTCCGTTTGAACAAACTCGAGAAGGTGGAGAAATTCGTGATGTCCTATGGCGGTTTACGGGGCGCTGTCGCTTTCGCTCTGGTGCTCCTGATCGACCCAAGGAACGTGCCCCTGCAGCCAATGTTCGTCACCACCACCATCGCTGTCATCTACTTCACCGTGTTCATTCAGGTAACCGAACTTTTCGCTTCTGACAGAGATAACAGGGAAGGCATCGCGCGGAAGAACAAATATTGTAGCATTATCTCAGCAAACAGCCGGTGTCGCGTTTCCCAAGCTGTCCAGCTGCCAGCTATGGTTATACTAGGGACACCGTAGGGTTAAAGATATGAACCCCCCTGTCACACGATTTCGACCTACGCCATCGAGAAAAACGAAATACTCGACCACCGTTCGATCCTAACCCTTACTTCTCCCCTATACTTTCTCGTAAAAATTGTTTTATGTCCTCCATAGATTTTTATGAACATCTGATGAAAAACAAATTGATGTTCAAGATTACAACTAGATAGCGGATTTTATGGATTTTTCGGAAAAATAAGTGGATATAATTTAAGACAGTAAAATCATTAGAAGAATTTCAAAATATACTGTTGCATTATTTTCAACCTATTAAACATTATTAATATGATTAATATGATATTAAGAGAGGAAATAAATTTCTGTTTCATTTCAGTTTGTTGTGAATCACATGGAACACATTTTTATTTTGCGCGTAAACTTTTTTGTCTTTAATCACTTTATGAAAGAAAATATTAATTGCATGTCTGTATCAGAGAACGGATAATATCGATATTAGCATAGATTCTGTTCGAAATTATAATTACGAGTCTGATTCGTTGGAATAAGATGAAGCAATATAAAAAAATCAATGCTTAATGTTGTTAATGGAAGTGGATCATACAATTCTGTGCTTCGTTATTGCAAGATCCCGGCCACTTAATCCAATTTTAAATTCATTAACCTAATGCTTCCAGTTACGAAGGTTCATCTCGAATTTCTGCTTGAATTGCCGAAGTAAATTCACAAATGATATTATTTATTGATTTAATAGAGAATGAAGAGCCGAATGTTTTTGTTTTCTATGTCCACACGACTGTCGACGAGAGGGGGTTTCCTATCGGGAATAATTTCCCTTTTGAAAACACTCATAGCGCCTCTGCGGAGCGTTAGATGTCGGTATTATAAATTATAATGATCGAATTAGAATATCGACACTACGGCCGACGTGGCGCTAGCGAACTAAATGCGTTCGAGAGAATAATAGAGGCTGTGCTCGAAGTAACTGCCCGAAAATTTCCGAGCACGAATGTAGGTACACAGAAGAATAACGATAAAGGTTGTTCGATTTAAAGAGGGTACTATAATAGCAGGAAAATCCCTTTTCTCTAAATCAACATCCCCCGAAGTGTGGCACTCGTCTCTCCGCGGCGCTGCTGGGGTTGCACAGAGGCAAACTTTCAGAAATGTTGATTTAGACCCGGGAACCATTCAATAAAACCGGCCGAATTTACTGTTATTAAATTTTCGATCCGTCACAGTGAGATCCACGATCGCTCAGCGGGAGATTGTCCCCGCTGCGCTGCTTCATTCCTAAAACTGGAGTTCCGCAACTCTAAAATTTTCGCATTTTTCAAATGTCTAAATTCCCAAACCTCCAAATTCACAAATATTCAAATAGTAAACTTGAAAATTTCAATTAAAATGAAAATCATTATTTAATGCTGCAGTTTATCATTTCAAAGCATATTTTTATCCAAACGTTTTATCTTTGCAGCTGATCGCAACGTCGACATTTTGATGAAATTTTCAGAATATGTTGAATTGATACAAATCTACGAAACGTGTATTCTAAATTTTTTTAAACTGAAATAAATGTAATAAATAAATTTTTATTGAACAAAATATCTACTTCGACGCAAAATATATATTTCTGTTACTGTAAGTATCATATGCGGGTAATGAAAAGTTAACAAAAGGATACATTAAACGTCGAACTTCTCGAAACAACGTAGGCAAGAGGTCTCAATTATCTTCTAATCTGAGAACTCCCCAATTATTGGCTTCCGTAATTCCGCAATCTTCAAATAATTAAACGTTGTCATCCCGGGGCTCGCTCGCCCGGAACGCCCAAAGTTTCCAGGTCAGGAGCTGCCAAATTTTGACAGGAATTAATGTTCTATTAGGTAGTAGAACGTGGCTCCTCTCGAAGTTTTCTGAAATTTATTATCTATCGTTGCGCGCCGGAGCTATAACTCCGGGGCTTTTCGATTAGATTCCGGCTGGCAGGAACAGCCGAACAACATTTTGCATGGGGCGGTCTCTGCTTAACACGTTAAGCGCCACGCCGAATTTGCGTGCCTTTCCGTTCAGGCCACAGTTAGCCGTCAGGCGGGCCCTGCCGGGCCGCTCGCCGATAGGCGAGCCAGAGTATAAACAAATGTCGGGTAACGTAATCCGGCTGGGGCTTGCCTTCGTATTTTTACCTCTCCACTTGTAGATAAGATGCACTCGAGAGCCTGACATTTTCAAATCGCAATAAATACTTTGTATATACTTTGTTTATATCCGTATAGTCCCTTCTCCGTCGTAGTAGAGAAAACCCAGAAAAGCGAGGCCTAATAACGCCCAAACGCGTAAGAAATCCTCAGTTGCATAGATATCGTAACCCAGTTTAGTTCAGTCTCACAAGTATGCAAAGACGGACACACGCGCCGCGATAGAAGAACGAAAAGTCTGCCGTCGGTCCGTAGGGACCGACGTGGCCTGAACGGAAAGTCTAGCGTCGGTCCCTAGGGACCAACGTGATGCTTAACGTGTTAAGGAAAGAATGCACCGTTACCGCAATTTGTACGGTTACACGTTTTTCCCCCATGCGTTGGTGCAGCGACTTTTATTACCGGGCTCAGTCATTTTAGCATCATAGACAACCAGATGGGAGGGGATAAACTCGACCTCGGGCATAGGCTTTTATGGGGGGTACGGAACACGGTCTAGTGGCCGCGAGTATATCTTCCCGTGATATTAACGCCGGATACAACCGACGCGCAAGATTCTCTTCTTCTTTTATACGCAAGGCCGTCGTATACAACGGGTCCGAGGGGATAGACGTTCGCCGTTAGCCATTCTGGAAAAGCAAAACGGCGCATTTCTCCCGTAGACTTTCCTTCTGCACGCCCACTCACCTCCGTACAGACAAAATGATCCGCTTTTAATTCTCCAGGAAGTTCCTTCGGCAGGAATTAAAATCGGTCTAAAATAAGAGCGAATCAAATACAAACGCAATTAGATTGCAAAAGGTTAAGCGTCACGGGGAGGGTATAAAGCGGTCGGTGGAAAGGAATAAAACACCCCTCCGCCTGCTTTCATCCTGAAGGCGCGTCCTGTTTGCGATTGGAGTGGGACCAACTCCGTGGTTCCATTAGTTCTAAAAACACCATCGACTTTGTCGGCCAGTCGATCGGAAACTCGATATCGATAGCGGCATTCGGTGCATACCACTCGCGACAACCGCCTAGCTCGATCCTGCATAAATTATTCGCTAAAGAGCAGCTCGGCGATTCTTTTTTGGTTGCGGAGCTTCGTATTACCACGATAATAGTGCGCGGTAATGTGTAGATTCTGTGCACACGCGCGTTCACGTGCCACGGGAACTTTCAACATTTATTTTAATATCCCTTGACTGCTCGGGGACACATCTTTAGAATCATTTCCTCAGCCTTGCTCAACGAAATTTCATTTCTCCGACGTGATACCTGCCGCCCTGCCCGAGCTCAAACTTGCCTTTACATTCGTAAGTATTTAATGCTCGATTATTCATATTCAATTATACGAGTACAATCTATTTTTTTGAGCTCCAAAGGCCGAGCCGAACGTAGAAAAGGACAGCGCGATGAGACCGCTTCATACACTAAATGAAACTTGTTTGTTTTTACTTATTTTTAATGAAATTTTATCAACATATTTGTGACATTTTTCTGATTAAAATAATACCAAACAAGATATTATTTGGCCCATATTTACTGTACCCACATTTAAAGCATAATGTATGTTCATACCGTCAATTGACTCCTTGATTAGAACTTTTTTATAGATTGTAATTTCCTTTAAAAGGAGAAAATTGATATAAATTGTATGCCTATATGTTCTCCAATAGCTGTGTATTAACAAAAACAAAATAGGAAATTATTAACATGTATTTTTATCAGACTCTGTTCAGAATCTTCATCACGAGTCAGACACGATATTGTAAGGCGAGTGGTTTTAAAGAAGTGCTATTTAAGTTCACGCAAAAGACCGAAAATAGCATCATAGAAAATATCTGAGCACAGCGAAAACCTTATACAGGTTGATTCTGGAGACTGGTTCTTAACACAGGTTCTTAAAATTCTGGTAGGCACCTCTAAACCACTCTTGACACGACTTAGGGGTCCATCCGCAATCCCTTTCATTCGAGAGGACGCTTATCAGCTCCTTCTGGTACTATATTCATCTTACATAATTCTTCCACCTCACCAAGTATCTAATGTTCATACGTCATCACAGACGGACTGCACACATTCTCAGGCTCTTAGCTACCTACACGATTTAAGACATGGCGACGCCGTTGCCAGTTTTTCCATTCTTAATCCCCTATTTCCCCCAGTCTACAGAATTGTATTTTAGAATTCTAAAATTTGTGGTTTTGTAAGGTGAAGTTCGACCTTCGTTTCTACCATAAATGCATAAAATCTACAATCTATTAACAACAGTTACAGTGCGATTATGGGTATATAGACTACATTCTTTACGTGGAAAAACTATAAGTTTATGAAAACCGGTACTAGAGGCACGTTGAGGGGCACGTCATTTACAGTTCGAAAGAAACGCCGCGAATGAGGAACGCTCAGGCCAAAAACAGAAGAGCAACGGTCCTCTGAACAATATACAATGTATATTGTTCCTTCTAAAGAACTAATAGATTGATTTTGTTCTTTCTTTTATAAAATAAATTCCAACAAGCTCCGTTATCGTAATACTAAAAAAGAAAACAAACGAACGGTGATGAAACAATAAAATTGTATGGCACCGTGAGGGGTTCAAATTACATAGTGCTGGCGTAGCTTCATAAATCGGGCTACAGGTATGTTTGTAAAAAAATCAGTCTGGGAACTTCTCGAGCATGTATATCCCGAAGTTCCGAAGTCGCTCGCCCACGTAGCGCGTCGCAGCTGTTCAAATAAAGCGGTCGCTGTCAATGAACTGCGGGTAGCGAACCGTGGTACGAAAACTGACCAGCCATACCGTTTTCTTTTTCAGGGTATCACAATCAAGCCGCTGGTGAAGATCCTGAACGTGAAGAGAGCCGAGAGGAAGAAGCCGACGATGAACGAGAGGATTCACGAGAGGGTACGTCGCGTGTTCTCCTTCTTTCTTTCTTTTTTTACAAAACAATTCGTTCTACCGGAACGGGGGATCGATCGGTTAATAAAAATACTAGATGAAGGAAGGAGCGGAGGGATGTGCGAGGAGCCCGACCGCGTTATAAATTATAGACAGGCGGCTGCCGGCGCATTCTCGTGTCGTTAATGTAAATATTGAAAAAGAATAGCCGGGCCGCGATACAGGGGAATCAATAATCGTTGGCCGTCCGCGTGTGCACCGAGGATCGCATTGATTTTCATGCGGCCCGGCCCCCGCGGCCCCCCGGTTCGCAAATGAACGTGTCAAAACAAGAACAATGGCTCGGTAAATTAACCGAGTCGTTTCGTGGTTGATACTCTTAGCATATATCACGCCAGATAACGGATATAATAAGCGACCACGGTCTGCCCTGCATCGTTCGCCGGACGTGCGACGGAAAAAAAAAGATACACCGCTGCAGAGTGAGAGAGGAAATGACGTTTCTGTTTTCAGTTATTGGATCACGTTATGGCCGCAATCGAGGACATTTTGGGGAAGCACGGCAACTACCACGTCCGAGACAAGTACATAGCTCTTCTGCGTTCTAACGAATACCTAATCGCGAAACAGCGAGAAATCGTTGCAAACCGGTAACAGGTAACGCCGAGCTGTGTGACAGGTACGATTAGCGGAGAGGTGCAACAAAGCAAGCTTCTGTGCGAGTTCAAAAATTGAATGAAGCAGAATTTTGCTTCTCGGCGACACCTAGTGGAACCGTTTGTCTTCTCGTTGTTACACTTCGAGGCATTGCATTACACGGTGGTTCACCAATGTTGCTTCAGCAGTTCGAGAGTCAAAGTAGACAAACCAAGAAACTGAAAAAAATGATTGCCTTGTGAAATCAATTTTATTCGTCTAAGATTTCTTTCAACCAATTAACTGCGTTCGACGTGTATACACGTCAATCCAAATCTCTATTACGGTGCAATAATAATAACCTTTTCAAGAATGAATTGTTAATTTTTTATCAAATAAAGATACAATCCTTCCTCGTTTTTCGTAAAATTTATAATAGGACCATTCGCCCTGCGTTCGACGTGTATACTCGTCATTGCTTGATTTTAATTCCGCACTCTGTGGGGGACTTTGAAAACTAAATTCCGCCGTTAGGAGGTTAAAATTTCTTTATTCTTTTATAATGAATTTCTAATTTGAAACTATGGAGCAAGCTTTGTTGATTCCGAGCTGCTGAACCCACATTTGCCGCCAGCGCGCGCTGCGTAGAGCCTCGTTATTTTCTGGCATTGTGATGTTTTTCCAGGTTCAAACGGTTCGATAACAAGTTCATTCGACCTTATTTGGTGCGGGATCATTACGGCGCGGAACCGAAAATATTGGAAACGTACTCGAAGCTCGCGATGAAAGACGCGCTGGATTACATTAGGAGGAACGCGTCCACGATTGGTAATATCAGCGGAACGGAGAGCATGTCCGCGATATTCCGGAACTATAGCAACACGGGACACTTCAATGGAAGGTATGATTTCTCCTTTTTCGCTCTTCCCGATTTCTCGACCAACCCCTCGCCTCCTCTCCGTCATCCCCATTCGTGTTCCCGGTTACGATTCAATACGTACCGAACAAGAAGTTATCTCGTTCATACTTGACCTGCTTATTTTCACAATAACAAATGCTCGCGGAGCACAGTCCTTCGAAACAACAGGTGCGCTACCACCACGCTTCGAAGCAGGACAATATTAATTATAACTGAGGTTTTAATCAACGGGCTAGAATTGACCGGAGTTTAATCGGATACAGTGTGAGTCACGAAGCGTGATCAGTAGACAGCGGATTTGATGCATTTATGACAAAAATGGGTAGCTATAATTTGAAACATTCAAAACATTAGGCGAATTTAAAAATACCTTTATATTATTTTCAACCTGTTGAACATATTAACCCTTTCGGTCATGGCGTCCTCATATAAGGACATACTAAATAAATGCAAACATTTATATTTTCAAAGAACTGCTTAGCAATGATTTTTTCCAGGAATAAATAAAATCAATTTCTATGTCACTCCGGTTTGTTACAATTCAGATGGAAAATTTTTATTTTGCCTAAAGATCCACTGTCTAATGGTCAGCTTAGATTATTCTGTTGCTAGTGGTTCGGTCGGAAATTTCTCTGGCTGAAATAACATGGTCCAAGAAGAGCTTCAAGATGGTTGTACCAAAGTGTAGACAGCGGATCTTTGTGGAAAATATAAGTTTTTCACCTAGGTTACAACAAACTGCAGTGAAATAGAAAATAATATAACAGTATTTTGAAATTCTTCTAATGTTTTTACTGTTTTAAATTACGCCTACCCATTCTTTGTTATAAACGCATAAAATCCTCTGTCTATTCATCACGCCTCGTGATTCATTCTGTAGACAAATGTTGAAGGCGGAAATAATACTTTATTTAATGTTTGACGAGTGAAGACGTGCTTTTCATCAGTCTGGAAGCATGAAATTCTAATGTTGCTGTTTTACGTTCACTTTGAATAATTCCATCGTGATCTTGAAGTCTCATAGCGGAACTGAAAGTGTTGAAATTTTCACGATACTTAAAGGAGAGGTTAAAAAAATTAAGTAATTTTGCGAGGGTGGCACCGTGAAGGAAAGCCGAGGAGGAGCATGTGTTTAATTTTCTGAGTCACCGCGGTTTGGCAATTATTGATCAGCCATGTGCTCCGTTGTCGCATCGAAGAAAGGTCTTAACGACGTTATCTCAAGAGCCGTCACGTCGAATAAGCCCAGCATCATTGTCCGAGACGTTGATGGCTCCGAAAGTAGTTTAGGGCTGGAAAGTAGAAGTGACTCAGAGAGACCCCGGTGTACACGTTGCACGGGAATCGTAGCCGGAGATAAGTCTCTGCATTGTATCTCGATTGAACGGCGAACCCTCCTCGAGGCACGGTATCGATCTTGAAGTGGCAGCCCGTCATAAAATGCAGTCTCATTCTTTCTCCTTCCAGTCCAAGCTGCAGCCAGCTCGAAGCGGGCTGGAATATTGATCCTCAAGAGGTGGAGTACAACCCTTCCAAGAAGGACCTGACCGACGCTAGGATCCACCATCTATTGGCCGAAGAACTTTGCAAGCCTTACAAGAGGGTAAGACACCCTCCTTGCTGACGACCGATTTACATATATGCTCGCGGCCCTGAAAACTTTGCTGACGAGGGGGGCATGTTTAGGGGACGACGCTGAAAAATTTCAACCCTCCCCCATCGTCCTCTCGACTCGTGTCGCGTATTCATAAAAAAAGAAGAAAAAAAAGAAAGGATACGAGCGACGCGAGTTTCAACCCTCTGCCTCGGGGATGCAAATTGCGTCCGCGAGCCGGGAATTTTCAACTGTCAATATTCGCCAGAGGCTGGAGAGAGTGATAGAGAGGATCCAGTGAAATGATCGAGAGCGAAAGTTTCATGATATTGATTGCTCGAAACGAGCCGGGTGGGATTGACAATTGAGAGTTCCTCGGCGGATCTTCACCGCTTTCGCTTGCACTAAGGAGCAAAGGAAGCAACCCTCGAGTTCCAAACGTTCCTTTTTTTACCCTTTGTTACCGCTTCTACAGGGTGATTCTCAAGTAAGTGGCTGAACTTTTGGGTGCTCGTTCGTGAGAGCGAAAGGGAGAAAGAAAGAGAGAGGGAGAGAGAGAGAGAACGAAAAATAAAAATAAAAACATATACGAATTGTAGTTGGTACGGTGTTGTGAACGAATATCTCGCAAGAACCATGCACTCCTAAAGTTTAGCTACCTATTTCAGAACCGCTATATAAAAATAAAGAAAAAAGGGGATGGAAACAAGTTCCTGAGTGATGAAATAAAATTCTCCCAGCATCGACGGCTGAGCTACAGCCGACACGCGGTGAACGATCGCGATCTATCGACCCAAGTCAATTACAAAATGCACATGAACATACGACGGATGATGGGTGAGCACAAGCATCGTCACAAGCGCAGTAAGAAGTTGCTCAAAGTGAGTACCAAAACAGTATTTAACCGTGGACGTTCTGCTTTGACCGAGTGCCGACACTGTTTCAAAAAGTCTAGACGCCATCTTGATTTATACAGTAAATTCTTTACAGAAGAACTTTCGATTTCTTTGCAGACACAATTTTCCTTTTCGAATCTATCGCTAGCATAGCTTCTGCGACATTTTCTGAAGCAGTAGCGAGAAACAGATTTGATTAGAAATTCATTTTGTGCCCATCGATTATGAAAGTGGTCTAAATGAAAATTTCAAAAGAATAATAAAAATTTTTACGCTTGTTAATTCAACATTATATGGAATTCATTTAGTCTTAATATCCTCTTCCTTGAAATATCTCGAAACAAGAAATATAGTATATCACTTAGACCACTTTCATAATTATGGGTACAATTATCTACCGCTAAGTAAATCTTCCTCTAATTTTTATATGAGGTTACTGCTGCGTGTTTCATAATTTTAATCGTAGCCGCGCAAAATCCGCAATCTGGTAATTGAAATTCAAAGAGGATTTCAGCCAGCATAGGCGTATTCTTTTCGTTAGCCACGGCAGTGTCTTATTTCTATCTGAATCAGCCGGCTCGCAATTAAAACTTCCGTTTCTTGTAGGACGGCAAGCAGAATCACGTGAGTTTCCCGGAGTTCCAGCAGAACGGCTCGACGAAGTTGTTCACCCAGGGTAAGTTACGGGAAAGACTATTGATGCTCATTCGCAGCGGCAAAAAATAGATGAGGGCCTGCATGGAAGTTCTCGTTTGAATACGTGAATCTGAATTCGTCGCAGATTACATCAACGGCGTGCTGTACGAGCTGGAGAACGGGGATACCTCGAAGCCGTCCAGCAAAGAGGACTGGGAATCCGCGATAACTTTCACGGCTCGTACTTCCGGTAAGAATTCGATATTTTTCCCCCTCTCTCTCTCTCTCTTTATCTCGCATCCTGTTCGCTCATTGGGCTGATACGGTCCGAAGTTCCATGTCTCATTAGAGCGACGAAGTTCCCGACGAATTTTACTCGGCTCCTTTGAGGAATCAGTTCCACCATGATTAGTCCCGTACTCGTTAAAGTCTTCTTTCAATGAGCGGGGAGTTAGGGAACTAATTACCTCGGCGATTCATCGGCAAATAACTTACCGCTTGATTTCCATAGACTCGTCCAACGTGAACGCCGATCACCAACATGGCATCACCACGACTACCTCGATGGACACCATTAGCACAGAGGACCCGGATATGAAGCTTGGATGCGATGGTACAATTACTTTTATCAGTAGATACTCTCTCCTTCTCGTAGTTTCTTCCCCCTTTCATTGAATTATCCAGCATTCAGATCTTGAAGTATAGTTTCCACACTGCACGCCCCTGGCAAAAATGTTCGATCGAACAATATTCATTTAGATACGAGTACGTAGGTTCTTTTTACAAGATACAGATTGAGAAAAATTGTGATATTGATTTAAGCAAGCATTCTATTTAGATATTTTCAGCCAGGGGTGGTATATTAAAACTTGTTACTAACTCTAGGATGCTTGATCACATATAGCGGGTGATTCGCGAGAAACAGGCCACCTAAATAGCTCCGTTAGGCTTGAAGATTAAAGGAGACCGATATGGTGATACGAAAAAATGTTCTGATTGTTGTCGTTTTCATGCTCTTTTGAAGGTCATCGATGATTTTTAAATAGCACAGAATTTTGAACATTTCATTGAATTCAAATAAGCTGATTGCACATTTTGAAGTTATCATTGCTTTATCATAAATTTTTCTGTCATAGTGTAGTACATCATCGAACTCATCTTGACATGAAAACGACAACGATCAGAACTTTTTTTTTTATATCGCCATAAATATGTTGCCTCCTTTAACAGTAGAACTTTGCTCTCCTGTCTCTCGTCTGTTTCTCGTGAATCATCCGGTATAGCCTACATATACACAGGTGGCGAAGAGAGTTTTTTAGATTGAAATACGGGTAATAATGATGAAATAAATTAATAGAAATAACGATCGTTAATAAAACAAGCAAAAGAGGTTTTTTAAGTGACAAGGTAGGTGTCCTATATCTGCTCTGTGCATCCGGAGGTTAAGTATTACGTACAACAATATGAATATAATTTTCTCTAAACATTTTCTCTTTGATTATTTAAAGAGTTGATGGAGTATGCATGCACTCGAAGTTTCCTTCAGATTATTTCGCTTCAAATTGTACGATTTCGCCAATACCGATTGAAATTTTGATAGTTATCTCGATTTTCGAATTCTAGAAACCTACAGGGTGACGACGCCCACCGCTACCGAGACCATGCTACCGTGGAAGAGGGAGGATGACTATGATTCTGGACACCCTCTTAAACAAAATGAATTCCCTGCTTGGTGTTCCAACAAAGAGTATCTACCGTATAGCTCCCCTTCGGCTACCTTCTTAGGTGAGATTACCGGAACAATGCCTAATGTATTCTTGACACTCCATTGCGGCCGTAGGACCAAATAGCAGCAGAGATAAAGTAGCGACAGTACACTGATTTCATTGGCTGACACGTCATACAGTTAAACGATCTACACCAGGGATGGGCATTTTAATCTCAATTCAAATTGCCACTGTCCCCCACCAGCATCCGCCGTTACTGTGGAGGAAGTGATGCACAGAAAGAGAGGTTGGTGGGGGAAGCAGGCGTTTGAGGGGCTCCTGCCGTGCCCATCACTGATCTACACCTTTAACACGCTGACTGCCGAGCGAACGTCCTCAAAAATTCTACAAAATCCCAACATCACGCTTCGTGAGACTCACACTGTATAAATTGTGTCACAGTCAACGTATTAATACACTACAACATTTATTCTTCGCAATTCTATTCACCGATAGAAGCCATACATTTTGATTGTATTATAAAAAGAAAAAAACAACTGTTCGCCATTGCTTGTTTTGGTTGAATCTCTCGTTAATTTTTTTATCGGGGGTCGGGTAATTCCTTACACATGAAAATAGAAGATTTTTAAACAAGTTACTCAGTCTCTGTAGTGCTTTGCTACACCGTAATTTGATGTTGCGTCTAAGTAACAAACTTGAAAGCTATATCGTGTAATAAAAATATATCGATTCGATGGGTAGATGTCGAATAGCAGGAACGTGGACGGTGAAAAATCCACTACTTTACAGGGGATCCATATTTTTGAAGACGAGGGCAGCTTACGAAGCCGGGGGATACCTTCGGACTGCGATAAACGTCCACTTCTGGTTGGAGAACATGTAAATGTCACGCCACAGATCTTTCCAGATTTTCTGTCGTTTTTACGTTTTTCTTTCTTGACGTCTGTATAGGAAATGCGCTCCTTTCTTCGAACTTTGGGTTACCCAATCCCCTTTCGCAGATATCTCGCACATACACACATACACACATCTACACGCGCACTCGCTCGCCACACACGAGAACAACATGCGAATTCGTTTGGTTTTCTTGCCGTGCTCGAACTCAGCCTTTGAGAACAGTCACCTTTTCTGTTTGACCTCTCTTTCTCAAGCACTGCTTTCTCGTTTCTGTGCACCGTGTACAGGGTGTCTTGTTTATTCTCACTCGAATCGACAAGATAAATGAAACATCCTGCAGCTGATCCTGATGTTGATTCGCAATGGTGACAAATTTTCTGGATCTCAGGTGGAATCGAGCAGCCGAAGGTTCAGTCAGTGATTGGCCTGTTCCGTCGCGACAGCGTCTGCACCCCCAGCAGTATAGACCAAGATATTTTGGAGAAGCGTGAAGATTTTCTGTTGACGGAGCAGACAGACTCACCCTCGAGGGCTTCGAGTAAGCATTCTTCCTATCGTCAAGTCTCGAGAAGACTATTTTTTAACATTAATTCTCCTTTTTTTCTGTTTATTTAATCACAATTTTATGATTTTTATTTTATTTAGAATCTGACGAAGACCTTGATAGGGAACACTCTACTTCATTGTAGTTTTTATATATTGGTCCACGATTATCCTGGAGAACAAAGCCAAATTACGTTATATCATACTTTTGTAGGTAAAAGATACATATTTTTTGTTTTGATACAATTCTTCATGCTTTTTGCTTTTGGTCGTGCTGGTGTTGATATTACATTTACCCACTATGTATATCCTTTTCTATGTTTGATGCTAGCAACAAAAAATTAAGTACGTGTTAATACACGTACGTTTAATGGACCTTTGAATAGTAACAGCAATTTCAATTGTGAACCAACAAGTCATCTCCAGTAACGTGATCTAATCATTTCATTTGGGATTATAATGCGAAAGGAGATTCGTTAACCCTTGTGTAGTCAACCAAAACATATAGATTATTTAAAACCTTTCTGTATTTAACATGTTTGCACAAATTCTCATTATGAGACTATAAATTAATATATTAGCGAGTAAAGAATCGACATTCAGCGTCTAATATTTTTTAGAGGAACATTAATCCTTTGCCGTACTTTGACGAGCCAGACTCGTGATGAAAGTTTTTAACAAAGTCTAACAAATATGAATGTTACGCGTTTCATTTTAGATGAAATAAAATTTGATTCGTTTGTAATCAATATTTCAGCATTAAAATAAATGTAGCCATATAAAAAATATACATTTTCTTTTTCCTTTTACGACTGTAAAAGAAAAGATAACAAATTGTTGCAAGGAGTTGACAAATTGTTGAAAGAAATACAGTAAATGGGTACACGGTTCACTACACAAGGATTAATAGGCTTCCGCTAGGTAAAGTGTTAAGCGAAGAGTGTTGGTGTTGCAGGTAGCAAGAAGGGTCCGACAAGGAGGGTATCGATGATGGAGCTGGGTATGATGGAGACGTCGCAGTCGGACAAGATGACTGATGATGGCTCTCATTCGCTGCCGGAGTGTTGGAACCCCCCGCACAAGTATCGCATGAGCTCGTTCGCGTACTCGGCCCAGGTACCGAGCCTGTCGACTGCCCTGATCACGGACTCGTCCGAATCGTCGGAAGACATCGACGAGGAGGAAGAGAAGGCTTGACCCTTGGGGATCGTCGAGGAGCAGACGTCGTCTCACGCGGACGACGAGCGCCGGCTGCGTCGTCCGTGGCGGCGACCACCTCGACGCTCGTTGCTCTCGTCTCTCCTGCGACGACCCAGCGCCCCCGTCTGAAGAGCTTAGGCTCGCGTTTATTCCAACGATTTTCTCCTAAACAGTTGCTGAACCCATGTCGATCGGTGCTCCATTTCGAGGACGACCGTTCTAGCACGCGATGAGAGGACCAGCCGCCGCCGCCTTGGCTAAATCGGCAGCCTCTCCTTTTTGCAGGACCACGACGACGGAAAGTATCTTCGTTGACTACCTTGATGCTTTCGTTCGCACGCAGACAAGACGAAACCAGTTCTTCGGGAGCGTAGCTAGTTTTCCATTTTCAGAGAACGAATATTTTTGTTCCGGGTCGAGGGGCCGTGTCGGCGCGCAGACGCGGGAAAAAAAGACACACCACCGGTGTCTCACCCGACGTGAAGAACGACTGCGAGATGTACGAGACTTAGATATTCCACCCGTCGTATTGTTTTCAACAGAGTAGTAGAGTATACATATTAGTCGTCGGTATATTTTCGGAAATTTTCTGAACACACGTCCCTTTCTGGCTCGCCGGACGACAAAACCGAGTCGAGATTACGTTGCTATCGATGGCAGCTATCGAGGACAAAGCTCTCGCTGCTTTTCCCGCGTCTACGCTACACTAACCCCATAATCTTATAGGACATCGTAAAGAGTAGGCGTCGTTCGAGTGGAGTCGATCGAGGATGGGTATCGTTCTGATGTCCCATACCGTGATCCATTCGATACTTGGACCATCGATCTTTTCGCTCGAAAATCGGTGGTAAGACGCGAGGAAGAGAGAGAGAGAGAGGAGTCAGAAAGAGAAAGAGAGAGAAAGCTATTTTTTTAACCGATACCATTTCCTCCACGCGCGACCGATGGTCGAATTACGATAGACCGGGGGAACGGCTGGTTTTCCGTGGTTCATTTTCCGGATGCACTTCCTCTGCACTTCGTCGCGCACGGGAGAGCTATTCTCGATCGATCTTCAACGCTGTTCCGCTTCTCCGCGTGCTGATAGATCGATCTGCCGGGGCAGCGCGTGTGCCATTTTTTCCTAGGGTCCGAATTTTTTCCCTCGGGTGTCGGATCTAAACGACACCGCGTGCACTTCCGCAAGACTCTCGCAATGATCGCTGACGAAACTTGGTATCGTGGCCTTAAGATTCCTAGAAGTATCCTAGCGGCGACCGGCTCACAATGCCGGTCCGAATGCGAGACGAGACGAGACCAGACCGTTTTCCGAATGAATGGCGAGACGCGAGATCACGATTACATATGTGTTGCCCACCGAGGGCGACACGCTAGACTCGATGATCGCGCTGTGGCGAGCTGTAGCCTACAGTAACTCCTCGACTTACACGGATTCGTTTTACGCGAATTCTTAGAAGCGAATCAGAAAACTAATTCCGAACTGTGAAATTCGTTTTTTGATTGCCAAAACGGGAGCTGTGTCGGTAAAAGTGTTTGCTTGTGTACAGCGTAGGCATTCAGCTATTTATGAGTAAACAGCGGATTTTATGCATTTATAACAAAAACGGGTACGTGTAATTTAGAATTGTATACATATTAGAAGAATTTATAAATATAGTGTTATATTATTTTCAACCTATTAAACATACTAAAAGAAAAAATAAATTTCGATTTCACTCCAGGTTATTGCAATTCGGGTGAAAAATGTCCATTTCTCACGCATAAAGATCCGCTGTCTATTTATGAGTGAGAAATTTCCCATGAAATTAGCTGGTTTATTTGAATTTTCCTTTCAAATCAGTACACACATATGGTACGTACAAAGCAGATCGTATTAACAACCTTTTAGCGCTCCTTTGGCGCTCATGCATTCGAATTACCGCTGGAGACGAATTAACCGCGTAAGTCGAGGACTTACTGTATTCTTTTCTTTGTTTATCCTGGCAGACACGTGACACACGGTCATCGACGCGCTACGCCGAAAATCATACAGCGATTTGCTTCGCAGTTCCGTAGATATGCGAGTCTACATAGAATTAGACGCGCCGCCGAGATGCGCGACGTTGCAACCCTACGAAAGGAGATCCGAACGCTCCTGTTGTGGGTATAGTAATCTCGCGCGAAGCTAGATCGCGAGACTGCTTTTCGACTGATTCATGATGAAAATTTTTATTTTGCATAAAGATCCGCTGTCTATTTATCACAAATCCGTGAAATCCACAGTCTAGGTGCACAGTAAATGTGGTAATGTAATGTAAAATATTATCGGGTTGAAAAGTTTTTTGCTAAGCATATTTCTTTCTATCCTTCTGCGTACTCCAGAGATGTCTTTTCTAAGTACTTGCACTATAAAATCCGTCTGCAACGAGATTATATTCTCAACAACAGGAGTTTCAACATCTTCTTTCAGGCGACATAATTTCTCAGTCGTTGAGTTCCTACGGAGACTTTTGTGGAACATTACAGTGAAGATGAAATTTCGAATGTATTAATAAAATAGTATAAAGCTACTATTATCAATGAAATCTGCGGAAAGTTTATTCGAGATACCTACGAAAATTCGTTGGATTCGTTGAATTATTGAAGAACAGAGTCGAGTAAAAGTCTCTACGGGCAACTCAATTTTTCAATGCAACAGGCGTACTCGTCGACGGTCACGTTTTCAATGACGATCCTCACGTGACCGTTTCTTAGATCACCCACGAGAAGAATCTCTAAAAAGAAAACAATAGTAGAGGAGAATGCTTCATACGAAAACGTGTTTCTTAATATCCTTTTGTATAGGGTTTATCCTTGTGCATGGAATTCCGTTTAAAATTAAACGATAAACTGATTGTGAAAAGAGTTTGTGTAAACGTGATTAATGTTGAAAATATTGTGCATATCAATCTCCATTTCCAGTAAAATCTTGACACATTCGCAATAGATCTTTCGTAGCATGATGACAATTCTCTTTAACCCCTTACCGTATCATTTTTCTTTACATCAGTGTTACAGTGATTGAAACATCTTTATCCCAAAACAATGTCGTAGAAGAGAAAATTTCAATATTTCATTTGTTAGACTTTGTTTAAAATCTTCATCACGAGTGTGACCCGTTGAAATAAGGCAAGGAGTTAAATGAATTCAACATCAAATTCTTCTGAACCACTTCGAGTTTCATTTGCACGTCTCTTTGGCAATTTGAATTCGGAGCTACTATAACACAGTTCACGTTACGCATTTATACAAAACTTTTTGCATTGCTATTCCACATGTAATTCGTCTCTGGCATTCAGCTTCTACTTCATAAGGACAAATCCTGTATAACAAAACGACATATTACCGAGGATCGTCGAAGTTCTTTACGCCGACAGACAAATGGAAATTGTCGGAAACGCTCCTCTCCTTAAATATGGCCTTAAAACTAAAATAATGATAATGATGATGATAACGACGATGATGCGAGGTAAAGAAATAAATGGATAAAAAAAGTCTCAAGTAGCAAAAAAAACTAAATAAACCAGCCGCGGAGGAAACAGTCGTAGGCTCAGTACCTAAAGCGATCACTAACAACCGTATGTAAATAAAGGAACTTTTCATAGCGGATAATGTAGCAAGTTATTACGGTGACGTATTATTACCATCATTTATTGGACACGGGATTAAGAGACATCGGCGTGTCGAGGTATGCGACTAACGGGAGGGTGTAAAGGGGAATCAGACTTCCAATTTTCATGAGAATTGAGCCCCAGGGCTGTTGGCTAATTTAAGACGATTACGTGTTGACGCTCGCCGGCGACTATGTACTTATGGAATTGATCGAAACACCGTTAAGCTTTCATTTTTCTTAAGGTAATCGTTGAATAGTATTACTAATTAGAGAGACGGTTTTTAGGATTCTCCTAGGATTGTCGTTTAGGAAATATATTCCTTTCGCGCGCAGATTCCTCGAGACACGCGCTTTTAACAAAACAAACAACAACTACAAAAAAAGACGTAAAAAGTCAATTCTCGTGAAAATCCCGGAATGAGATCGAAATTTCCCTTCGCGGGATATTCCTGGTGGCCTCTAGTTATCTAGATCGGACAAGCTGTCAGACTAGTCTCTAGACGCTAGTCTTTACGCTGTTGATTTGTTAAAATAAATGTTTATTTCGTAAAAAGGACAGTCTGTTTCTTTTGACCTTCCCTTCCCATCATGAATACAATTCTTCCAAGAATTGAGAACTCCTCGGTTTCCAACAAAATTATGAATGTCGATTGTGAGACCATCCTCTATTTATTGAGCAACATTTTAATCGATCTGTGATGTATGATCGAGATTTAAGAAAAAGAAACTGGTGACGCCACCCAACGACGTAGATGGGAGAAACATGATAATAATAACAGCAAACAACAACTCGATCACTTACGCCTTCTACGCTGATGAACGATAAATGTTGGAACTAGATCCACGAGATCCTTAGAGCATATATGCCCATAATTATAAAAGTGATCTAAGTGAAAATTGAAAAAAAAAATGAGTTTATCAATTCTTTCACATCACATTATTTTAAACTAAATGAATTCAATGTAATTTTTACGATATTGCGAAAAATGAACTGAAAAATGAACAAAATAAAAATGTTCTACATTAATTGTGGGAAGCAGGAATAAAATAAAAACTGATTTCATCCCTTAATGATTTGTTTACTTTGAAAACATTACAATATTCTCAAATTTTTTAAATCTTGTAAAATGCATAAAGATCCGCTTTCTAGTTATTACATATACATATATATACATGTATGGTGTAAGAAGCGGCTGAGGGTTCTTCTACTCATTCTAAGAAACAAATAGAGTCGAAATGGAGAACATTTCTAAAAACATGAATAAAATTTCGAAAATGTATTAATTACTTTCCGGGGTATAATGAAAGACACACAAGTACCGCCTGACACAACGCCGACGTCGCGTCAATTAAGTACGACGCAGTAAAACGATTAGCAGGCCGCTAATTTAAATTTGATACTTTGAAAGATCTATTCGAGGCTTAGAGATTCATCCGAGCAGTGGCACGAGGCTGTAGTGGATCGCGAAACCGTGAGATCGGTAATCCGGATCGACTAATTTCTCGCGAATAGAATGCCAGGCGGAGTCGTGTTTCTTGTTTGTATACCAACGACCAACTATGAGCATGAATTGATCTTCGGCGAACCTTTGAAGAGACCAAGGAAGAATGAGACGTCGGAGAAAGCGGTGGATGTGCCGAAAGTAAACGTCCGTCTCAGAGAAACGAATACGAAAACACAACTTTTGACGCTGGATAATGATGATGACGAGGACGATGCTAATCACTTCAGAGGCAGAAAGTACCTTCGAGCTCGTGGACGCGACACTTCCGGTCTGCGTGGAAGAAGCCCCGTCTTTGTCTCGATGGAAACGGTATATTCAAAATACAGAAATACTTTCTAACCCCTTGCCGTACGCCGTACAAGCATTAGGACTTCTTTATCTTTAACGAATTTTCGTTGATATTGAAACTATGAAGTACATCATCATTGAATATCATAGAAAATTTTAGGATAGTATAACATCGTTTCCAGTAGATTTTGTCCGATTGGTTGCTATACGGCAAAGAGTTAAGAGGTATTTTTATAATTACACTGCGGATCTTTATGCATTTATAGTAAAATTGACTACATGAAATTCAAAATTGTTGAAATGCTTTTAAAAATTGAAGATATCAACATATGATTTCTCCTCTATTAAAATCGTCAAGGGAAGAAATAAACATTCAATTTGGTTTCTATCAATTTTTATTTTGCATAAAAATCCGCAGTCTATTTATAATATATCATTTTTATACTGAGAGATGTATGGGATCATCGAAGGTTTTGGAAGAGTTGCTGAAGAAACTGAAAGTCGAGCACATAGTTTGGTGCAAGGACAAAGAAGACATGTACTACGAGGTAAGAAAAGGAAACAGTTTATCGGCTGCATTATTCCTGGTTAAATTTCATTTTTCTTGATATGAAGGTGATATTTCCGGTCCCCGCTGGGGAGCCATGCGAAAACTGTCTGCACTGTCTCACGGAAATGGGGATCGGCGTGAAGATGAACTCCATAGTAAGGTGACTTATCTCAGCGTTGCCTCGAAACAAACCGCGCGCAGTATCTTTTCAAAATGTCTTGATCCATTTTTAAACGTTCCCCAGCGTGATTCCGACGCAGTGCACGTACAGCGGCATTGGCAGCGTTGGATCCGCCGCCATTAAGGACGATTTGGCACGAAGGTTACCGTCGAAAAGGAAAAATTCATACCACTGGCAGAAACGGCAGATATAGAATTGAAATTTAAAATTTCAGACGGAAAGAGTCGGAGAATAGCAAGAACGCTTGGAAAGGTTTCGTGGAGTCGATACGATCAAAATTGACAGTGAAACAAGTTGTCGATGGCGTTCGCAGCGGGGGAGACCTATCTTTCGATTATGTGTTATTGGTGCTCACGGCAGAGTAAGAATCGTCAAGTTCTTTCGTTTCGATATAAAGTAATCATTAGACTACGGATGTTTATAAAATTTCCAATTTTTATAGACAAATTTTAAGAAAGTGCAATTAAATAAAATCCTATTTTTAATGGGAACACTCTTTGTAGATCGAAAACAAATAAAAATAGTACTGAATGCTATCGAATATTATATTCTAGCATTTTTTGAAAGTTTCCATAAGCTATAAATGCATAAAGATCCGCAGTCTAGTAATCATTATTCCAATTTGTTACAGTTGTCTCGCGGCGCTAGGCCTCGTCGAGAATAGCGCAACGAACGTGGTCGCGGCCATGTTGGTATCGCCGTTAATGGTAACATTTCATATGACACGACTCAAAATCATTTACAACGTGATTATTCATGTCTATAACGCTTTCAAAGGGTCCCGTGATGTCGTTTACTTTCGGTACTATTATAGCCGACAGGAATCTACAATTCATCGGACTGAAAAGTTTGTTGCTAGGCATATTTCTTTCTATACTCTTTGGTTTCATATTCGGTCTCCTTCTGGGTACTACAGAGATGCCATGGGGATATGGGGATTGGCCAACCGACGAGATGAAAGCGAGGTAATTTTCAACATCTTTTTTTTCATAGACTTTAACACGCGATCGAATAGGCATTGTCCGACGTGTCTGACCATAACCAACCAATTCTACTTCGCGCGAATGATAGAACACGGATAGACGCCGAATTTTCAAGCTCTAATTCTGAATAACTTTTTCCTATACATATAATGATGAACATATTTCCCGCAGAGGCAATTACAGATCCCTCTGGATGGGTGTGTTATGGGCTCTTCCATCAGGCACTGGTGTGGCCGTGGCTCTATTACAGGGAAGTAATGGACCTCTGATTGGAGTCGCCATATCAGCTTCCTTGCTACCCCCAGTGGTGAATTGCGTGAGTGAAAAATAATAAGACAGAGGGGTAATAGTAGTAGCAACTAATCTGAAAAGAGTCGTAAAGTTTTTACAACCGGCACTTGCCGCGGAACGATTAAACGAATTTTCGCAGGGCTTATTCTGGGCGTTGGGGTGCATATGGCTAATCTATCGGCCGATTAAAATGCCGCACATTAAAGGCGAATCCTACACGGACTACAACACCTCTTACGTCTACGTGTACACGGAATACTTGCCAGTCGAGTTCTTCTGCAATGGCATAATCAGCGCGTGTTTGACCTTTATCAACGTGATATGTATCTTTATCACCGCGATAATGGTTCTGAAGGTGAGTAAGGTCACGACGAATCGACCCGGCCGCCATCATGCCCGCGAGATCGGACAAGATAGCGAAAATTTCTTTACGTAATTTCTCGCGATAAATGTCAGGAACCCGGCATCGCCGAGCAATTACGCCGGGCTACTGCCGGTAATGCTAGACCATAAAAGAGTTCAATCTCTGTAATGCTTTTTTTCCATTTCGCCCCACACACTGGAATAATGCACAGATTCCTTTCGGCCGATTACTGACTCGTGGTTTCCTCGCAGATTAAAGAAGTCGCTGCTCCGTACACGTCCACGCCGGAATTACGTCGATTCTGGGAACACGACATCCGGCTGGTCCGCGATAAAAATATTTCACGAGATAACAGCTCGCTGGACTCGAGGTGACTGGAATTAAATTTATTACTACTTGGCCAGGCTCGAATGAATTTTACTTCAGGCCGTTTCAACTCGACACGACTCCCGAGATTATTTTACAGGGTGCGCCAAAACAAGCGAGTCTCGCAATAATACAATCATGCTATAATATTTCTCGTTTTAACTCCGTTATTTTGGCGCACCCTGCGGGTACGTGAAAGTTTCTTCCGATTCAAAGTTCTGCCCAATTTACTGTTTACCTGCATGGCTTCTAATAATTTTAGAGCGCGCCGCAAATTCACAGCCACGAAGAGTGTTTGGCATTGTGCAATTTTTAATTTCCTTATTTTTAACAAAAATGAAAAAGAACTAATGTTTTATACAGTTTCTACGACGGATTAAGTAAAACGAAACAACGGGCGCTAGAGAAAACGCTGAACAAAGCAGTCCGCGAAGCCATGAACGACGAGACTTTCCGCAAAGTGCAGAGAATAAGTTACGGTCAACACGGTCCTGAACAGGTAATTACAATTATCTACTTGTAAGCGTAATAAGGTGAGCAACTATTTTAATTGCATTAAAAAAATCTAAGAAGAATTATCAAGAAGACCGGCATTGTAATTGATCATTTAAAAACAATTCGAGTACATTATTAAATGTTAAACACTGAAAACCGGCAGAGCCAAGTAATAAGCTAAATTAACACCAACTGGGTAAATCTTTTATTTTCAACAAAGCGTAAACGAAATTAAATCAATATTATGATTCGGTACAGTTTACTCCAAAATTGGGTCTCCAAGCCAGCGACGCGGGTAATATTACAAATATGGGACACGCTGAAGGGATCTCGGATAGTTACCGCCCACCGGAAAGTTTAGAAAATTCTGGTAACACGAGCGAGGACTTGGCAGCGCTAGATCGACTGGTCACGTATCTTTTGAATCAACCGAGCGACATTACCACCGGAAACTTGGACACTTGGCGGCGTTCCCGCCGGGCAAGTGCTCGCGGTTACAGACAATTACGCAGCACCGGTGCCGCTGCTGAAAATGGCGATGTACGTTCTAACGTAGACACTACGCCACTCTAATGCCTAACTCATTATGTAACCGATATATTAAAATAAATAAACACAATCACCGAACTATCTTTGTACAAATCTATAGACTCGAGACATAAATGATAAATACATACGATATACTCCCGGTTCGTAACACAAATTTATTAAAGATATAAGATACGACTGCGCTTGCTTTGTAACAACGAACTATAATCAGAGAACTGAAATCATCTTAAGCTTCTTTAATTCTCAATCGCGGATGGTTCAGTTCCGAAGTACCGATCGCCGAAGTTGCCGATACCAGGTAACACGTAGAACTTCTCGTTCACCACAGGATCCAAGGCGGACGTGACGATTTTAACATGCGGGAATGCGTAGGCGACCGAGTGTACACCCGATTCTGCCATAAGCAACGATACGAGTAACACATTCTCTTCAGCTACATCGTGGTCCAATAAAACTCTGATAGCCATGATGGCAGCAGCACCTGTCGCCACTGTTGCGTCCATCAATATTACTTTGTAGTCCTTTATATCCTTTGGTAGTCGGAGATAGTACAGCTGTAACATACATTAACAATTTATAAGAGATCTCCGACAGGAAAAGAAAATGTGAACAGTACCTCGGGTTCCCCAGTTTGCTGGTTCGTTTGTATAAGTATCTTTCCTATTCTGATATCTTTACAAACATCTCTAACAGCTTGCTCCATGGTCTCACCAGCTCGCAGAATGGACACACCACATATTTTATCCGTGGCGCCGCGTTTCCCTTGATACAACACTCCTTGAGGTGTTTCTATTGTTACGTCCTTCGAACAGAGAACGCATTTAATTTAGTTTTTATTCTCGAAAATATTAGGGATTCCTAAGCACATGCGGGTTCTCGAACAGTTCTACTTTTTATACTTGGATGATACGAACCTCGAAGGGCAATAGGGATAACGCGTATTCAATGACTAAACGTATTAAACGCTTCGAATAGAATATAAATTCGTCTCTGTACGTTTCCTTGTTCCTTATAAATGTGTGTAGACCCTTAATCTGTGGTGTATCTGGAAGCATGTAGAGAGAAGATGGCAACGGTTGACCAATATATGAATGAGCTAACTTTTCTCTGAGTTTGAAACCCCTCTAAAATAAGAAGTGATTGTAATTACAATCAGTAGAGCGGATATTTAGGAAGCAATTGATACTTACCAGCTGTAGTTGGGTATGTATATGCTGTACTATCAACTCTATCGCAACCTCGTTTTCTCCACCACGTGGCACAATAATATCCGCGTGAACCGTCGACGGCGCAATATAATAGTAAAAAGCTGGTTGCACCATTGTGCTGTACTGCTTCAAGACACCCACTAAATCCCTTCCTCTTTGCGATATATCCCTCCGCAATCGCCTTGCGAGCCTCACATCGGCATCGGTATCAACGAATACCTTCAGATCGCACATCTTGACCAATCGAAGAAAGCGGATCAGTAGTAATTTGTGTTCTTTCTGTTTTTCGTACCTTTGCGAGCTGATCACCCCAGTCGTCTTGCTTTCGTCTTGCTTACCTTTAAAACGTCGACATCGTAGAATGTCAATATTCCCTCAAATATAATTACGTTGGCACCATACATTGTTTTCTTTGGGATAAGAAGGAATTCAATAAACTCAACCACAGGCTCGGTACTAAATCGACCGTGTTCAAAAATATCTACTTACCGTTCTACTTTCCCTAGAATGCGTTACAAAATTATAAACAGGAACTTCCACCATTCTGCCTTCTTTTAAACGTTGTAATGTTGTTTTAAGGAGCTTGAAGTCGAAAGCATCCGGGTGATCGAAATTATATTCATTGCGTTCAGCCATTTCATGCTGCTTTTCATTCAACACCTGCATCAAAAGCCATCAATGACAATATTTGTCAGCAGTTAATACTTGCGCAATAAGTAGACAGCAGATCTTTATGCAAAATAAAAATTTAAAATAATGTAACAGCATCTCTAAATTTTTCGTTGAATGTTATTTCTTCATTTCGACATCTTCAATTTTTTAAATTTTCCAACAATTTTGAATTTCTAGTCTAGTGTATAAGAAACAGCAGCTTTCTGTACCTTGTAAAATGAATCCATGCTGAGTAACGTTACCCATGGTACGTCCAAGGATTCTATAATTTTCGTTGCAACTGTGGTTTTACCAGATGCACTGCCTCCACAAATTCCTAAAACGAGGCAACTTATAATTTCAAGCACCCTTTCACAGATACATATTTCATATAAGCGTATTACCAACCTATTACAAAAGGTTCTACTTGTTGTCCCGCTGAATTGTACCATGGTGGTCTACCAGCTGTGTATATCGTTCTTGTTTTACTTCTAAGGATGGATTCGGCAGATGTTTTTTTACTAGACTGAGACAAGCTGGTAGTTCGCTGCCTTCGTGACCTCGGTGAAATTTGAGAACCTATCGTACAGTTAAAAGTTTTAACTATCACATATTCTCTAGTTTACATTAAATGTTTGGACATAGTCAATGAAAGAATGAAAAGCTAATAGAACAGGAGTTTACATTTAACTTAATTCTTACTAACTGCGAATCAATTCTGCTATTACTTCGTTAGCTACAATCTTATAAATAGACAGCAGATTTTATGCATTTCTGACAAAAATGAGGTGTAATTTAAAACAGTAAAAACATTAGAAGAATTTCAAAATACTATTATATTATTTTCAACCTGTTAAACATATTAACAAAGAAAATAAATTTCTATTTCACTTATAAGATCCGCTGTCTATTTATAGTATATTAGACTATGGATCTTTATGCGTTTATAGCAAAATTAAGTAGATGAAATTCAATTTAATTTCTATTTCTTGCAATCGATGCAGACAAATTTTTATTTTGCATAAAGATCCGCAGTCTAATCGTCATAATCGAAATCGTAGATGCCACTACAATAGGAAAATAAGGATAGCTAGAAAGGATAAAGGTAACAAGGAATAATACTTTTAGGAATCTTAGATTTCATCCTGAAATTGCACAATGTTTCTACTTCATTCTGCCAAGTGCATCCTCTCTGCCAGACGAAAGTGCTCCAAACTGGCACTGTAAATTCGTGTATCATTTGTAAAGAAATTGTAAGATTGTAAAGAAATGTGTCAACCAAATACCGACACTCGTGAGAAAAGCGAACGTGACATTGGGAATAATATATTTGAAAATTGTTGATGATTGTAGCATGCGATAATTTTACCAGTGGAAGGCGGACGGGGAGACTGCGGCGTAGTTGTCCCGATGTCAGAACGTTTATAGTATTCAGCTTCTTCGCAGAGCTCATCGACCAGGCTTATCTCTCGCTCGTCCAAACAGACCTCGCCGTCTTCACTAAATAAGGAAGATCCAACAGTTTGCTTTTCGAAAATAAAAAAAATACACAGACAAATCAAGTATTTGTCCGCTCACCTTTCGGAACTGGCTGAACTCGGTGGATCGAAGTAATTCATCTTTGCTGCCATATTACTTCGCCGAATGTGGGGAACCACGACGTGGACCCACGCGGGCACAGCTTTTTTTCACAGTACTTACTGCTCACACTCGTGCGCCCGATACTGATACTGATTCAACGCAAACAGCAAAGACAAATGACGAAAACGTGCGAAAACGATATTGTAGTGTCACCTATCGCCCATATCTCGAACCGATTGATGACGCATTGCCGTTCAGTCTGAAACAGTCTGAAATCGCAGATAGATGACGCCGTTATTCGATTTTCCGCGCTTCCGTCTTATAATTAATCGTATGTATCTACTACTTGTTACTGTTCGAAACGTTACGTTCGTAGATTATATGAAAAAAATCATGCTTTCCGACTAGTCGAACAATTGTTTCTCCAACTGCATATTATATATTATTTAAGTTTATATATCTTTTGTGTTATATGAAAATTGTAAAGATTATTTTTAGTAGCTTATATATATATGTGCTCATAATTATGAAAACGGTCTAAGTGATATATTTCTTGTTTCGAGATATTTCAAGGAAATGAATTCCATAAAATGTTGAAATAAGAATAAAGCACTATTTAACGGTTCATTTTTCACAATATCGTAAAAATCACATTGAATTCATTTAGTTTAAAATAATGTGATGTGAAATAACTGATAAACTCATTTTTTTTCAATTTTGAGTTAGACCACTAAAGATAACGAGTCCTATTTTGGAGCCATTAGGCAGAAAATAAATATTATTATTATTATTATTATTATTATTAGACGGGGGGATTTTTATGCAAAATAAAAATTGTGAGATGATTGAGAAATGATGTGGGAAAATTGAGAAATAATAACAGTTCGAATGAGACACCTTGTATATGAATCGTGGCGTCTTAAACTCATTTATACTTGTTGCTAGATGCATCAGTGGTTTCTGCACACAGGCACATATATACAACGATACAACAACCATACATATATGTAATATCCGACGTGCATCATCGCGCTATATCTAAATGTGGTAAACGATAAATACCACTCTGAATCGGCACCTTTCAGTCGCTGTTTCGAGTTGAATTATATATAGGAATCTCTGTTAAAGGTAGTGTTGCAAAAAAAAGAAAAAAAATTGGTTTTCTTATCATGGATTGCGGATCTTCTATGCAAAATAAAAATTCTCTGCATCGATTGCAAGAAATATAATAGAAACCAAACTGAATGTTATTTCTTCCCTATAAAATAAAAGGAGAAATCATACATTGACATCTTCAATTTTTATAATTTTCCAACAGTTTGGAATTCCGTCTACTCAATTTTCAAATATAAATATACATAAAGATCCGCAGTCTACTTATTATATCATTGTCACGTTATTATTGACATAACAATTATGATGAACAAAATGGAAAGCACGTATAGCGTCGCGGAGAGCGTCGGACGGTTTCCAATTCGACACGCATCGATACAGAGCAAACAAAGTACAGTTACGTGTATATATATATATATATATATATGTACAAGTAGAAATGAACAGTGCGAAATCGATAAAATAAGCAATAACACGGTGCTGATTTATGTATACATTCTGTTCTAACATCCGGCTAATTTAAAATCGTTGTTGCAGTGGTGGTGACACTGGTGACCTCCCGTGGTAGATGGAATATTTGCAGTTTGGACCCGGTGTAGTTTCGTGAATTGTAACAACGATGAAACATTCGTACCAAGAAATCATTGGTTAGCCTGATATACACTTTGTGACTGGTTCGAACTCCGTCAGGACGCAAAGTGCAAAGTTACCCTGATGCTTCTGCGTGCTGGTCTGTTGTGTGACGTCGTATTGTCTTTTAATAGTCAGCCCCTGTGACCGGTTTTTCCGTCGTTAAAGAGGCCCCGTTCGACGTCGAGACGCGCCCTCGTCCGACCTTGAAACCTATAATCGTTCAGAGCGTTCGATGTTCGAAACATCATCGTCTGGAAAAACTGTGAATCGTGCTCCACAGGTTCGACTCGTTTTGTTTTCTTCGGCGTCTCGTTAACGGGGAGCAACAGTGAAATGGCGAAAAAGACGTACGATCTGTTGTTCAAATTATTACTGATCGGTGATTCCGGAGTCGGCAAGACCTGTATATTGTTTAGATTTTCGGACTATGCCTTCTCCACAACATTTATTTCTACTATAGGTAAGAGAAAAAATTACGGATAATTAATTGCCCGTATTTAACAGAAGAGCGACTTACGAACCGGATCATCCGACAGTGGAAATTTCTTTCGGCATAGTAGGTTATGCTGCTAAGATGAAATTGCAATATCATATTTACCAAAACAATGTTGGACGTTAATCGATTCAAATTTTTTATTTAATCGGTTCGCCCAATGCTAACAACTGAAAAATATTTAATCGTCAAAATTGCTGGTGATTGGTTTGATCGATTGATGAATTTAATCGGCAATTACTGATTATAAATCACTCGTTGATCGTTAATCTTCAGTTTTTGAGGGGACTTTAATGGATGCTCAGTTACAATCGTGAATTTAATCGTTGCATCAAACATTGCTATTTAACTCTCTATATGAAACTATATGTGAAAAATGTTGCTTGAAAATTGATTAAATAGTTTGTATTGAAATGTCACTCTTTTTGAATGGAAATAGATATTAAATTCTGTGTTCTTCTTTACGTAGGTATCGATTTTAAAATCAAGACAGTGGAATTAAGAGGAAAGAAAATCAAATTACAAATATGGTAAGTTGCGAAACATTAAATATATCTAAACATTGTTTAATCTATATATTTGCAGGGATACTGCCGGTCAAGAAAGATTTCATACTATTACGACATCGTACTACAGGGGTGCAATGGGTATTATGCTTGTTTATGATATTACCAATGAGAAAACGTTTGAAAACATCGTGAAATGGTTGAGAAATATCGATGAAGTAAGTATAATTGACAATTTGTATGTTCGATACAAGTAGACAAAACATGTTCTGTATCATTCTATTTTCTATCATTATAGCATGCGAACGAAGATGTAGAAAAGATGATATTAGGGAATAAAAGCGACATGGAGGAGAGACGCGTGGTCAGCACAGAAAGAGGAGAAGCGGTAAAATATTAAAAACTTAATTGTCATGATATTATGAATTATATTTCGCAACCGAATGTTTGAAATGAATAAATTTCTGTAACTTTACAGATAGCGAGAGAACATGGTATCAGATTTATGGAAACATCTGCGAAGGCAGACATCAACATCGATCGTGCATTTAGTGAATTAGCGGAAGCAATATTGGAAAAAACACATGGAAAAGAACCCCAAGATGCTCCCGATAGAGTAACAGTCGATCGAAGGGTGGAAAGAAGTTCTAATCTGTGCTGCTAATTTTATATTATTTATTTTAATGGCGCATAATAAACTTATATATCAGCTCGTGCCACTCAAAATAGATTTGTGGATAGATTTAGAGCATAATTTAAAGCATAATAGTATAATTAAACTCTTCACATCACTGCCTAAACAAATTCGATTCAACTTATTCGATAACTGTTCAGAGAAAACGTTTTACTCGAGGTATATAAAGAAATATCTCTCGTTTGAAAGGTGAATTTTTTTAAAACTAGATTTCGGTTTCAAAGGGTGGAACATAAATGCTGTTTGTCACATATATATACAATTGTACTTATGAATATGTTTATTGCATGTATACAAATATTGAAGCTCTATCAGAGTTTTTATAAATAATATAAGAAATCGATAATAAGTACTGCTGATGGAGCTTTGTTTTCCATATGAAACTCCATGCATTGTTGCACGAACAAAGTTAACTAGGAACAATTTATTTGCTATGAGGCTGCAATTTGTTACCATATTGAGAAGAGTGAGAATGAATGTTGTGGGCTTTTAAACTTAAAAAGAAATCTATGTGAACATTGAATGCTTTTTCATACCGACATTGCACTATATATGCTTATTTACAAGTTAAAATCTGAAAGCTTGAGATCAAGAGCTTTTATCCTATTTGTGTAAGACTAATTTACTACAAATATAAAAATATTCACAATTTTCAAGTACTCGTTTCCTTATGTCCCATACAATAAATAGAATGTATAGTAATAATATGCAATTGTGTATATAATATTGTCACTAGAATTTTTGTGACAACGTACAGCTATACATAGCATTGATTTCATACTTGTGTTTTTACAATAGTAATCATCGGAGAATCTACATGAAAGAATTGAGATTGAGTCTGAGAATTGTTAAAATATATTCAAAACGGAAAGTCTAAATATTGATTTCTACTTTGGAATACTTTTATTGAAATATTATCAATAACATGACATCTATTTCCTAAATACACATAATATGTAAACGTATATATACACTTATAAGCCAATTTCGAAAACCGCAACAAATTTCAATATTACAGTGTTTTCTAATCTAGCGCGTATTTAAACATTAAACATTAGCTAAACCAATCGTGTCCTGGATATAAAGACGGTACAAAAAAAATATATGTCCTGAGAAAATACACTGGGGTACAGGGAAATTTAATGTACATGAATAATACCTCTTTGACTCTATACAAAAAAAAACAAAACGAGAAGGATAAATACACGTGTTCATAATGCTTTCACATTCATTAGAATCTTAGCCGTACTATTAACTATAAATAACAATTACCTTGCCTCTCAAGGCAAGCATAGGAATTATTCTGTTTGACTTACAAAGCTAGTAGTCAAATTTTAACGTATTTATTTCACTATGCTTTTCTGTGATAGCAATAATTTGAAAAACGTGTAAAAGCTATTATTTCATAGAAATTAACGCTTATAATATGCTGTTGAATTTTTCTTTTCCTGTTTCGACTATCCATCTGTATTACTCTCTTACTCAAAAAAGGAAAGAGAATTAAAACAGAAAAGTAAAATAAAAGCATTTCGCGCGTTAAAGAATAATTCAGCAACTGACAGAAACGTTATATATTACATTATAATTTCGTTATAAAATATATATTACGTTACATATTTAGTCGTGCGATGCTCCAATAATAGACAATATATAAAGGAAGATGTTAACAACATCTAAGTAAAGACTCAACGCTGCGAAGATATACTCTTCTGGAGAAATGCTAAACTTGTGTTTTCCACCAATTATTGTTTGCGTGTCGTAGATCAAGTATATAGAAAACAGCAAAGCCCCAAGCGATGCGTAAACTAATCTTATAGTTGGTCCACTCCAGATCATCGAGATTATTCCAAACAGTAGAAGAACAACGAGCGCAACATAAAGGACACTTGACAGACCAGTGAAATCGATTTTCGTTTGGAATGCAAACAGTGTTAATGCGAAACAAATGGCTGCTGTAATTCCAACGGCTAACAACACCTATAAACATTTAAAAATGAATAATACGTTTATTTATTTACAATTTATTTTTCTCTTTTATATCTTACCTCCTCAGAGTCATATGCCGAGGCAGCCGTAGCTAACAGAAAGCCTTCTGCTATCGTGAACAAGAACAAAAAGATGAAGTTCATCGGAGCTTTCCGTCTGACACTTGTACAACAGACCATACATATGATCAAGATAAAAGTGGCTGCAAAACAAATCCAAAATATCTCCATATGATGTTGCACCCAAATCTTAGTAGGTTGGTGGTAGAGGAATAATGCTATCATTCCCACCGTAATCAGAAGTTGACACATCAGTATACTGTACACTTTCCTAAGAGAAGAATACAATGTTACAATTAAGAGATGTTTACCAGGAAGTTTTAAAGGAATCACATTATATAAACCTGATGAACCCCCTCCTGATTGATTCATCATTGAAACCAAATCCTTTGATTTCGATCCCCATAGGATCTTCTGCATGATTTGTGTCATACATGGTGGGATGAGCTGAAAATATTGGACCTCCTCCCTGCGCTTGTCCTGCTGGAGGAATAAAACCAGGTGCTGCAACAAAATAAAATAATATTCATTAGACAATTTGTGTGTAGTTATTGTATATGTTATTTATAAATGTTGTTGGAATAAAAAGTATGTATACCTGGTGGAATTGTCCCGTATGGAGGTGGATATCCTGGATTATACCCGTCCTGAGGTGGTGGATACCCAGGATTTGGTGGTGGATATCCTGCACAATCAACAGTTAATGCTTGAAACATTATGCTAAACTAAATTTTGCTCTCTAATATGTAGAAGCATCATTGTCTATAAACTTTTGTGATTTAATAACAGTCACTGATTAGTGATATTGCGTGACAGTAATGAATAGACTGGAGATCTTTATGCATTCATGGCTTATGAAAATGTTCAAATAGGCTAGAATATAAAATTCGATAGAATTTTGTACAATTTTCATTTGTTTTCTCACTTTCTTAAAATGCACGAACATCTGCGGTCTAATTACTAATAGTCACACTGATATATTAATCCCTTTCATATAAATATGCGAATACTATAAGAGTATTATTAGTTGCTAATGATTGTAAATTACTATTGAAATGTACACACACACACACATGTGCACGCATAGATGGCTGATGGCGTTTAAGGTTTGCTAAACATTCTGTCACTTTAATATTAGAAACACACATGATGTTGAAAATAATTTGAACATAGAAAATAAGCTACTAGAACCTTGTTGTCCTGGATAAAATCCTCCACCAGGTGTACTTTGCCAATTTGCCATCTTGTATTTCCTTCAGCTGAAAAATAATCTAAGATTATAACAAGCTACTATAAAATAAAAAACATTGATAGAACGTCAGCGCACGAATGTACCCGCAACCTTCACTGTAATATAATAACATTTAATGTGCATATAATTTGTTGCAATATTAACCATAACAATACAGAAAACATGTAGTAATATTTACAAAAGAACAAATAAAATACTTTGCAGACAAAGTAGATAACTCAAGTTCATTCAATAATAAATATATGTAGTAACACTATTGGTCGTCAAATTTTTTCTACGTACACACAAAAAATTATTAGAAAAATGTTAAAACATTAGAGCTTTTCAAACATTGCTAATTTTAATGTAAACACAAAAGTTAAAGTAGAACTTTGTTATCTTATCTCAATATGTTAGTACCTGCCTACATCATTGTAAATAGACACACCTGAAATTATTAAATTCAAACGTACTCGTACTCATACCCTACAGATATTTTCGGAGCAATATGTGATCAACCCGATATAAACTTACTAAAGAGCTTATAACTATAAATATAATACATATGCAACACATGTGAATAGTATAAATACGAGTACAAGTTCTGACAATTTTTCAAAAGATTAATACGAGTTGAAAATACATCTAAGGGATACCAGTTAATAATTATTTCCAGGATTATATACATATAATATATATGCTTTTCAACATTTGTTGTTAGAAGAAAATATTATCTTTCATTAAAAACACGAATACATTTAGAAAACATTTTTTAAAAAAACGTTATAAACAAGAAACAATTAAAGCCATCAAGTTACATAAAACGACGTCGATGTATTTTACAGTTACTATGTGATCTGATCGAGATGTAATGCGATTCGGCTCAGGATCCACTTCCAATTTAATTTAATCCAGTATTTATTTTTCTAGAATCGGGACAGAAAAGCATATAACTAACGTAACAAGTAATAGACCTGGTAACATACCACCACTGTTTAGATTCGTTATTGTTTAAGCAATATGTCATGATAGTAGAACGAGTTTGACTAACAAATGTGGACGCAGCTTTAGATTAACCTATTTTACTTTCTCGTCGATGAGCAACCGCAACCTTATCTCTTTCTTTAGACGTAAATTTCTTTATAACAGTTAAAAGTCCCGGCTAGCTACTAGAGTAAACAAAAACGATGGATCAACGTTTCCTAGAACGACAGCTAAATGTAGTGAACCTCGAGGCCGAACATTTTCCGCAGAGCGGTGCCATGTTCTAGAAAACAATTTCTTCCGCAATAACACAGCGGAACATTATGTTTACAATCTATGTATGATATTTATCAGAGAAATACCTTGCTGTTTGTGCGAGGCAATTTGATACGTCATGCGCACTTTCCAGAAACGGTTACAATCGATAACTACATTCGTGCGCCGAGTGAAAATTAAGCAATTATTTACCTATTCGATAGAGTGTTTTAAGATGTTGAAGCCACGGGTTGATCGGGTACGCTTCGAATGATAATTACGCGACAAGTTTGCACTATTGATTACGTTTATCTATGCAACACGGTTTTGCACCAATTGTACAGTTGGAGTCACACAAAGATGTCACATTCTCCCACTCATCAACCTTCGACTGAAACTTCATGCGAGTAACTGATATGAAGTAGGTTGAATGTTGGAAAGTCTTATTTCGGTATGATTTGCGCTTGCGCGATCAGAGAGCGCAGATAATGATTCTGGAATGTTAAAAATATAACCCAATGTCTCTCTCTTTCTCTTTGATATTATGTCCCTTCTGCGAACAGTGGATCCGCTGGCGATCCTGTATCATACGTATACAGATGAATCATATGATTACATATATGTCACATCGATTGCATTATATCTGATTATATGTAGTGTGTAAATACTGTAAATATACTGATATTATTTCTCTTTATATTATGGGAATCCCCAACAATGTAAGATACTGTTCACAAAAGAAACATGTCAGAAATATATTGTAAAAAGTCATCGTGACATTATTGTGCATTGTCAATTTTCATTGTATTATTCATATAATCGTTGTCTATTCCATAACTCGCAAAAATGCTACGTATATGCAGATGAGTCACTATATGTTTATTAACGTGATAACGTGCAACATAATCTTTTCCTGTCGTAAAAAGGGAATAACCATGCAGCGACGTTTTCATTGCCGAACATCGGGCACCTGTTAATTTACGATTACATAATTGTATGCAACGTTATTGTATATATATATATTGTATATATATATATATATATATAGATATATATATCTTCTACAAAAAACAATTTGTACATAATTTGAAAATGTATCTTCTTCGGTTTCGTAATTAATCGATCATTTCAAGCATGCCAAAAATCGAATTCAGGTATTTAGTTCTACAGTTCTATGAAATACTAGTACCAAAGTACCAATATAAAAACGCGAAAAGATTCGACCGCAGAGTCGACGGTCCACGTGCGTGACAGTTGTGGTTATGTTTTCTAGTGTGTAAATATAGTTTGTACAATTAGATTAACGACACTGTTGTAAATGATCTTACGAATATATAAATAAATCATGTCCACCTGTAAAATACATAATATTAGGTTCTATAATTTAGAACCTCGTTCTGTTACTTGTTTGTCTTACGAATCAAAAACCAGGAAGTTAGCACTTGCGAGGTTAGTTTCTGTGTACACCTAAATATGTAGCTGGCACGTTAAGTAACAACTGTAATAAATGTTTTACTAATATTTTTTACAGAAATGACAATTCCATTGAAGTTTGGAATGTTGGGAATGCACCTTTTGTGGAATATACAATAGCTGGACGTCAAGAAAACTCCATTGAGAGTATTCTGTGGATCGGTCCAAGATTATTCTCGACGGGTCTCCATGGGATGATAACAGAATATAATTTAACGACGTTGTCTATTAAAAGCGAGGTTGCAGTCACAGGAGGTGCAGCTTGGTGCATGGATCTCAATCATAAGAAAACTTGTTTAGCTGTTGGCACGGAGGATGGATACATCAATACATTTACCGTAACCAACGATGCTCTGATATATGAAAGAATATTTGACAAACAGAAGGGAAGAATTCTTTGCATCAAATGGGACAACACAGGAGAAATGATTTACACAGGATCCGTAGATACGATTAGGGTTTGGAGCGCTATATCGGGCCACGCGATTCATAAGATGACAACATCTAGAAAAGAGACTAAGAAAGAAACTATTATTTGGTGCTTAGCTGTTACAGACGATAATGTTATAGTTTCTGGAGATTCGCGTGGCTGTTTATCGTTTTGGGATCCTCACATGGGTACCTTAATCGAATCTCATGAAAGCCATACCGCGGACGTATTAGCTGTTACATTATCCTATGATATGAACATTGTATATTGCGCCGGCGTTGATCCTGTGGTAAGAAGTTTTTGTAAAATAATTACAAAATCTACTGGCAAACCACAATGGGTAAAAGGGGTTGAAAGACGGTTGCATGCACACGATGTGAGAGCTCTCGTGGACGCAGACGGAAAACTATATTCTGCCGGCGTGGACGGATATCTAGCTCAATCGAGCTATCCACCCAAGGTCCTTGTTAAGTATCCCCCGTTGCTTCAGCCACCGTGCTCTACCGTTTGTAGAAAATCTAGGTGTATTTTATTAAGATATACAAATTTCCTTGAATTGTGGAGGCTCGGTTCTCCTACTAAAGTTTCTCCAGAGTCTGTTCATCCCGGTATGATACATCAGCTAGAAGAGGAGCCGATCAAATTGCTACAATTGAAAACGAAAGGAGACGAAAATATCATTTCTTGTGCCATCAATAAAGACTCGAAAACAATCGTCTACTCGACTGATAGTCATGTTAGAGTTTTCAACTTTGATGTTGTCGAGGGGGACACGCAATTGTCGAAGAACGACTCCGACATTTCCGCAACTAGAATACAGAAAATGTTATTCAGTCCGAACGGTAAATTATTCATAACGATCAACAATGACGAAAAGAGGAACACTGTGACGCTCTATAAAGTAGAAAAGAAACGTTTGAGGCATCTCGGTTCATTTCACACGAACGAGGAGTCTATTGTAAACGTAGGACTGGTTTGTTTTTCCCCTGACAGTAAATATTTCGTTTGCGCCGACCGCCAAGGCGCAATTGCTATCTACAATGTTAGCGAAACTGTGAACACAGATGCGCCTGTGGCGTGGTTGCTGCCTAAGTACAATTGCCCTCCAACGGCAATGGCTATACAGAAAGATACTCTGAACTTGGTCGTGGTGTATTCTGACCACAAGGTAAGAAAAATAGGGTCAACCGTGAAATATTATGGCATTAGAGCGAGGCAACCCGGCGTCGTAAAGCAATGAGTTAACAGTAATTACAGCAACCCGTAAAAAACGTGTAATCCATCCGTAGCATTTCCTGCTTTCCGTGGAGCTTCCACTAGATTACTGCTATAACTCCCTTCCAATATCTCACCGCGAGCAAAATTAAAAACCGTAAAACGCCGCGGTTTTATCGGCAATTATCTGTAGCACTCAATCCCCGGATTTCATTTCAGATCGTCGAGTACAATCTTTTGCAGAGGCAGTACACGAAATTCTCGAACAACTTGCAAAGCCGACTGCCGAAACAATGGCTCGCTCGATCATTCCCCATAACGAACATAATTTTCGACTCGCGGAACGAGAACATTATAATCATGCACGACGACTCGACGGTCTATGTGATCAATAAGTCGAACGAGCTCCCGGACAAAGAGGCGAAAATTTCGAGACGCGAAAACGGTGACATCACGGAGGACAGTAGTTCGATCCTGAGCTCGCAGTCCCAGCAAACCTTCCAAGTTCTGAAGAAGTACAAGGTAATTTCAATTCTCCATTGAAGAAATCTCGAATAAAATTAAGAGGAAATGTTTCTCGCACTGTTCGCAGCACCTGGTTTATCTGGACTGGTTAAACGACGAAGAAATGGTTGCGGTCGAAGTGAACCCGATATCGCTAACAGAAAAGTTACCACCGACTCTCAAAAAAAAATGGTTCGGCGTGTAAATACTCTACGAACTAAACCTCTCTCATTTTAGAGTGACTAAATATCATGTACAAAGCATATTTTCGATATAAATATTACTCCGACATTTTTCATGTTCTCCGAAAAGAAAAAAACTCTCATCGCCATACTGTTTGCAATTAAGCCCACCTCCACGATCTATTTTTTAATACAAGTGTCACAGTGTACAATGCATTGTATACAGAAAAAAACATGTAGTCAATAATTTGTACTAATTCCTCGATTGAGTATCAACACTAATTTGACGCGGCATACGAGCAATAAACATTATTTTTTAGCTATAGACGATGAATGCATATCTCAAGATATTTTTTCTCTGACTGTTTGACTTCAAACGCTTGCGTATTGCATATGCATGGTACTTTTTATACCCGTTTTTATCAATATCGATAAATCTAGTGTTAACGCTAAGTCAACCGATCGACAGATTGTGCTCCTTTATGCTACGGCCTTGATGAAAGTTTAATCTAACAACGTTTCGTGTTGATTATCTGAATGCGATACAAAATCGTAGATTGACGATGCAAAATATATTTTAACGACTCAGTACCTTGCGTACTCGCGTACCTTGTATTGCATCTACATGTTAAGGAGGTAAGTCTCGTTTCTAGGATTGCAAGGGTGCGAGATACACCTTCTCATTTCTCGATAATACAAAGAAGGGGTTTTTTCAGTAGTCAGAACCGCTGGATAAAAGATCAATCTAGGTCGCAGGCGCCCTCAAAAGTCCTATTTTTATTTTGCATTATTCGGAAGCATAAAGCTGCAATAAATTACGCCTCGTAAACGTAAAAATAGGACTTTTGAAAAACCGCATCGCAGGCATTATCGAGAAATGAGAAGGCGCATCCCGCACCCTTGCAATCCTGGAGAAACGAGTCTACCTCCTTAAATAACATTACCATATGTTAACCGAGAAAGATGAAGTTTTGTTGTGTGACGCGGAACTCGCCGGATTCCATCGGTGGTTCGATCGTCCATCTTGGGGAAATATACCAGCGGCCGGTGAATTCGAGATTGTATTCCGGGCCGAGCGATCGCAGGCCCACCATCCCGGATGCCGTTCTGGGAATGGCTGGCGACGGTTTTAGGGGAATCGGCGAACGTTTAATCGCATCTTCCGGCGGTTTGCGTTCGAAGGTGTCCGCCGGAAGTCCCTTCTTTCTGCATTCTTCGGCCAGCACCTACGGTCAACGACACCGGGACACATTAAAATTCGAGTGGTGAATATTGTGGACACTGTACCGTGCATTCCCCTCGAATCTCCTCGCGGTACCTTTTTGAAGAATTCACCGGTCAGGTGTTCGTATTTCATAGGCCAGGTACGTCGAAAGATTTCATCCTGCAGAGCGACTTCTTTGCTAAAAATTCAACAATATCATCGATCAAATGACTTGAACGATAGACGAACAAGTCGCGTGTACCAGATCTTGTCGAAAATCACCGCATTCTTCGCGTGATCTCTCCGTCTTGCATGACTTTTCTCGATCTTCCGGTCCTCGGCTTTATCCTGCCCTTTGTCCGCCATTTTTCCTATGTTCCTCGCAAGAAACCGGAAACAGTTTCGATGCTGTAGCAGCTAACAATGTAAGCGAAGTCTAACAATCTAAGTCGAAGAGCAGACTGCACCCTCGGCGTTCTTCGCGGTTTGTTCGATATCTTCGTTGCTATAGTAGGAGTCAGACCCGACGAGCGAAGGACAAAAATTCTTCCCGTTGATGAAATCTGTGGTTGTTAGGAAGAACGCCGCATGTCACATACTTTCAATTTCGAGATATTGCCGTTTGAAGTTTTGATTGCTAATGCTTTGACATAGGACATCGGTTAAATTGCATTTTTTTTCAGCCTATCGAATTTGTTTTCATGACCTTTTTTCTGGAAAATACATAAATCCTATACTATAGAGCTCAATTAATGTATAAACTGAAATTTTTTGAAATTGTGACATGTGGCGTTTTTTCTTGCAACCACAGAAATATCCTACCACAGTCTCCATATACAGAACGAACGGTGATCTATCAAGCCCTCGACACCCGTGTATGGATAAAGTATTCGGCGAAGGAGACGTCGGAGAACTTTGATTCGGAAGTGTTTTTGCGGCCAGGCACGATTTACGCTAATATCGCCCCGAAAGAAGCGACTGTCAGATGGTCATGCATCCACGGACCGCCAAGGCGGAAGTTTTCGGTGCAAGTGGCGGGCAGGATCGGCGTGCTATCGATTTCCAGTAAGAGCTGCATAAAAGGGAGGCGAGTTACCACGGAAAATCCCATCGAGCCACGTAAACCGAGCCTAAAGACCCTGGCGGGCTATAAACCAAGAAGCGTTTAATCTCCGGCGCAGTTGTAACTCGTGGCTACGAAGGCGTAGACGTCTCGGTTAAAGCCTGCAGGAAATAATCAAAGCGGCGATACCACAGCAAGTAGAGTCTGTCGCGCGGCGGCGATGCACGTGTACGTGAATTTAGGTGCGTCCTGGAACGTTCGTCTTGGTTCGGCGAGGAAGGTAACGGTTTGGAAACCTTTGTAGTTGTGAGGTCGGCCTGGGAGGGGGTGCTCGGGGGATGGAAACGGCTGTAGAGTGCAATGCGCCGAGATTACGACTAATCTGCGCCCGAGACCGGTCGGAAGCGTAGTTTCTGTAACTTACATCGCTTAAAGCGTCAGCTCGTTCAACCCTCAAACTCCGTCGCCACTAGCACCCGAGCTCTGTCGGTTTCTCTCTTTCTTCCCACCATCCCTCTCTCTCTCTCTTTCTCTAACTCTCGTAGCCCCCCTTTATCTCGCCTCCTTTTATCCGTCTCTCCTTCCGTAACCACTCTTGTATTAGCGAGGACCGATTTCTTTGGGAAAATTGCGTTCTAGAAATTCGAACGTTGCGCGCGTTACGCGGCTGAGCTTTAGAAAAGGGAACGTGCAACTTTATTCTTTCTCGTACCTGGAAAGTTTGCAAGGAAAAGTGGACAACGGGTTCTTCGCCTCCCTTCGCCTTTCCCGCTCCTCCCTGGCTCCCTCTTCACCTGTCCCCGACACGATAAGCCGATTAGACAGGATCTATTATTTACACGGCGGCGTCCTCTTTCTCGGAAAGCCATCATCGAGGAAACGCGAGCCGGTCGAAGGGATAAAAGGCAACGGAGCGAGCCTGACGGGAGAGAGAGAGAGAGAGAGAGAGAGAGATTCAATTGGCTGGAGCCTCCTGGCACCAACAGCTGGAATTAATCACCGAAAGATCGTCGATATACGCTACCCGTTCGGAAGATAACGCGGCCAGGGGTAGAGAGCCCACGTACTTTCGGACACGCGAGGGGTTGCGCATCCTCTCTCTCTTCCAACCCTCCTTTCACCTCTTCCTCCTCCTCCACCCCATGTCGTTATCACGATACCAATATTCGCACTCTCTTCACGCGTGGCCGTGTACACCCGTGTATACCAATTGACGCCTGCTTCCCTTTTCACATGGCCTATCAGCGATCCCCTCGATCGCACGTACACCGCCGGTGATATCTGAAGTGGCCGCGTCCCGCACGCGAGCTTCATCAACATCGAGGCCCGGAGAGAGCGTGTTCAGAGGAATTCCCGCAGTGATTCGCGTGTTGCCGCGCCACTTCTGTGTGCATCCTCAGCCTCTGAGTGTTTCGTGTCAATCGATCATTCCCGCGGTGCTCGCGACGCTTACGAGACACCGAGCCACCATCTCCCTTTCTCTCTCTCTCTCTCTCTCTCTCTCTCTCTCTCTCTCTTTCTCTGACGCGTTCCGCGAGGATCGCAAGGATCGCGGTAAGGAACGTATCTGCCGGGTACATATGCACGGGGACGAAGGTCAATGGGGTGGCGTGGAAAGAGCCAGGTGAAAGGAGAGGAGAAAGACGGACAAAGGGGGAGAGAGGGAGGACAGAGAAGGGAGCAAAGGGACAGGGGCGGCTGCAGAGAGAAATTTGCGGGATCGTAGATGTAGAGACACGGTGGGGCACGCTGTAAATTACAAGCGGAGCGCCAAACCGCTATGGTCTTCTCTCGGTGGCGCAGGGGTGTCTAGACGTATAGATAATGCCGAGTTTGTGCGGGGCAGACGCAAGCTAGACGGTCCCTGGTTCATCCAGCCACCCGAACCAGCCAGCCAACCAGCCAGCCAGCCAGCCAACCAGCCAACCGGGCTAGGCTAGACACATCGACCATGCTCCGTTTCTCTCGGTACCTATCTGTCTCTCCCTTTTTCTCTCTCTTCCCGTCATCTCTTTCCATCCAACGTGCTCCGCGAGACTTTCCGTCTCGTTCTATCCAATACTATCGTGTTCCAACTATACCGTTTGCTCTCCTTGTCGCACCTTCGGCCATCGCACGGGGCATACCTATACGGTATATACCCAACCGGATTTCCCATCGTTTTCGTCGCACCGGCTCACGAACCCGAGCTTCCTCTCGCATTCGTCGCGGCAGGCAAGAGATGCAAATCCTCAATAGCATCGCCGCTGGATCCGAGATCCCATTGGCAGCGATCGTGACGTGGATGACGCACGAGTTCTACCCCGTCTTCCTTCTCCTATCCCTTGCCCTCCCTCTAACCCCCGCGATTCGAACCCACCTCGCAGCCAACGAGGTGTGTTATCGCGCGACCTTAGAATTGTTCCCTTCCACCACGCCGGAATATAGGGAGAAAGATAGAGAGGGTACCGGGCGTTCTTCTGCATACACGGAAAATTCTGGGATCCTCGGAGACGCGACTCGGCGCAGCGGTCGCTGGAAATGTTCCGGGAATTTTAATGGAATATGTTCCCCGAACAAAAGACACCGGGAACCGTTGTACCGGCATATTGTTCCGGATTAAGAGGCATGCTCCAGCGATTACGAGGTAGCTGGTGCTCGCTGATAATGCGCTATCGGTGATTCACTCGCAACGAATTTGCTCCGGCAAGATAAGGAACGCTTTCGTCTCCGTTCAACGGAGGATGCGATTGGTTCTGAATCTTCCATTCATTGTTTCTCTTCAAAAAACTTGTTTTCCGACAAGTATTAACAGTACGATTTATGTTACGGTTGCAGTGATTAGAACTTCTTTGTAGTTCCCCATTTCCTAAAGGAGAAAATGTATATATCTATTGTATATCTATATGTTTTCCAATAGCTGTGCATTCACAACATAGATAGTAAAAATTGGTTTTCGAAGTTTAGCGGAAAGAATTGCGTCGGTCGTATACGACCGACAACGTGGCAGTCGAATCGTCAAGTTCGCATGAATTTGCGATGGGTAATAAGCGAGCTAAAATGTTTGATAAAATACGGCGAGCTTATTGTAATGCTGCAGCAGAAAACTCGTTTTCAACCTGTCGATCCCCGTAATCCCACACTATATCGCACGACCTTTCCCTGCACCTGTCCTCCCCTCTCGGCCGCCGGCGCCGGCCGCCGTAGTGTTTTAATCGGCAGACTGCAATGCATAAATCCCCGTTAAATAATACGGCAGTTAACAGTGCCATTAAGCCGTTCGAGATACCGCAAAACCGGTAGGGCGCTCCTCGCTGTACGCGCGAAGTCCGTATTTATCGGCAGCCGACGCGCCGCCGCCACCGAGAAATATTGTTCTGCATTCGTTTCCCTCCGTTCGGTCACCGGCGAATACGCAGACCACCGCGCGTCGCCGGAAAAAAACGTCGGAAAACGGCCGAACACAGCTACAAAATGCCCGTTCGTCGACCCAACCCTCCCCAGACCAACGCGTAATTAATTGTTTCGATGGTAATGAGCGGGATTGTTTTTGCGCGGCGCGAATTGTAACTAGTGACCGGCAGCTCGCTATAAATATGGTATGACATTTCGTCGAGATTATTTAACGCCTCGCTACACTACGCGGGCTTGAAAGGAAGGTACCGGCGACAACCATATTCAAACAATTCTGTCTCGATAATTCCAGATGAATCGGAAAGATATATAGATTGTTAACCATTTGCACTCGGAGCTACTTTAACTCGAAAATTAAACATTTCTTCCGCGACCCAGAACAATTCCATTCTATATTAATCTTTTTCTTTATATGAATATAAAATTACAATACTTATACAATACTTAAATGTTTAGTAATTGATTAGTAGACAGCGGATTTTATGCATTTATGACAAGAAATGGGAAGATGTAATTTGTAGCAGCAACAACATTAGTAGAATATCAAAATACTGTTAGAGAAAGAAAATAAAGTATGTCACTTCAGAAAATGTTTATTTCGTATAAAGATCCGCTGTCTATTGATTAGATACCAACGTATTTAATAATATAAACAAAATTTTGAATAATGGTACAGCAATTTTTAAAGGCGACTCTTTCTCTTTCTCTCTAAGTCATCACTAGAGTGCTAAGAGTTAATTCTTTTGGTAATACATTATAGATTTGGGAGGGTCGATCGGATTATTTTAATTGCGATAGAGATGTTTTGGCAACTGTTCGCCCCGCGGCAAAAACAACGGAGACTCGTTAATAAAGAAGATATATCGCCGAGAAGAAGGAAACCAGGAAAAGACACACAAATATGTACGTCTCGAGCTCGCGTATTTCACCGGGACGAAACTGCGGTGACCCCATTACTTGACAAACGACCTCTCCGCGCCCCTGTCACTGTATTGCAAGAGCCAAAGAAACGGTAACGAGCAATAGTAGGTACCGGTAACAAGCAGCATTCGTCATCGTTTGCGAATCGCGACGCGCATTGTTCGTACCGGTTTCTGTGTGCTCCTCTCTCCGTTTCTCTTTCTCTATACGTCAGGAATCGGTTGACGATCGGGTTCGCCCGTTGTTCCGGCCGTGCAACAACGAGGCCGGCTGGAAATGCTTGTAATAGAGGGTGGCTACCATCACGATCCTTATCCGTGGCGGACACATTGAAGAAAGCACAAGGCAGATATATTGCCGACGTCCATTTCGATCTATCGATAGGAGCACGTTTGACAAATGGCCGTTCCACGTATTCTTCGCCGTAGCAACCGGCTCCGTATTAACGGCGCCGAACCAATTGTTTTTCTACGCGGAGCGTTTTTTCTCTTGGCGATGTTTATTTCAGCTTTGATCGTCGTGCCGACGACAATGGATTCTTCGACAGGAACATCCGCGCAGTGTTCAATCCCAGATCATCACGAGCATAATAGACTTCCGTATAACGCGACCAGAAACTTGTTTAAAAGATTGTATATATGTATTTTATATTATTTTACGCAAAACATTGCGTAAGACGATTGTACACTTACTACCACAGAAGATATAGATACACAGTAATTTAAATAAATGATCTGCATTGATTGCAAGAGACAACAGCCAAATCAAAATATCTTGCTTCTTCTAAAAATGTTCTACATCCCCAAAGATTAGTAACCGCAATCATGGCAGAGAATATGATAAAAGTGTCCACCTAGAATTGTATGAATATCCTTTGTCCGGCAAACCGTTCAGTGACAATTTCCGTGGGAAATCAAATTGTTTAAAGAAGCGTTTCTACATCTGGCGTTCCGTAGGCGTGAATAAACCGTCGATATCGACGCAATCAAGGAAGAACGTGTCATGGCTTACAAACTCGACCGTGAAAATTGCGAGACATTGTAGAAAATTTGATCGGCCGTCTGGTCGATTTTCAGCCGCGAGGGGGAAGAATTAACTTTCAGGCGCCCCTTGTCGCGGACATGGCCACCCTTTTTAGCAACCCTTTGGTTGTAAGCAACGTCGAAGGGTGACATGCCACGTTCTGATTACAATTTTATTTCCTCTCCGCTGCACTGATTACTCGCGCTGATCGACCGTTAGATTGGTTCGTGGAACGGGAACATTTTCTTTATCATATTTGCTGCGATTAGAAGTCGCACCCTCCCCATGTTTCATCCCAATGAAACAACGGATGCATCGTGTAATTCGATTCCCAGATTAACCCGAGTCGGGTTATTTTTTATTTTATCATCGGAACAAATAGCGACATGAATGGCGGGGCTACCGTCGATATTTTTCATTTTCGAAAATGTAGTCAAACATATCGATCCGCGGAAGTCGCCATGCTGTCCGCGCGATAACGTAACACAGTCGTTGCAAGGTTCGAGAAATAAAAGGATTCTAGCCGCAAATAAAACCGTGGAAACAAGATGGCCAGTAGAAAAGTGGCGGGGACGCGATGTCAAATATTTTTTTAACAAATATAGGAGAGTGCGCGCGCGGGCACAGGGCACGGAAAAACAAAGCGCGCCGTGAATTACAACCCCCTACCCTGTCTCATCATTTCAATCGACAGATTTATTTCCCCCCGTGGCCGGCAAACAAACAGCTCGGCTAACGGCTGGTAGAACGCGTCGGGGCACCGTATGTGTCCACTCGGTGTCGAACGATAAAAAATCAAGATTTCCCACCACCAACAACGAAACGCGTTAAATCACGTTCGGCTGTGCACGAATGGGACGCAGCTGCGCCCCGGCTAAATCGATCGGAAACAGAATTGAGCCGTTTCCGGTCCTCGTCTGGCGGTCCAGCGTTTCGGCCGGAGAGTTCCGCTCCCGTCGCACGTGAAATCTGCCTTATAATAAGATCACCGTTACGAAATAATTGCAGGTTCGCTCGATAATACGCGCCGCCACGGAACCAAACCCCCTCCGCGCGGCCCCCGGCCGACTTTTATACTCGCCCGGTGCCTTCTCATTCTCCGCGGGTTGACTGATGAAAAAAAGCGACAGGAAAAGGGTGACTCCAGAAGCGAGAACGGGAAGACCGTCTCATCGCGTGTGGATTATTTCAACGATTTTTCGCTGCCGGATCCAAACACCATATAAACTCATAGGCACGGCATGTGCATAGTATGCGTATAGAAAATCCGAGAATCCAGTAAATCAAAGACAACTGGAACATGTGACGTCACAAGATCATTCCTAAGCTGTAATCATTTCTAACCTGTGTACGCGGCGCGCCCGCTATTCTTCTTTATCTTTGCCCATAATTATAAAAGTGGTCACACTATTTTAAACTAAATTCGTTCAATGTAATTTTTACGCTATTGCGAAAATTCAGAATTCATTTAGTATTGACATGTATCCTTTTCCTTGAAATATCTCGAAACCAGAGTTGGGCAAAATATGTATTTAGATACAAATTTCGGATCACGAATAATAGATACAAAATTTTTAATTAGTTACTCGAAGATTTAGATACAAAAGTATCTTGTATCCGACTTTTAATTAGATACTTTTGTATCCGAAGCGGATGTATCCGAGGCTTCGGATCCATTTGTAACTAGTATCTGTAACTATTTTTCGGATCCTTTCGGATCCTTTTGGCCAGCTCGCGGCCCGAATGAACACGTACCGAGGCCCGAGCCACGAGTCCTGGCCCAGAACACAATAGTAAGGCAATAAACACGGCCAGGTAACCCGACGCGACGCACAGTGGTTCAGACTGGAAAATCATGTGCCTTTTTGCCCAAAAACGAACTTTCTCGTATTGATATCTAATATATGAACATTGCTTCCCAAATGTCCATAGACCTCGGAAATGAAGAAAATAGTACAATTTAATAAATATTATAGTTGTAATAAACATTGAAAGTTGGACGTTTTAAGAGGAATATTTTTCACGAGAAAAATTGCTTCTCTTTGATGCGATGTCCTGACGTTGCTATTTAATATTTTCTCTTGCTTTTTTTTTAAATTGAAGAGCAGATTTTTGCGATAAGAAATCGTATCTTACATTATTAATTAGTCTGCATAATATATTAAAAGTCAATGCTGAATTAAATGGAGAAAATTCTTTATAATCGGTAAGGGATATCTTTCAAGTCCCAGGATATCCCAGTTTCTAACAAATTGGAATATTATTAGTACACCTCCTTCTAAATAATCGTGAAAGAATTAGTAACCTCTTCGAACCGCTTCTCAAATTGTTACTGTTTAAAGCTATTAATGTTGGAATAGCGAGCGAAGCGTCTGCCGCGTAGAAAACCCTCTTTACCACATGAAGAATTTGTCCCCGTACTTTTTTATGACAATACTATGATAATACTAATAATAATTATAACACTAATGGCAATAATAATAATAATAATAATAATAGTAATAACATTGATGTATTTTTTCTTAACTAATCCCTAATCTGACAATACTACATTGTCCAGCCTAAGTTTCGCGTCCATACCTTTTACAAATTAAAAGTTACCAGGCAATGTCACACACTTAACCCCAATCCGGCCCAATGTGCGACGGCCAGATAGTTATATCGATGGGGAACCGCTAAAAATGCAACTGTTAAACTTGGTTATTTCACATAATTTCTTCATTCAGTGCTGAAAGCAGGGTTCGCGGCCTCCTTATGATTAGAACAAGACTAAACTCGATAGAAATCGAGCTCGTGTCCAGTGATTATAATCCTGAATGTAATCGCGAAAGGATCCGAAGTCTTCGGAAAGATCCTTTTGGGCTTATTTCCTGCTAGGGCGACGAAGGATCCGAAGTCGTCGAAAAGATCTTTTGCCTTATTTTCTGCTAGGGCGACGAGGTGCATAGACGATAAAGACTCTGCAGCCACAGCCAAATGGTGCAATAAACGCGGCCGGGCAACCCGACGGCCGGCCAGGTATATCGATGGGAAATCGCTAAAAATGCAACTGTTGAACTTGGTTATTTCACATAATTTCTTCATTCAGTGCTGAAAGCAGGATTCGCGGCGTCCTTATGATTAGAACAAGACTAAACTCGATAGAAATCGAGCTGTGTCTAGTGATTATAATCCTGAATGTAATCGCGAAAGGATCCGAAGTCTTCGGAAAGATCCTTTTGGGCTTATTTCCTGCTAGGGCGACGAAGGATCCGAAGTCGTCGAAAAGATCTTTCGCCTTATCTTCTGCTAGGGCGACGAGGTGCATAGGCGACAAAGGCTCTGCAGCCACAGCCAAGTGGTGCAATAAACGCGGCCGGGCAACCCGACGGCCGGCCAGGTATCGGTACGTGTTCATTCGAGCCGCCAGCTGGCCAAAAGGATCTGAAAGGATCCGAAAAATAGTTACAGATACTAGTTACAAATGGATCCGAAGCCTCGGATACATCCGCTTCGGATACAAAAGTATCTAATTAAAAGTCGGATACAAGATACTTTTGTATTCGATCCTTCGGATCACGAATAATAGTTACGTATCTTATATTTGGATCTGTATTTAAATCCTTTTTTATTTAGATACTGCCCAACTCTGCTCGAAACAAGAAATATATCACTTAGGCACGCTTTCATAATTACGGGCACATGTGGTCTAAGGCCGGATTATTGTTAACCTGTTATTCACCTTCTCTGCAAGGAACAAATGCTGTAGGACACAGGTTTATACAATAAACCGCATAAACAATTTAGAGTGTTAATTATAATACATATTAGCCCTGGCAGAAAATCTTCGATCAAATTTGTAAATGTGATTGTTGAACGAATTATTTGCTCGGTTCATAGAGTCTCCGCAGAAAAATGTGTCGCGAGGAACGGAGGCTGAGATGAATATACGCGCCTGCGAAAATCTGCAAACAGTGCACCGAAATCCTGGCGCCGCCGTCGAGCAAAGACACGAGGTTATTCATTTCAGAGACGGTCTAGCCCCGATCCTCCGAAGTTTTTGTTTTGTCTGGCGAACTGGAATGTTTAATGCACCGTCGCCGACCAATTATATCATTATACGCGCGCCGGGATCCGCGGCATGTGGTTTCAGTGGCGCGTGTGCACTCGCGGTACACGTTGATGAAGTGTTCCGAGGTTGTCGCGAGCTAATTGGGTTGTTCGTTTGCTGGCGAAGGTTTCTGCATAGGTAAGCCCGAGCGCAAGGTGTAGTGTAGCAATCTGAAGAAGTATAGACGGGTGTCTCGACCGCGCCGAACCGAATTTCGGCGCACGAAAACCTAAACACAAGTAACGAACCTTTGGAATTGGCGGGTGGACGAACCTCCACCATAGAATCTCACAGACACGGCATGTGTATGTATAGTATATGTATAGAAAAGCCGAGAATCCAGTGATGCAACGATAATTGGAACATGTGACGTCATAAGATCATTCCTAAAATATCCTGTCCATTCTTTCGGTGTACCATAAGCCATTATACATCTTTGGAACCTGTGACGTCATGTATTACTTTATCTTTCTACTAAATCTTTAAAACACTTTATACTTTCGATAAACATATCGATGTATTTTTTGAAATAATCAGCACAATGTATCCAATAAAAAATTGATTCAAGATATTAATATTTTATTTTTCAGTATCCTGCATTCAAACTTCCAGACTCAACTGTTTTTGTTGCAAATATCTCGGAAACTAATATAATATAAATATGTATAGGAAAATAGTTTATTCAGAATGTTGACCTTGGCAATATATTTCAAGGGCAACGCGATCGGATCTAGGTCCCGTTTTGTTACTATTTACCGTTTTTATTCGCACAGTATAAGTCGAGATGGAGTTAACGATAGAGGTGAGTCCGGGCGAAGAATGCGGCCGCCATTTTGAATAAGAAAGACTTGGGGCCACCGTGAAATTTCATCAACGCTATAATTTTCAGTTTCTCGGTGGCATTACAATTTCCATGAACAAACAAATAATGTCTGCGAGCCGTTGCGAGGGCTCGAACGCTCGTCGGCGTCGGTGAAAAGGACGCCCGCCGCAGAAATTCGTTCGCATTCACGGGAACGTAGGAAATCCACTCAGCCACTTAGCTCGGCGTCGTAATTAGATCGAAATGACGCAGACGCAGCGCTGAGCCGCGCCGCGGAGTCGCGCGACTCGTTCGGAATTCGCTTAATTGAATGATTCACTAGTCTAACTGTTATTTCAATTAACGCTCGTGTGCTCTCGCGGCCCCGACATTTGCATACAGGCGCACCTGCACTCGCGCGAGGACGCGCGCTATTCGACGCTCCACGCTCGGGCAAGGACGCGTCGCACAGACATTTGACAATACTCGCTCCGCTCGCCCGCGGGAACAATGCCGAGAGACTCCGTTGCCCCCTTGTTTGCAAATTTTCGACGAGCCAAGAATATCAACTTCCCAGCCGGTTTCGTGTTTTATTCCAATTTTAAACTGTTCGTCGAACATCAGCCTCGACGAACGACTCAACCCTCATCCATCCCTCGTCTCAATTTCATACATTTTTCACGTAAAGGATCATTTGACCATTTGCAGAACGATCCCTCTGATATGCTAGAAAAAAAGTGTCGAGAATTGTCTAAAATTATTGATACGTTCGCAACGGATGACGCTTCTGCAGCGAGTAAATCGATTTTCTGAAGTTTCAATAGTCCTCTCGATCCTTTTAAACGTTTGCATTCCGTTTTTGCGAAATTGCGATCGCGTGAGACAACTGTCCGCGTGTCACTGTAATTCGCGAGGCATTTCGAGGCTTGAATTTCAGTGTTCGACGCAATATACATTCAAGACGGAATGAATGCCATCAGTATCTGCGGGACAACAGGGGCAGAACACGTTCGATGCCGGTTCGTCTGGTTGCACAGGTGTCCTTCGAGTATCCGCGTTAATGTAGACCTCATGGCACAATAGCCTTTCAGGAGAAAACAGGCTGTCGCTACAGTTTTTTAATGGTCTTAACGTATGAACCGTCACGGAACACGTGGGACAGGTGAGTGGACGTCGCACGACCGATGTCTGCTCCGATGACGCTGCGTTTCGCGATAATTAAGACGTTCGGGATTATGCTGTACCGAGGATTATTACGGTTTTCATTTATTCGATGTTACACGGGACGGTCGATTTGCGGTTCAATTTCGAATTCAATCAGAAAAATGACAGCGTGGGCCCCAGTTAACTTGTTTGGGAACACTTTCCGATATTTTCATGGCTACAAACAGAGCAGAATACCCATTTCAATTAAAATCTGTCCTCGTCTCTTAGGGTACAGATATAGCGGAGATATCGCGGCAAAATCAAACGGTGACGAGAGAATAAGTACCGCTTTGTATAATACCTTTTTACGGAGAGAATTTCATAATTTATACGTATGAAAAGAAAGCAAAAGTAATAAAAAACAAATTAGAGCGCTGTATGTCTCCCAGGAAACCATGCAGCTTTTGTTGGAAACATTTTTTCGTACAACAAATAACTTACGAGTTATTTGAGATCGTCACGTTACGACATTCACCCTGGATTGCCGTACTTTATTCGCGTGACGAACACTTGTAATCTGTTCGCGACAAAACGATAGTATTTTGTCTTGCACCGAATGCGTTCTGAACCGTCAGTCTGAACGAAGCACGAAGGTACTCAGAGTAATAATTGATTGATCTCCCGATTGAAGCAGACGCGATCCGTTATCCGCCGAGCTCTTAACGAGTTTATACTAAACTCGATAGTGTTCATGCTTCCTGTTTCATCGGAGAAGGGCTTGTTTCCTGTAGTTTGATCGCTCCCTTCGTGGCCTTCTCCAACCCCATTTAAAATCGTTGTCTGAAACGAGCCCTCTGCTACGATAATTTGATTGCTACGCCATCGAGGCCAGACCCCAGCCAGAATTCGTAATCGCAGCTGCAAATTCGTGGCCATTCCCGATAGCCTGCTGTGCAAACACGTCGCAACTCTATCTGAAAATTCGTATTTCCGTTTATATAAAAAAAAAATATCTACCCAATTTCCAGGCAGAAATGCACTCTGTGATACAAACGGCATATGACTGTATAATCTCCGTTGGCCTAGAACGAAAGTAAAGACATCGTACTGAGTTGAATAAATTTTAAGTTATATAAACTACAGTTCAAGTAATGGGTCTGCAAGAAGTACCTTAAAAAATCTGTCGAAAACAATTGATGAACAAGACCGGAAAATCCCGTCAAAAGTCAATTTTAAAAATTATACATAAATCGTAAAACTTTTGTTTCTTGAGTTAGTTGAATATTTGAGGAACAATCGATCAATATTCGTTTTCTCATTCATGTATCCATAAAGCACTGTGACTTGTCAGGAGTTGAAAATACTAATAACACAACACTAATAACGCTTTTCTTTCTCAACGAATTCACCTATTAGTAATTTTTCAAAATAGAACTTTTCAGGGCGACTGCGGCCTAGATTGATCATTTGAGAAATGGCGCATCCCGCACCCTTGCAATCCTGGAAACGAGACTACACCCTTAAATAAGAACTCTAAACTCTTCGTTTCACAATTTTCAAAAATTGAGAATAATACGACAACAATTTTACTTGTTAATGTCGAATATCCGGTAGATCGGGTCGGACAGATGATAAGACACGATCAGTTCGATTTCGCAACTGCCACCGTCGACGGGATAATCGTTTGAAAAGCGTTCCAGATGAACACCCGTCGATACCGATCACGAAAATAATTCTCTCCTTTGAGAGCCACTCTTCCTTCGACCATGTGTCTGCCATGAACATGTCAAAAGAAACTGTCCCGCCGCGCCGGAGGAAACACAGGGAACAATTACTACCTTCCGGGTGTCGCGTGAGTTACGTTTTACCGTCTCGGACGCAAGAACTGTTCAGCTGCATTTTATGCGGCACCTACTGTTCCGGTCTGCACCTTACGACTCTTTTATCCCGGCGCGGAAATTTTCGTGCAAGTCGTCAACGAACCGGATTCGATGGTTCCAGACATTTAAAGCGCGAGGTTCGTTCTCGAACGGCGGATGACTTTCTAAATCTCTGTATCGACGATGTAATCTGTAAACCTATTATTACACTGCTGATCTTTATGGATAATAAAAAATGTTTGCATTGATCGTAAGACACAGGAGCCAAATAGAAATTTCTTTCTTCTTTTAATAGTCTTACATCAACCCCTTGCCGTACCTTTTCTTTTACAGTTACAATGATTAGAACGTCTTTATGCAGAAAAATATCGACGGGAAAAGAAACTGTATACTTTTTGTATGGCTACATTTATTTTAATGCTTAAATATTGACTACAAAGGAATCAAATTTTATTTCATCCAAAATGAAACGCGTAACATTCATATTTGTTAGACTTTGTTAAAAACCTTCAAAGTACGGCAAGGGGTTAAGCTGAAATTAGTACACTGATGTCGTTGAATCTTCTTGATTCGTCCACTGCTTCAAATTTTAGTCTACCTATTATCCATCGCCTTGAAAATGGTTGCATCGAATTGATAATTACTTCATAGGTTTGCAAAAGTGATTTTCCGGTGCTCGAAACTTCACCGTGGCTTCGCGTGCCGTTGGAAGTCTGATGTTCCAGGTCGTAGCTGCGTTGATAAGACAAAGTCCTGCGATAGGTTGTGCGAGCAACATCGCGAACACAGGGACAGACGGTCTGACCCGGTTGTCGCGTTTACTTTGGACCGCCCACTACTTGCCCATTACACACGCCGCAGCGTCGGTAGACGACTACGACGATGATGACGGCGGTGGACGACGACGACGACGATCGCAACAGTCGTAGCGAGTTTTGTCGTAAACGGGCTGGATGTGGTTGGATGATTCCCCGTGTGGACGGGCCGGGCCGGGCCGCGTTTGTACACACGCTGGAAGACACGCCGGGGCGTCGTGCACCGGTGGCGTAGTGCAAAGTCTAGGCTTTCCTGCTCTGTAAATAAAACACACCGTGACGCCGTCGCCGCCTCCGACGCCCTCTTTTTCTCTCCTCGTTCTCCTCGTCCTCATCCTCCTCCTCTTGTTCATCTCTCTCTCTCTCCTCGTTCCTCCTCCTTCGTCCTTTCTCCGAGCTTCTTTCTCGCCTCGTACACGCTGCGGGCGTAAAAAAGTCCAAGGCGGGCGAGATTGTTTCGCGGTTGCGTAAAATGCGGCTGGAAGCAAATGAAGCCGCCGACGACGAGTAATCTCGCGCGAAGAGACGCCTCTGCCCGGTTGCTCGCTCACGGACGACCGTGTGCGAGATGGAGCAAGAGCACGACGAGCCCCGGCGAGACGTTATGAGCCTGGCGACACCCGTTATGGGAGCTGATGGATATTAATAGGGGGTAAGCGGAATTTCATTCATCGCGGTTCCGTCTTTCGCCGCGTTCCTCGTTGATTAACGCACTCGAGTTTCCGCGTTTTCGGGCTGGACGACGCCGAGTCGGGCCGCGCCGCGTCGTGCCGAGCTCGCGCCGTAGAAAAAGGAATTGCAAGTCCACCTCGGGAGGTGTGTAATGGAGGCTCGTGAAAATCAACCCGTCCAGATAATTTACGGCCGTTTCGGTCTTGTACTACCAATTAGACAATCATCGGAATGGCCGCACAATGTTGTAAAATTTATTGTCCGACTCGTACCCGTCTCTCGCGCTTTACGATTCCATCGAGGTTAAAAATGTTGCTTGTAAAACCACTTTTTTAGTGCTCCGTGGGTCTTTATAGTGCTGCAACGTATTCAACGATTCTACCGATTCTACCGATTGTAGGATAGAATAATCCGAAAACTTTTCTCATTTATGCTATTACTATTTTGATCTCACCGGTCTCCCCTACTGTCGAAAGATTCGTCGAAAGATAAAAATGTGTGTATTCAACCGAATGATAAAAATGTGTGTATTCAACGTCCGCTCACCCCCGCAGAATGCGGGATTCCCATCAATTAGGCTCTCAGCGGAGCAACCTTTCCATCGCGGCGGCCGAGAATAAGGGGGGCGTCATTTTCCATTCCGGGGGGTTGTCAACGTTCTTCGGGAAAACACGTAAGAGGCGAGATGAGAAATTCCCGGGAATTACGACGGGCCGAACAGATCGCGAATAAAACCTAAAAACGGGGGGTCTTGTAAGGAGAACGAGGGGGAAGGGATTGCAGGGAGTGGGTGAGACGGTGTTGGAAATTTACGCAAATGCATCTGTAAATAAGAGAAATGAGGCGCGATGTTAAATTCCTGTTCCACGGGCGCGCGGCGGCGTCGGCGGCGAGGGAAACGGTGATTCATTCTGCGCTGTCGGGCCCGAGAAAAATGTCTGGAAGAAAGCCACCGTTTCCACCGTAATTTGCAGAGAGCACACCCGTCGTCTCGTGACCTCCCCGAGTTTGTCGTAAAAAGTTCCTCGGGCCGGGGTGAGATTGGGTGCGCGGCAACGAGATGAGCGTTTAACGCGTAGACGCCACGTCAGTTGTCACTCAAATTACAAACGGTGTCTCGTTTTAGTGGCGGCCCGACTAGACGTCCTTGCAAATTATGATTATTAGCACACAGAGGCATCTTTACGACGCCTCGTAACGCTGGTCTCGACGCACACCATCGACCGGGCCCGATTTGTTGCTCGATTACAACCCCGCCCGATCGAACAGCTTTACGCTGCCGAATAATGCAAATTACGCCTCGCAAACGTGAAAATAGGACTTTTGAGGGCGACTTTGCAGAATCCAGAAATAAGAAGGCGAGTCCCGGCACCCTTGTAATCCTAAAAACAAGTCTCTTCACGGAAACTAATATTTTGCAGGAATATCCGCAGTCTAATTAAAATTATAGTAGAACCGGTTTATTAATCGACTATTTCATGAATTGGTTTCTGTTTGGCGGTGGTACGAGGTTGGAATCTTTGGGATAATGAAACATTGATGGTCGGAATTTATGCAAATAAATGGCGTGCAAAATTTCATTTGGCGGCCGGCGTACCGACACGGCGCGGCGCGTCCGGTCCGAAAAGCGTTCGAAGTCGTTGGGAATTCACAGCATTCCGAACAGCGAAAGGGTTGCGCATCGTTCATCAGCGTTGTCCACGCGAGAGTCCAATTTGCTCGGGAATAATATAAGCCGAATCGACGCGCGGCGGGGCGAAGTCTTTCACAGCTACACTTACGCGCCGCCATAGAATTGCCGTCCCTCGAAAAATCCCCGCGTAATCACCTGGAGACGGGTACGGGGGGCAGAGGGGGGAGGGGGTGGTGGTGGTGGAAAGACTCCTGGACTTGCTCTCGCCGAAAAGCGCTTTAATTCCCCGGCCGCTTAATTCCGTGCGTACGAATGCCACACGTGAATATGCATGACCCGCGCCCCGTAGCTATGGCGCGGAACAGAAAGAGAGAAAGAAAGGTACACAGAGAGAAATGGAGAGATAGCAGAGGGGCGGAGGGAGAGCGAGGAAGAATTAGAGAGAAAGAGAGACAGAGGGGGAAAGGATGGCGGAGGAAGAAAGCTGGAAACGGTCGAGAGGAGAGGAGAGGGCCGACCTGTCGCGACGCCGATTTATTTTGTTTTGCAACTTTTTCGCTCGAACCCCGCGAACCTATTAAAATGCCGTCCGGCACGACCGCGCCCGTCTGCTCGCTATCTGCTCGTTCCCTTTCTTTTTCCTCTTCGCGTTCCCTCTGCCCGTTCCCGTTTCGTTTCCGTGAAAACTTTTCCCCTTCGTACCACCGGCTGGGGCCTCGAGCGGCCATGTTAAAGGACCTGGAGAACGACACGGGACGATCGGGCTTTGTGTGCTTCTTAGACCCCTTGAGGGCCGCGGAGATGGGGCAGGTGGGAGGGGCGGCAGGATTATTCCTTTAATCAAGGGAAACGAGTCACGAAAAGATTCCGTTTCGCGCAAAATGGCTGTAAACGCGCTTTATCGTCCCTTCCGCGGGGTGAGTCTCCATTGCCGGTACCCAATTTCGAGGTTGACTCGAAGTTTTAAAGTTATTGTTCCGCCGGAGCAACGGCGGGGAGACACGATCCCTTCTTTCTCTGCCTCGGACATTGGTATTAATAATTTGCGACTTCCGCGATCGCGAGCCGAAGGCGCATCAACCTTCAACGTTTCTTATTTTAGTCGACAACGTGTAACGGTTGCGGCCGTTGCCGGAGTTCAGCTGTAAAGAGGTGGAACATTCCGCGCAGCGTGTATGGTAATTTGTTTGAGCACGAACGCGTCGCGGTATCTTCTGTAATTGAATTCGTGTTCACAGTTTGCCTGTGCTCCCGCGGCACGGCCTCGACGCGGCGCGGAGGCAACGTCAGCAGCGTCCCGAAACTCCGAAAAATTAGATCAAAGGGGGTTGCGCAGCTTTATGACCGCGGCAATTTCGCCCTACGAGCGATCGCAATTGGTCCGGCAATTTTCAGGGAAACTTTTATGCACGAACGAGCCGGCACTCGTTAGAAATCCCATTGACGATGCTCCCAGCCGGCAGCGTAATTTGTCGCGGCGGGCATACCGCCTGCCCCCGACCGCCTCTCCTCCCCCGTTACACCCACACCGACTGTACACGGTTTCTCACGTACGGTTCATATTTACGTAGGAAAGCCGCGAAAGAAGCGGGAAGAAAAGGGACTCGGTGAGGTGGACGGGGGGACGAGAAATCGCCGAGAGGAAGACGAAGCGTCTGAAATAAGGCTCGAAACCTCAAACCTCCCGGAATCTCCGGCATCGTGCAAGTATCACGTCTGCCTGGCAGCCTCTCCTCCTCCATCCCCGGCGCTCACCCCTTTACCCTGCCCCGTGTACGTATTCGCATCCGCGTGCTCGTGCGTGCGTACGTTCGCGTTTACATGTGCAAGTGTATGTGTGTGTCGGCCACCCCTTTCTCCGTCGCGCCGTCGCCGCCGTCGTTTTCATCTCTCCTTTCACCCTGCCCTCGTCTCACCGTGCATCCCCTCGCCGTCCCACAAGCCCTGTCTCACCCTTCCATTCGACCGACCGCCCGTCTAGCCGCCCTTCCAACCCATGACGCTGCGCCGCGCCACCCCCGATCGCGTCGTCCCCACGAACGAAACTCCTCGCCACTCCAGACGACAGAAGCTCTGGTAACGGAGACTCCTTGAAACGTCGAACGAGCCCGTTACGAGACCGTTTTCTCGTAGATGCGATCGACGCCTGGCTTCGCCTTGCCTCGTCTTGCCTCGTCTGGTCTCGTCTGGTCTCGTCTCGTCTCGTCTCGTCTCGCCCTGCGCGCCCTGTGCTCGCTTCGCTCCGAGCGAATCTGCAAGGTCGAGCTGAAGGACTCCCAGGTTTTACAAAATCGATCGTACGCCTCGCGGAGCCACCAGGATCTACAGACCGGCCAGGAAATTGCAGTTGGACACGATGTCTGATGCTCTCGACTTTTGATCTTTACCTATGCACAACTTATCGATTCGACTGTTTCACGTGGACGGCTGGCAATCGACGTTCGAATTGTTTCGAATCGATCGGTGCTATACTTCCACCGTGCTGAAGGACACGGTTCTTCGGAGCACACCTTGAAAACAGTGGTAATATCGGTTTCTTTTCTCGGAGCAGTTGCGAAGAACCGAAGTAATGTTATAACTAGACTGTGGATGTTTATGCAATTTGCAATTTTTGTAGACGAATTTTACGAAAGTATGCCTCTGCAGGTCTGAAATAAATAAAAATCGTATGAAATTCTGTGAAATTTTATACTCTAGCATGTTTTGAAAACTTTCAGGAGCCATAAATGCATAAATACCCGCAGTCTGGTTATAACTAACCTACGAACGTTTATGCAAAATAAAAATCCGTTGCATTAATTACAAAATACAGGAATCAATTGGAATGTATTTCTCTGTACAGTGGTTTTATTAACCTTTTGAAAACCTTCAAATGTTTAGCACCCCCTAACGTACAACCCGTGTTCCTGACGAAATCCTATCAATATCGATAGGAATATCGATTTCCAAAAGTAAAGCGAGTCAAATTCCGATAAGAGAGGCCCTAGCAGATAAAGGAATTTCCCAAAGCCTGTTCAAGGGAATGGTGTACCGGGATCCAAAAATAAGAATTGATCCCCGGTGATTTATAGTCTGCGCAGCGCGTCGATATAGGATGATTATGGATGGTGTTAAACGGCAGCTCCCAACGCGGCAGATGTGGTTCGGTCGGTCTACCCTGTATAGTAAAAGGGAGATGGGGAGGAGGGGACCGCCTAAACCTGCGACCGTGACATTGAAACGTTACGTCGGGCATCCCCCTCAACGACGGCCGACGGATGGACAGGCAGACGAATAGATCGAAATCTGCCTTCACAGTCCTTCGTCCCTTCTCATGCGATTATCCTTTTTCTTTGATGATTCGGGGCTCGGATTCATAGACGACCATTAAGCATTCACGCTCGATTCTATTCAAACAATCATTACTAGAGAACAAAGAGAAGGCAATTGTTAATGTAAATATCAAGTATCTACAATGTGCCGATGCAGTCTGAAGCGTCGCAAATCCCGTTCCGCTTGCTGATAACATCGCCTGGTAGAAATAAAGTTCGAATTGTAGAAGGTAACACTTCTAAATATATTTTTAAGCTTAACAATACATGTATGCAACGTTCTCAAGGTTTCGGTCGAGATGGTAGCGTGCTGGCTAGTTGTGAACGGTTCGCGATGTTTTTTAGTTCTAATTTTCTGTATCGTGTCGCGTATCACGTCGGCTTTGATCCTTTTCTATTGGTTGGCTGTAAACTGTATGGGGTGACTAAATGAATTCTAATTGGTGAGTGGGTGGTGCGTTTTGATCGTCGGAATGGGAGTGTGCTTTAAGTAAAAAGTTTTGACTAGGATGAATTAGGTGAGAAAGATATGAGAAATTACAAGTGTATGTTCGGCTAATACGGCCCTGTCTGCTTGAGACCGAACACAGTCTATGCAGTCTTGAATTCCAATCACTGTAACCGTAAAATAAATCATAGTGCAAGGGATTAAGTTGAACGAAGCATCAGAGGAGGAAACATTCATGAAAACCAACCGTCTACGGTTGTACCGATCGAGGACAACGCGTCTGAAGTGCTCGTCGGTTATCTCTCTTCTAGATTTGAAGGTAGGAAGATGCGGTGGTGCGCGCTTTTATGCCCTCGATGTCGGTCGCATGAAAGATTCAGGCGTGAGGAGGGCTTGCGGATGCACGCTGGCGGCGGCTCGGGCATTTCGGCGGTGTGCACGATCGAACACGAAGGAGAAGAAGAAGGAGAAGAGGAAGAAGGGGAAGAAGAAGAAGAAGTATCTGTAGGACGATCGGAAGATCGAAGCTGACGGGCAGCCGAGGCGTTACGTCCCGCGGCGGTTTTCGACCGGACAAGATCGCGTTATATTCCGTCCTGATCGCGAGAATGTTCACTTTCGTATGCGAGAAGGGGGAGGAACAATGGCGTAAGCGACATGCACGACCGCACAGACAGACGGACGGACGGCCCTGCGGGAAATTGCATTGCACGCATCGGACGGACATGGAATCGCGCCCTCTCTTTCTGTCGGCAACCGGCTTGCTTCTCTGTCCGGTTGTCTGTCGCTCCCTGAGCGCGTCAGGGCCCCGATGTCCTCCTTCCTGCCCACTTACGATCGTCAACCGGCCACCTGTCCCTGCGTATCCTGTCCACCCGTCTGTTCCTCCATCCGTTCGCCAAACACCCGATGCTTCACGCTTCCGGGAGACTCGTCGAGCGGCGACGCTTGTTCCCGGAGAACGCTTTGCTAATAGCCGGTGTCTGGCCTGGGTTAGGTCGATTCTCCCGAGCCGGAAAGCATCATTGAGGCAAAGGCGAAGCGTGTCGGAAATTGCGAAAGTCCGTGTTCCGAGCTAAAAATACGGAGTCATCGAATCCGAGTCGCGTCGGGTTCGCGAGACTGTTGTCTCGATCGTCCTCGATGCGACGGTAGGGTCAGAACGAAATGCACCGGTGTTTTCGGGGTCACAAGATACGTCGAGCTTACCCGGCTTCACCGTTTTATGTAGGACGAACGTTTATTTAGACGGCGCGGATACTTGCTACCAGACTTGGGCGAAATTTTGTTGGAACGTCTCCAGAACGCCCACGCCTGCCTGAATTTCGCTGTATTCTGTGTAAACTCGAATCGGATATGGCAGAAATTACATTTCAATTTCGACAGAAATTGTAGAATCCAAGGAAGCGCGTATATCGCGGAGTAGAAAGCCGATAGTTCGAGGGCAATACGGCAAAAATGTTCGGAAAAGTCAAGGCGAGACCGCGCTATATGGTTGGTCGAAGCAATTTGTCATTTCGCAGCGATGGATTTCGCTCGACCTAGACCCCAGGACTGCCGAAGTCTGTTCGAAGGGTTGCTCGTTTCCATTTAAGGAAAGACGAATTCGTACGAGGTCAATCGATCGGCGAGCTCGAACCGTTGGTCCGCTTCACTTTGAATAGGTTTCTTGTATTTTTGTCCGCGCTTAGTTCTTGCCTTGGTATGCGGCCAAGACAAGCGTGACAGCTTCCCCCACGACGCCAGACCCAAAGGCGGCTCTCCTTGTCTCGATCGCCGCTTCCGCGTGACTGTCGATGTGGATGGTCGTCGGCTCCACCGTGGATACCAGGTATCGGAACGACTTTAACGAGAAAAAAGACATCTCCTTCTATAGGGTGGCATACGAGAAGCCACGTAAGGCGACGGCGAACAGCGAGCGCGCAGCCAGTAGGACTTGCCTATAAGGAGGCAAAGAGGATGGCAGACGCCCGCTCGTCTAGACCCGGTTTGACTCAACTCGACTCGACTCGACGCGACTCGACTTAACTCAACTCTCAACTCTCTGCAGTCACTCGATAAAAAACAGTCCGCCGCTTTCCTGGCCGTCCGATCCATTGGCGTACCACACCGGGGATTTTTGTACGTCGCTATCCGGCATTTTCCACCCCGAACGATCGAACCACGTCAATGCGGCCCTCTTCACTGCACTTGCTTTGTGATTTCAAGATTGCTCGATACCGCCGTTGCTATTTTTCTCCACATGCGCCTTCCATCGAGACACAAATCGAATTAACATTTCAGCTGACTGTCTTTTTAAACTCTCCGCCGCCTCCGCTCTGCGGTCTCGACGTTTGCAAATCCTGGTTTCGTCGTGGTCACAAGTTGCAGTGTTGTTTAAGCGTATGTTTATCGTTCGGTATTATTTTTACTGACAACCGAGCTGCATGTGTTCGATTGAAACTACGTACTTGTATAATATAGAGATTCAGGCTCGACCAGAAGATCAATGCGAAGATTAAGCAACCTCAATTTATTCCTACCGTTAAACATCAGTTCGTTACTTTACGAACCGAATATGTATTCAGATCACAACGGCAAACGTCTACAAAACCGGCGATCGAGGCAAACAAAGTGGAGTAGAAAAATGGAAATAGATAAGATCGATCGCGGTTCAGCGGAAAGAATTTCACGGTTATCGAGGCTAAGCTTCGAGGCCGCTCCACGCAATCGTCGGACTTCATTAAGCGAGGTAAAAAAGAAGCGACGTCGAAGAAACCGTGAAAGGAGCAGGGGACTAAAATACGAATGACAAGGGACCAGACAATGTAAATTCGAGTCTTATTAAGCGTAACAGTTCACATGCGCGCAAGGTTGAGGGGGGAAGTGGACGCGGCGTTAGGGAGCGACGGGGGTATTAGTGTGCGCGCGGTGGACAAGGAGGCAAAGCGCAATGGGAAGTATGATTTATGAAACCGCAGGACAATTACCAACGCGACGTGCGTGCGTTCAGCTAATCAGAAACGGGTTGACGCGATCGTGGCCTGCCAGATGGGAATCGAATTCGCAAGGCGCAGACGGCCAGGCCAGCCCACGCTGGCAGGCTGGTTGGTTGGCTGGCAGCGACATCCTTTTTCGGCGGACGCACGTAATCAGAACACGTGCGGCACGGTGACGGGGGCGGCCAGGCTAGGCCAGGCTGGTCGTCATCGATGCAGGTGCAGCTGAACGGTGTACGCCGAACGGACGTGTACCGTGACCTCTCCGAAAGGCCACCCTGGTCGGGATCGCGCCAGGTGCAGTCGGTTCGGCTTGTCGCGCCGGTCTGGTTTCGGGCGTCGATCGTTTCCCAGCTCTCGACGCCAATGCAGAAATTACCCCCTACGACCCCCTGGACCGTCTGAGCGGTGTCTAGCCAGCGCCCCCTACCTCGAACTACCAGAGCCTTCGCCCCCGCTGCGCCCTAGCTCGATCTCTCTCGTTCTCCTCCCTTCTATGCAGACCGTCCTTCTCCATTCACCATCGTTCTCTCCGTCTTTCTTGCTCCACCGTATCCGACTGCCCCACCCATCCTCCCTTACCCGTCTCCATTGCTCCTACCCCCGTCCCACGATCTCCGCCGACCTTCTCCCCGGCTGGCGGGGGTGCAGTCTAGCCAGCCACTATAGTCCCCGCACCGCGGAACGTTATATTGTATAGCTGGCGACCGGGTGTATCGCGTTCTATAGTACTCGGCGGACTATACACAAGCCAGCCGAAAACCCATCGACGAGACGTTGTTGTTGGGATCGAGGAGGAAAATTTTTGCCTTTCTCTTCTCTACCACGGTCCCGCGCGGCCCCTCGACTTACGTCGGGGGAAGGTGTCGAGGGCCGATTGACAGTCGCGTCGGTGGGACAAGGATCGAATCGTCGATCCTCGATATCTACCGTTCTCTCTGGAACCGACGAAGATATCGAAGCCTGTCTCGACTAAAATTCGCTGCGCTCGGACCGTAACGGAAGACCGCCACGGCACGAACGATCGCGAAGTTGTTTGAATAATAGATGAAGAGCAGAAGGGTTTTGTCCTGTGACGAACCGAGACAAAATATGCGGCGTTTCCCAGGGAGAGTCTTGGCGAATTTCAGTGGTTTTTTCCTCCGAAGTAGCATCGTGAAGTAGCGTATTTCTCGACAGGTTCTGAAGGGGATCGTTCGCGGATACTTCGCACGTTATAAACGACGGTCGTAAGAAGATAATGGCGGCGTGTACATGCGGTCTGCGGCACCGCGACGAACATCATCGTTCGGGTTCCGACCGACTGGCGTAAATAATTCTTTGTTACCGATGCGTAGGGATCGCGGACAGCGGCATTCCGAGGGGATCGAAGAATGCGCGCAAAAAGCTCTCCCCCAGCACTCTCGCAGACGGCCCCCGTACATCGCGTGACTCAAGGCGATTAGGTCTGGCTCGGGAGCGCAGGAGTTTAGTCTCGCTTTGATTGGGGTAGGTCCCAAACGTATAGTCGACGACGTAATAAGCCAGCCACGAGGACGTTCCACCGGAGCGGCGTAGTCAGGTCAGTGATGAGGGACCTACGTTAATTAACGTCTTGCCGTTAAACCGTTCCGATAGATCTCCAGAGACCGACCTCTTGGCGACCATCATAAAGCAACGAGACCGTCGAGCAACGATGGAATCCCATCGGGATGATCGATACATTTTACGCCGGACCCGGTGAAATGTATTGCCATTTGGTATCGCCATGTCGCTGGCAAATATAATCATTGCTAAACACAATTGTTTTAACGAAAACCAATATTGGTAAGGCACCGTTTATCCACCAATTCCGCACTCATCCGTTTAATTGGCTGGCTTTTCGAGAGACCGTTTTGACCTTGGCTTCGCCGCAATTTCGGTGATACCTACACGGAGTTCAGAATATCATTTCAGAGTAGATCCGGACGAGGGGATGGTCTGGATGTCGTCGTGTGTGACGATATTTATTCAAACGGACGGCTCTCGCAGGAAAAACTCGCCGGTAATTACTATTCGCCGGAGTTCTGTATTCCGTTTGCGCCTTGTAAGCTCGAGGCAACAACGAACCGTGCTCCACGGATCCACGGAAAATCCCCGGGGCTGAGCCGCGATCGCGACACGCTCATGAATACGAATTTAGGAGTCCGGCGGGTTCGCTTGCCGGTCAGAAATATTCAATCGTAAAACCGTGTGTGTGTGTGTGTGTGAGAGAGAGAGAAGAATCTCTTAAGATCGTGTTCGGCGAAGACATCGACAACGAGGCTGGGAAGCGGGCGTTTCAAGCCGAAACAAATATTCCACGGGAAGCGGGAACGAAGGGTGCTTGAGAAACTCCGCATGCGACGCACCACCGCGCCGCGCGGCCAGGGGAAAAAAGGCTACACAGTGCTTTTATTTCCTTTCTTGCGTCGAGCACACGTCGTCGGATTCTAGAATCGAGCTTCCGTATTCCGCGTCTGCGGGTAGTCGAGGGCCAGGGGTCGGGCCAGATGGTTGTCGTAGGTTAGTGATCGATAAAAAACTTATTTTTCCCGTGCGCGATGCGACGTGCAGCGGTGCGGCATGGCGGGACGTGGGGTCGCGCGGCGTTGCTAGTTCTATTGTGGTCCGCAGCTGTACATTTCGTCGCTTCGCACGAGTGGCGTTATCAAGGAAATCGTTTTGTTGCATTCGCTGCCGCGAAGGACCAATGGAGCGGAATGGAAAAAGGGAGCGAGGAGGCGCGCGCGCGCGGCGATGGGCGACAGGGGTCGCGCTCGAACGAGTTATTGAAAAGCGCGGAAAAAAAGAAAGACATGGGGAAAGAGGGGCAAGATGGAACGTGTGCGAAACGCGGTTGACGCATCCGCGCGTAAAAAAGCGAGCGGAAAAAGCCGAAACATCGTGTCACTCGCTGCTTGTGTACAGGGAACCCCCGGCCGTCACGTGACCTAGCCCCGTTTCACACCACCGGGGCCGGTGAGACCCGATGTTTTCGATTTTTCGTGTTCGCAAAATCCTCGTAGGTAGTAGTCGCGCGCGGCTGGCACGCTCGTATGATGTAACTCGCGCGTGCACCACGCGGCCTCCTCGAGGAGAACCTCGGAACGAGAAACGTGTGAGCGAGCGAGCGAGCAAAGCTCGAAAGCCGTTCACGCGCTCGCGTCTCCCGGACGTAGCGGAGCGAGCGAGCGAGCAAGCGAGCGTATGCACGCCGCGGACGAAAACACGCCGACGCCCGAAATAACCGGGTATGAGTCAACTGGAGAGTCTAAATAGGAGGTTCGCCGCATTTAGAGCTCGCGTCTGGATTATATACGGTCTACACGCGGAATAACCCAGAAAATACGTGGCTGTCGAAAGAGTTCGATCGTGCACGCGGTATCCGTAGCTCGCGATCCCAGAAGACTAGCGGCTCGTTCGCCGACGCTCTCTCTTTTTCTTTTTCTCTCTTGGTCGGCCATGGATTTTTCGTTTTCGTCTCGGCACGGCATCGATCGTGGCCACGGGCGGGTGCCACGGGCTGTCGAGCGGGAAGAGTTAACGGTAATGTTTTATTCATCCGTTAATCGACAATTAAGGCGGCACGTGGAAAGTGTAAAATCAAGTAGGTGCTCTTAAGCGCCCCGCGCCGATTTAATTTCTCATCGTCTTCGGTCACTCGTTAAACGCGGCCGCACGCTAAAACCCGCGGCTGGAGTGTTACTTGATTTTATAGAAAACCATAATAAATATGTACAAAGAGGTAGCTCGCGGCGATGCGGGTACGAGGGGGGGAGCGGCCGACGGAACGGGAGACCCCCCGGGGGTTGGAAAGCGACGGAACAAAAGCTATCGTTCGCAGCGAGCGCTTGTAATTCAAATTTTCTCTTCCGGAGGCGCAAGATGTTTTCGTGCTCGCGGAACGAAACAGAGGCTCCCGTAATTAGCAAGTTCCGGCGGGCAGGAATCGTTTTTGAGCTAGGGCAAAGAGCGGAGGGGCTCTTTATTCATCGCTGCAAAACCGTTTGCACACGAAAGTGTTTCCACAAGTAGGTAACACCTCGCTTGCCGGCGGACAAGCAAAAAAAAAAGAAAGAAGTCGTTTCTACTAAATGTGGTGTGAAAGCGCGAGTCGCGAATATATACAAGGCGTCGGAAAGAGAGGCTTTCCCATCCTATACGGCGGACGGTATTCACCGGACCGCGTGAAAAACCCCCCATAGAGGCGAGGCCGGAGCCCCGGTTACCGAAACACCGAAAATCGCCTCCGCTTAAGCGGGGTTGAATTATCAAACCGGTCTTGTCGACTGTATACGTCAGTATACGAATCCCGAACTCCTTCTTTCAACACCCTGTAGACGTGACGGGTCGAAAATTTTTCAGGGACAAGTTTTGATCCCGCCACTCGGGGATTAACCCATCTCCCTGGTATACATACACGTCGAATATAAATATATACACAGTCAAAAAGAAACGGACTGAAAGAGATAGATAGAGAGAGAGAGAGAGAGAGAGAGGGGGGGGGAGAGAGATACGCGTAACCCTCGCGAGCTGACCGGCACGTGTCTCGACACGGCGGTTAGTTGAAAGCGCAAGATTGAAAGGCAGACAGGAAAGAGAGACGGAGAACAAGAGAATAAAGAGGTGAGGGGGATGGGAGATGACGGAGACGAGGTGGTGGGGCACCGGAGGGGAAGGAACCCTGAGCGTGGGGAGAGGGGAAGGGGGCTAGAATTATACGTGCCCCGAGGAAAACTCAATTCGCGGCCACTTTGACGCACCCTCCATCTGGGTGAATCGTCGGATACGCGCTGATACAAATCCACAAGGTATATTCCTTCTTCCTCCTTCCACCCTTGAGCATCCTGCTCCTTTCGTCTCTCTTTCGCCCCGGTTTTGCCCGCGTACCCGTGGTAGTTCATCCTGCTCCCTACCACGGTGTGGAGCCACACACCAGTCCACCACGTGCAGAGACGAACGCTCGTTCGGCGTCCACACACATACGCACACACACACGCGCATGCAACACACACATAGACAGAGACAGGGCCGCGCAGACACGTGCGTGGACCGGCAACAATTCCTAACCAAAAAGCCGGAGTCACCCTCGCCTCCCGCCCTCCGTGCCCCTCGCACGGGAGTGTCTGGTTGCGACCGTCATCGGCGTGGCATCGCGATGAGGGGAAGTAAGAGGGGAGAACCAGCCGGTACCTGGACGAGGGATGAGGCGGGGGTAGAGGTGGGAACGGCAGACCGACAGTGGCTCAGGGGGGAGGCTACGTACTCGTGACGTTGCGTCTAGACGCCCCCTCCACCTCAACCCAAAACGACGTCCACACAACGAGCGCGTCGAGGAACCTCTCGGCTTTCTCCGCCCCTCGTCTACGTAAATTGCCGAGTGCCGAGGATTGCGCGCGCGCGCGTTTCGTCCGGCCGCCGCTAGATGTCGCCGCCGTTTCATTGGCCGCGGCTGGTCGAGCCGCGGATTTTCGAATCGCGCGCGCTCTCCGCGTGTGCCGCGCGAAAAAAAGAGCGGATCCGTTCACGCGCGCGGTTCTCTCGTTATTTACGCATGAACCATTGCCGTGGAAGACCGTCCTCGGTGTCACCAGCGTGCATTCGGACGGAATGCGGCTCGACGGATCCAGTTCTCGTTGCGGAATCCATGGCGAGAGAGAGAGAAAGAGAGAGACAGGAGCACGGTGAGTTTCCTACCGCTGCTGCTGCTGTACATGAGCTGCCTGGAAGTTACTTTGTATACAATCTCTCCCGGCGAACGAGACGTCGTCGTCCCCGACGATATATTTATCGCGTTATCGTGGCGGTCTCGCCTGATTCACGCTTACGTGTACCAGCAGCGTTTATCTTTCGGGGACCAAGGCGAAAAAGCCCGGTCGGAGAGAGAGAGGCTAGGCGGGTTCTCAGCCCCGGCGAATCCTTAAGTCCCGCGATCTTACGCATGCGTTTAAATTAGGAATGGCATTTAAGGCCATTCGTGAACTTTATTATCGTTAAATCGCGACGCCGTGCTCGCACATGCGAACACCGGCCTCGTGCGTATACATACGTGCGCTGTGTACCCAGAGAGGCGAACGAGCGAGCGTACGAGCGAGCGCGAGCACGCACGCAGTAAGGGAGACACGAGAGTAGATGTGCATCGTTGAATTTTTATGGACTGAGGGGAGCGATGCGAGACAGACGTTTCGTGGCCTTGAAGATCCGCGGGCTGCGATAGGGGGCACAGTTCTTTTGTGGAAAATAATTTTAGTCGTTGAACCGACCTTTCCACCGGCTAATTAAATTTCTACGGATCAGCTAGCCCCGCTTCACGCGGCAAACAGAGGGCCGTACTTCTAAATACCTTTTAATAAGTTTAAGGCTGAACTTCGCCGGTTGATGGAGGGGAGGGGGGCCAAGAAGGGATTGGCAAGGGGAACGGGACCCGGGGGGCCACCATAGAACTACTTTGCGACTAAGCGATCTCCTCTGTCGACGTAACTCAAAGCTAATAGCGTTCTGCTGACGACCGTTGTTATTTGTCTTCGTTGCGAAATTTCTTTGGGAAAGTTGCGCTTTATATCGTTCACTGGGAACAGTCTTCTCTCTCTCTTTCTCTCCGCGGGAAATGAAATTTAATATCTCTGCCCACCGCGGAGGGCGTTCCGAAACTAGATTGTAAATTGGAGCTATTGGAACAGCTTATTAAAGCGGCAATTAATCAGTTTAACGCGCTCCTAGCGGAGAGGCAGTCATAGGGCTAGCTTGCAGTCGTGAATATCAATTTGTTCGCACGTTGCGCTGTTCTGTTGTCGGTTCAGCTGTAATTAGGGTCTATTAAATAACGCGATAGAGGCTCTACCACACTGGGTTAATGAATTAGAAGAACAGATGAAAGATTGCCGAGAGAGCTAAACATAAAATGGTCAAGCTCCATCGTCGCTATAACTGTAAATAAATTGTTAGCGTCGATAGTTTACCCGGACAATTCTGTGGTTGTGAGGGAAAACCCCGCATGTCAGAATTTCAAAAATTTTCACTTTATCATGAGAAACAAGTGTCATGAAAACAAATTCGAAAGGCTTGAAAAAATAATGCAATTTAACCGATGTCCGGTATGAAGAATTAGTAACGAAAACTTTAAACGGCAATATCTCTTCTTCCTTACAACCTCAATTAAGCTCAGCTAGAGGTAGAGATAGACACAGACGACAATCATTATGGCTGTCGCAGGATGCAAAAATAAGAGAACTCGAGGACCATGGCTCTACATTCCTCGACTCACGTGTATGCGAATAAAGAGAGCACTGTTCGCCTTCTGTCGGCGACGATGGTAATAACAATTGAATCCGCGGCGAGCGGTAGCTGCACGTGTTTATGACGATCTTGGTCTGCGCTCGTAAAGAGTGGCTGGCCTCTAAAAGGCCGAGGCATCCGACCGACCCTTGCCTCGTACTCTTTGCTTTAATAAATAAGACGAGGTCGATTGCATTCGTTCCTCTGCTCCCTTCTCTTAATCTCATTTCGCGCGCTCTTCGGCTTCTTCGCACTTTTCTCCCAGATTTCTCTCGTATCTCGCGAATTTATGCGGCTCGCTCGGAAAATCTGAGCCGTACGGTAGAGAAATCTGAGACGGAACTGAACAACTTATTTCGCGCCGGATCGTTCCCTAAATTATGTAGGCTCTTCGCTGCTTTTGCCGAATCTGTTATGTGGAGAATTTTCTCTACTTCCGAACTTCATTCGAAACAGCATGCTCGAGTAAGTATTGTTAACCCTTAGCACTCGAGCAGTGCTTCTGAGGCGCCACAACAAATTGCTGTACCATTATTCAAAATAGTTCTGTACAATTAATCAATTACTAAACGTTTAAATATTGTATGAGATATTATATCAATTTCCTATCCACCAAATTTCAAAAATCATAGAGAATCGAAATATTCTGGGCCGGTTAAACAAAAATGTTTAATTTTCGAGTTAAGATAGCTCCGAGTGCAAAGGGTTAATAGGGTCTGCAAAATTCTTTCAAGTTAAAATACTATGTCTTTAGCAAAAAGCGACTTCATCTGTATAGTCTAGTTTATACTTCATATAATTCATTAATTAATCCTTTACTGACGGGAGCTTGAAGTGGACCTGGAAGGAGGAAAGATTACATAGAAATTGATATCTAATCTTAATCACTTTCATGGCAGTGCTACTCCTTTCCAATTAAAAAATCACCATATCTCACCGTCCGTTATTCGCGGGAGGGCCGAATAAAAATCGGGAAAAAAATAGCAATGAGGAAATTGAGCTTTGTAAATCCGACTGGCAATGTAGGTGTAAACATCGGGAGAGACAATACGCAGGGGCAGGCACGTTCGGGTGCCGCGGAACGGGCGCGCAAGCGTTCGCTCGCATATTTTTACGTGGCCGACGTGCAGCTGCACCGCCGCCGCGAAATATATGCGTGACCTTTAAATAGTTTCCCTCGTGCTTGCTGCAGGAGCCCGCATTTCGAGCGAGTTCGCTTGCGTAAGTTCTGTTTTGCGATCAACGCCGCTCTCGCACCGCCTACCCTTTTGGAGAACGCTGCTCCTTTTCCCATCTTTCGCGAAATCCGATTGGGCCCCCGTGTCCTCTTCCATCGATTGTCCAACATTCCGGGTTAACGAAGGACCTCGTGCCTCCTCGTCAACATTCTCGCTCGTGCTCTCTTACTGCCATATCCCTGTAACTGGAACGAAATATTGTATCGAATCAGACCGAACGTAGAACCTCTAAGCGTCAATACTTTACTGTGACATATGAAACGATAGCGATTTAGTTGGAAGTCTAAAACAGGGGTGGCCGAAGTGAAAAATCTAAAGAAATTCAGGCTTGTAATTTTTATAAAACGATATATATTCGATACATTTTGTACCTGGTATGGCTAGTGTTAAGTGGTCCCCATGTAGGGAACACTCCCCTATGATTGGATCTTCATCACCGGGCGGGATCAGCGCCGGGTGATTCGGTTGTCGGAGAGAAATCGGCGATTTTCCTTGGGAACGTCGTCGGACGCGTTCGCATGGATTTTTGCGTGCCGGTTCGTTGTCGGTATGACGTCCGTCGGTGTCGGAAGAAAAGAATGCAGGACGCGGAGAAATCCAGCGAAGATTCCAGCGGGTAAGGAGAACGAGGACGGCGAGGGCCAGAAAGAGAAACAGACGTTGTGCGAAACGGAGAGAGGGAAAGAGAAACCGTCTCGACGAGTTTCCTCGAGTTGACACGCCGGGATACTCGGCTCCTCGGCCCCGGCCGCCGCCATGGTGGGGTTGTTTTGATGATTTCGCGTAAACATATTGCGAAGGAATCCGCCGCTTTAGGGGGTGACAAGTTAACCGCCGCGAGCGGTTACGGGAAACGCGAAACCGTCACGCGAGGGAGGGGGGGATAACACACCGAATGAACAGTTCGGTTATGGGGCGGAGAGAGACGAGGTGGAACGGGTGCGAAGGAGGGAGCCATCAAACTCGTCCTTTTTTGATTAATTTTACTCGCCGACCGACAGCCACGTTTCTAAAATCGTCCCCATTCTTAGCTTCCTGTGTGTATGCGGCACACGCGGCCCCGCCAGCCTAACTGCGTCTCGCGGTCTCACGAATGGATAAGGAAAACAACATTTTGATTTAATGCGAATCTCGGCCCGTCGGGAGTCCGGTGTTTGCTCGACGCCGAAAATGGGGGCCACCTCGCTCGCTATGTGCTCCCTTTGCTCGCAGATGAACGAAATTGCGAGTGAATTCACGATAACTATTGTTGACCGGAGTGGGCCATTGATTGGTTGATTGAGGGAAATTCTTTGGCTTTCACGAGGAAGTCGTCGTAATTCTTAACGTGGGTACTTCAACACGAGATTTTATATTACTTTATAAAAATATTAGGTCGTTCGGAAGGTCGTTTCCTCAAGGGTAAATGAAAGCGAATTTTTTACCATTTAGAATAAGTTTTGTATCTATCACATTTTGTAACAACTACTGCGACTGCGGATCTTTATGCAATTATGGCTCTTGAAAATATGACAGGAAGTACGATTTTCATTTATTTCAGTTCTAAAAAGGCTACTATCACGGAAGATAAGATTTCATTTGATTCGAGTCTCTTCAAATTCGTCTACAAACAATTGCAAATTGCAGAGAAACATCCGCATCTCTACACAAAAAACAAAATTACATTCCGGACGACCTAATAACCAGAATGTGTCTATACCCAAAGAAATAGATACAATCTCAACATTCGTAAATGAAAAATATTAAGAGATGAGTCGTCTCCGGTTTCTGAAGAATATGAAAAAACCATGTTGTCCCATTTCCGCCAGAGTCGCGCGAAACGCGTCACAGCAATCACACACAAGAAGTGGGATTCCCACATACGGTGTGCACGCACTCTTAACATGTTTCCCTTTCGCGGTCTGCGGAGGTTCCCGGCTCTAGGCCAAGAAGCTTATTATCCCTCGCAGCCAGTCATAATAGAAACGAGCCGGGAACGCGACCGCGCCTCCGACCCGCTGATTACAGTACGGGAAAAAATGTAACCAGATGGTATTTGTTTAGTCTGGAATCGTCGCCCTGCTAACACAGGTTTACGGTCGCCCATCGAGCGGAAGGGATCGCTCCGATAACTTCGTCCGCCCAGTCGAGTCAAAGTTCACCCAATTGCTAGGTCATACATTGCTAGGTCGGGTCATACTTATTTACTGCTTGTACAGGACGGGTGAATTGTTTTAGTTGTCCGCTTCTCACGATTTAAAGAAATCATTTCGCATATTGCGTTGGATGCTGGAATCTTCCGTAATCGCTTAGGGGATGATTTTGTCAACATTTATTCAAATAACATATGTATATATTTAATTTATAATAATAGCTAAATCTAATCAAAATAAAACAATCAAATCAAGCTGGGAGCTTGTATATTTTTTAATTACCATTTTCTTGAAAATAAGTAAGTGTCTGGTGATTTATGGACGGGAGTGTACACAGTCTACCGGAGACAGTGAGAAATAAATTATTCCCGAAATAAGTTCATGAAATTATCTTCTCGCATTACAGAATATCAAACTGTGGAACGCACTTGTAATTTACTGCCGTAAGTAGAAGTGGCCAGCAGTGGACGGACACTCGGGTCAAGGGATCCTTCAGATTCAATCGCATAATGTTTGTAAATGTAATTGGCAAACCGATTGGCGATTCAAGCAAATTTCAGACGAACCGCCTCACGTGATCGGTCGGTGGCGGAAGTGGGAGTTATTGGGAGGGTACTCGCTGCCGTAGAAGTAGAAGCGAAGGCGGGAGACAAGTCTCGGTCTGTCCTCGTTGCTAGCAACAAATGCGAACAATTTCTATTTTCCATAAAGATCCGCGGCCTTGTGACTCAACGCAATAATTCGCATCAAGTGAGACACCGAGCGTGATCCAGCGGAATTATGCGCGAGCGGATTCCAACAATAACCGCGGGAATCGTTCGAGACAGTGGATAAATCCGTGGAACGGCAGGAACCGATCTCGGGCGGTAGAAAGCTCGTTTTTCGCGGGCGAATTTTTTCGTGGCGGAGACGGATCGGTTCGTGGAAAGAAAGCCGAACACAGCGAGTGTGTAGGCGCCGTGAGGCAAGCGGGAAGAGAGAGAGAGAGAGACAGAGAGGGGAAATAATACGGGGCCGAACTGCATGCATTCCGGCAAAAAGATTTGTCTTTTTCGCGGCCGGGAGCGAGCCAGGCTCGTTTGTCTGTTCCCCAGCGTGCTCGCCGAAGAAGAAGCCGTCGGAGAAAGACGGAAAGAGGAAGAGGTCGAGGACGAGGGATGGGTGTTGCTCTGGAAAGAATCGAGCCACGAAGAAGATCCACTGGAAAGAAGAAGCCGCGAGCGTGTATCTGCTCCACGTCCGCAAGCCGCGAGCACAATGCCCGCGCTGGCCCCGAGCGAATTAAGCAACGAGACGATCGCCGGTCATGAATATACAAAGAGGACGACCAGGCCGGCCGCGTTGATCTTCGCATAAAACGCGATTAAAATTAACTCGACAATAACCAGCCCGCATTAACAATTTATATTCCGCCGCCCGAGCTTCGGGGGGCGCGTTCCGCGTTTTCCACGTATCGCGCCATATCCCCAACAATCGCTACAGGCGCTCGTAAACATATTGTTCCCCGAATAATTGGATAGTACGAGGCGTTCCGTTTTTATCGCGTTCCGGTTTTACGAACGACGCCGCGACACGATTTTCTGGTAGCCTTGTCCGACTCCGTGACTGTTCTATGTCTAGCGACGCATGTAAATCAAAAGCGGTGATATGTACTATGATTCTGAATTTGTCATGGTGAGACAGTACCTCCGGAGTGCCTGACCGGCAATAGTGGATATTAGATGACTAATTTCTAGGCCTAGATCCGAATCTCCGGATTTTCAATATCGTCGAGCGGCTAATACGAGACGGCAGGTTCCCCCGGCTCTTTATCTAGACAATAAATTCCAGCATCGTTGGCCGGCCAGCTCTAAATCATTGTCGTAGGTCTCGTCAGCCGGGGCTGGTACTTCGGAAAGCAATAAGCCCAGCTTATCCCTGTCGGGTTACAATCTAAACCGACTTCTCACTTCCGAGATTCCCGTCCCGATAATCCGCCTTAATATTTCAAGCCGAGATGATTGTGGCCTTGCGTTTAACAATTACTGGTTGCATAGCGACGAGACGTAACGTCAATAATTCCAGGCAGCCATTCTTTGTGACGAACGATCGGCAAAACTGATAACCGTAAGTCCTGGTAACGAAGGAGCGGCTGTATCGCTCTGGCGAAAGCCAGAGAAAGGAAAAGGGAGAGCGAGAGAAAGAGATCGAGGTAGAGAGAGGGACTGTTAGGTGGTAGACGAAGAGAGAAAATGAGAGAGAGAGAGAAGGGAAGGGGGCAGAGAGAGGAGATCCATAGTAACAATGTCTTTGTCAGCCGGTCGTACATTCTTCGTGAGCCCGACAATTACATTCCACGCATCGCTTTGCGCTGTGCCCAACCCGCCGCCGTATTCTGCCCGGCCACACATCGACACGATTTGCTCCTGGAAAATTTCAATACGCTTTACAAGGTGGCGGACACTCGGTATCGAGATCAAAGGGATCCTGCGCGTATCTCGCGTCTCGCTTGTATCGCGAGGCTGTCAGGGAATTTGCCCTTCGCTCGTAGCCCCTCCTCCCCGCCCCCTTCCCCCGCCGGCCCATTCGCCTTTGATTCCACAAAAGAAATTTTCGTGCCGGCCTCGTTTCGCCAAAGCGACGGCACGCTCGATGCTCGCCGGCTTACGCGTTTCTCACAAGGAAAATTTTATAAGCCGCGCCGGGGAATCCCATCCGCGCGAACCGTCGCTTTTTCATCGAACAGGATCAGCCAGTCCTTTCACCGTTCAACTCTTTTCGAATTGCTGAACGATACGCTGGACGATACCGGAGCAAACTCAAGCAAATCTGCTTCGCTAATTGCTCGTGATTGCCATCTGGTGACGATACACCAGGCAAACTCGGTACTAGACCGTTTTATGCGATATTTCAGACCGTTAATCTGTTATAACGACCTCTCCGCGGTTGAACTTTTCAAATCGAAACGCCAATGCTTCCAGATAGAGTGGTACACTGATACGCTAGTACCAAAAAATATCTCAAGAAAATATTTCTACAACTTGACGAATTGTAAAAGAGACAATCTGTAGTTCTAGCGTTAAAGGAGAGAATTCCGCAAATCGTATTGTTACCATCTTCAGGGTGTCCTATTTCTGGTACGTTTAGACCCCCTGATCAAACCTCTAGAGCCACACGAGGCAATTTATACTTGTGCCTGATTGTTCATTGTCCCCATTATCGCGGCGCATCAGGCATATCCCTCTTTGAATCGCGTAGTGTTCTGTATTTATTTACGCTATTCGACCGGCGCAAATAAATACGGCGTAACGCACCGGGCCAGGCGCGTCGTGTCGCGCGAATAAGCATCTCTATTATTAGTATTCTAACATCATGTTTCTCATTCGAAGCGTCGAGTGGCAAGAGTCGCGTGCACCGGAGCCGCTTGTTTTCGGCAAGCGCGCGCGTACGACTCGAGAGCCCCGGTTTTCCAGATAACGCTTCAGTTTTTTCATCATCGTCATCGATGCAGCCAGAGGTCCCTCTCTCTTGTTCAGCCCCGGTCCTCTTCTTCGTCGCGTCCTTTTTCCGCTTCCACCACCACCATCACCATTGGTCGCGTTGTTCCTGTCGCTCGGTTTTTTGTGCATCCACTCGTTGGTTCGAGCCGTCGAGCGGCCGGAGAAAAGAAAAAGAGAGGACGAGAGAGAACGGTTAAGAGATTTTGGACGAGTGCATCGGGGAAGGTGTGAAGAGGAAAGGGGTGTAGGGTGTCGGGGATGGTGGCGAGAGTCGGAAAGAGAGAGAGAGGAGACGGGGATGGGATTGTTACGACATTGGTCGCAACCTGTCTGCTCGCAGTCTGAGTGGTAGTGGTAGTGGCGGTGAGGGTGGTGCGCAACGGGGGAGGGGGGGGGGGGCAGAGGATGAGGGGGGGAAGTCGGGGGACTCCCGTCTAGACTAACCCCCGATTCACCCCCGGCAGACAAGCCAACCAAACTGTTCGAGTGAACTGCTCCGCTCCTACTGCTTCGTACACCCCCTTAAAAAGTTAAAATACTCTGTCCTCGCGCCTCCGCCGACCTGTCCTCTGTACCCGACCACCGCACCGACCGCCTTGACTCGCGACCCTTCAACCCCCTACTCGCGACCCTCGACTCCTCCAGATTTTATTATTACCATTTCTAGTAGGCACCTTCTTTCGTTTCCACCTCAGTTTCTTTTATTCCTACTCGCCCGGGTTCTTCTGGGCACCCCCTTCCAGCCGTCACATTCACGTCCCACACCCCCGAAACCGGTCTCTCCTTTGGCTTTATTCGGCGACGACGACGTAACCGGGAAAGGCGTCGTCTAAATTGTTTCCGAAGGAAAATGCATCGCGTTCTCTCTCTCTCTCTCTTTCATCCCTGATTGCTCTGTCCGCGAAACTTCCACTCACCGATCAGCGAGAACCGGACCGACGTGGGGCGGAAACTTCGCGACCGGTCTCGGAAAACTTCGCAACCCCCAAAGTGCCGGGAGTGTTTGTAACCGGAGAATGGATGAGGGGGTGGCCGGTCAGCGCCGGAGCCCGTTTGTCCACCGTAATCGCCCGCCGCCCGGTCGATTTTTCCCCGGATTATGGGAATGATTAATTGTTCGGGGCGGGTCGATGCCGCGACCCAGCTCATTGAGGACTGACAATCGTGTTGTACGCGACAGCACGCGCAGACGGGCTCCTGTCCCCTTGTTTCGCGTTGGCTTAGCTGAAGCTGAACTGCGTTCCCCCTATAGCGAAGGTCAGTCGGGGTTTGATCATCCGAAAATCTGAAGGTAGCGGCGCTATTGACAAAAAATTAATCCTGATCGAACCACTAATTGTAAAATCAGAAGTTGTCGGACAAATTGATCGAATCGTTGTTGATTAGTCCCCGTTGATTAGAAACATGATTTTGTTACATATCGTTTTGAGAATGTTGTAGAAACACTTTTCATGATTTGGCCCACCTCCAAAAAACTCTAACCTTCATGGGCGCGTTTCATAGCCTGCCATTTCTTACACAATCCTTCAGGCTACGGAGCCACTGTGCCCCAAAAACGAACGACCAATCTCGCCCGGTTAATCTGCTTGCATTCGTCCATATCGGTGAGCATATTTTATCTGCTCAGCGATTCACTTTGCCAGTAGGCCAGTGTCCCCGTCATCTTCTAATCTGTGTGGCCGGCTGCGCAACCGTGTCTCGGTTAGCATTGAGAACTGTTCGCAACATGAATCATTAAGAGGATTTGAAGCGGTAATCCCCGCGAACGATCCTATCGAATCGGTGGATGCTCGCCCGGAGAAACGGCTGCCCACTTTTGTGTCCGTATAGGGGCCACACGGGGATCGTGGGGGCTGTAGGGGCTATGGTGGCTATGGGGTGGGGGTAAGGGCAAAGAGGAGGGTCGGACTGCGTGCAGCCATGGAGCGGAGACCGCGGCGTTGCATTTAAACGACGATAAGTCTCGAAGCTTTGAAGACACCGGTCGGCTCGGATATAAGAGGGGCAAGAGGGGGGTTCAACGACCCGTTGACAGCCAGACAGGCGGACGCAGGCCAGACCAGTGCATCACCCCGGTCGATCGAGAGAGAAAGAAGAAAGGAAGGCAACGGTGCACAAGCATAGCTACGTTCGAGAGAGAAAGAGAGAAAGATGGAGCGAGAGGGGGGAGAGTGGAGGAGCACAGGGAGGAACGTGGGGTGTGAGGGGGCGAGTATATCGCCGTTATTATCGCCATCGACTTTTATCGCCAGACGATAACTCTCGACTCCTGGCGGTTACCTAGCCGGTCCGACGATGCGTTTTTTTTCCTCTCCTTTCGTTCTCCTTTTTCTCGTTCTCGCTCTCTTCTGCCTCTTGCTAGCCGGCCCTAGCCCCCTTTCCCTTTCGCCGCTTCTCGGCCACCACCCGCACTACCCCTTCCGTCTCTCTCTCCCTCTCCCTTCCCATTTTCTCTCTCACTCTCTCTCCGAGTGGGAGAGAGTTCTCTCTCATCATCGTGGGCAACGTGGTTAACGCGACGAGAACGATCCGACTGGTTCGGCCGCGGCAAATGCTCTTTGGCGGCTTATCGCTCTCCAGCGTTTCGCGTAATTTTTCTGTCGCGTCCTCTTTTTTCTCGCCAGCCGAGCCGATCGGTCGGTCGGCCGACCGGCCGGACGGCGCGGCGCGCCGCTGGAAACTGCAATTTTTTCCCGTCGGTTTGGAAACAATGCCTGAACCGACGCGATCCGATGCGACGCGCCGGCCGCCTCTGATCGCCCCGCGAACGGGTTTCAAAACGCGAGTGATTCGCGATCATGCTGCGCGCGGCAGGCTTTTCAAGTTGACTGGAAATTAACCGGATGGATCGAAGTTTCGAACTTCGTGGACGTTTTTCCGAACTACCTCGGTACCGTGAGAAAATCAACAGGGTCCTTCTGGGACTTCCTACGAAGGTAGAAGACCTTCGTGCAGTTCTTGTAACACTTTCTTTCTGCGATAATAATAACCTTTATAATAATCCACTACCGAAAACTATCATAAAATCAATTCATTTAATAGAATCAAAATTGGAAAATCGATTTATTTTTCTATTTAATCATTTCCAAAAACAGAATGTCGCGTGTCGAAATTTCCGGATGACAAGACCGCAGCTCAGTGAATCTCGGTGTAGACCGAGTGATACATCTCCCGAAAATATTGAAGCTCGACAGGGGGAGGGGGAGGTGACAAAGCGATCAAAGCAATTCCGACGGATCCCGCGTCGCGTCGTCGTCTTCGGACACCAATCTGTCGACGGAATGCGGAATTTTGCAATCACCGGGAAGAATTGGCTGCGGAGCGTGTGTGCCCGTGTCGGGGTTACGCTGTGGGTGAGAAGAGGTGGAGGGGGGAGTGGCCGAGGGGGTTGTTGGGTTGGAGGGTACGACGTAGCAGTAACGGCGTTGAACCGATAAAGATGAAGGATGAAGCCCTTTCCGAGCGATTTGATCGGATTCCGTGTTTGATCGCCGATAATCCAATTTACCCTCGACGCCCGGCGAGCTTTCGGTATACGTGTACACGTACACGTACACGGCCGTGGGGCCCATGTATTTTTCAACGAGCGTGCACCGTCTGCTCCGTACAGACGAATAGATGCCCCCTGTCAGACGTAGAGCCGTTCAATTTTCTGGAATCATGCATACGGTGTGGCGTGGCGGCGGTTCGAGCACACCGGAGAGCGGCGCGGGGGTGGGTCCCGGAGTATTTTTGCGCCGTGAAACGTTTTCCGGCCTGGTGGGGGGACGGGGGTGGTAAAGAGGGCAAACTCGCGCGGATTCGACGCGTCTCCGCTCAATCTTCAGTCCCCTTTCCTTCTGGAACACCATCCTTCGGGGGTTGATTACAAATTTCTCCTTGCGCCCACCCTTCTCGGCGCGTCTTACCACCGGCGACGATTTCTGACGGCGGAGTTGGGCACCGTTCGAATAAATTTTTATTTGAATAACGAATAACGAATGCAATTTTATACGGCGAAAGTGTACGCGTCACATGACTTTCCGAGGAATCGAGAGGCGTCGGCCTTGCCTCGTCTTGCCTCGCCTTGCTGCGCCGGTACCCGGTAATTTCCGCGGCCGCGTATTAAGATGATCATTCAACAGGTGTACCGGGCGCGATACACGACTAATTGCGTTTCGCGGAAAGGAGAGAATCAACGGCGAAAAAATCAGGGTGGGAGACGACGGTCGAACATCGCTCGAATACAAAGTGACGCGTCGCTCGATGGGGTGGCTGCGTCGCCCACGCAACATTCCGGTTATTTGCGGATAACAACGGCGGACGGCCGCGGCTTGCGCGTAACGCGCGTCCGATCAAAGGGGTCGCTTGTCGTTTAGCTTTTTCGTCGATATCGAACCGCGCATACGCCACCTCGGTTCGCTCCGGTTTTGCATCAGCCTCCTGTGCGCCTTGTTTGCATCGCTCTACCCCGCTCTGTATCAAAATTAGGATTCGTGTTGGCCTAGTGGCTTTCTAAACGAGGCCCCACGAACACCACACTTTTCCGGTTTCCACGACTGGTTAACCTCGGATGATTTTCACAATCTAGAAATATCCTAAATTCTCATTCCTTCAGGTTTTTCTTTTTAAAGAACTCACTAAAAATTCCATCGGATACGAAAGAGCTACCTTTAGAGTTTCAGGGTACCATAATAACGTCTACAGTCTAAGGGTTAATACGTTCACGGTTCAGGTATTCAGCATCCTATGGGACAGTAAAATATTCAGTTTCAACACTTACTAGGGCTATCCACCCGCATATGTTCGTTACAAAGGGTGTGACGCAGATCCGAAAACTGAAAATGGCACTGTGAACGGTCACTAGAAATGGCGCTGGGCCCGATTCTCCATTAGTTCCTTTGATCCGGTCCCGTTTAATCGAATATTTCAGAAGGGAAGGAGGGGAGAAAGGGAAGGAGGAGGTGGAGGGTCCGCTCTGGGCGGTTGATTTCGCATAATCGGCAAGTTCATTGACTTCGAAAGAACAGAACTTGAAGAGACCGAGTGCACGTCTGGTTCTTCGTCACGAATATATTCCCTTTCGCAGTCGCCGCAGTTCCTCTTTTCGGCTCCCCCTTCGCTCCGGCCGCCCTCTTTATCGTTTTTCTTTTTCCTCCCTTCCCCCCCGTGGCACCCCTCTCGACCACCCCTCCAGCTTGGTCTTTTTCTCTTCTTTTTGCTTTCTTCCGACTCTTTTTCACTCCCGCGGCCGCCGCCGTTCTGCTGTTGCTGTTGTGAGTGCACGATTCGTATACAAGGCCCGTCCTCATGTTCCACGCATGAAGTACGAAGCAATACGACGTCGTGCGTGACGTTTGCGATCGAGACCGGCAGGTGTAACTGTAAAGAAGAGCCACAAAAATTCACTGGGGCCCCGGCCACGCTCTCCAAAGGGCCCAGCTCGAAAGAGGGCCTCTTTCTCCTCCTACGTTCCTGTTCGTCCCCCGGGTTGTCGTCTTCTCTTCTTCCTCTAGCCCGTTCCTTCCACGCTCTTCGTTGCCCCCGGTATTTGATGGAATAATAACAGGACCAGCCGGAAAAAGATTCGTGATGCGCCACGGACCTCGTTTCCAGCACGGTGCAAGCCACCGACACGCAACACCGGCCACGACAGGTTACACGGAACCAGCCTAAACGACGGATCATTAATAAAAGAAACTTTCGCGCTATAGTCTTTCGAACTGTTTCTCCGGGGAACGCTCGGATAATTGTTTAATGATCGGTTCCTCGACCGAATAAACCCAGCCCTCGATTTATTATTCATTCGCGCGAACACCGGACGCGCTACTAATCCTCGATTCCTCAACTAACTTCCTCCGCGGATTCGACTGGCTACCCTGTATGTCAGCGAACTGTTAAATGTACGGATCCTCAAACTCTGAAATAAAGTACAACGGTGGAGAAACGTTCGATTAGAGTCTATGATGTTTTTCGTTATTCAGGGTTGAAACAACTTTATATACGTTTGCTTCTTGGAACCGGCATCAACGTAGCAATTAGTCGAACACTTGTTGAAAAACGCAGAGCTATTTGGGGCATCGCTCGTTGTTGCACGAGTACTCGGAACCAGCAACGATGAATGTATTTGGGTGCCGCAAAAACCGCCCGCCGCATCAGGATTCAGGCGACGGGGTGACGGTCCTCCGCGAGTTCTCCAAAATGACGAACTTTCCGAGGATTCTCTGGAATCGTCGTTCGCGTTCAAAGAGGCGGCCACCGAGTATTCCTGTCACGCGCGGCGATCAAGGTTGCCTGTCCATCGCGTTCTTGGACAAGAGCGTGCATTTTGCAGAAAGGCGACGGGCCTGTGGCCTCTGGACGAGCTGCTGCCTTGGCGTATGGTCTACTCTCGCGTCTTGGTATCGCTTTGGTCGGCTGACGGAGCGGAGCTCCACGTGGCCTGTTGGCAAAAAAGAAGAAGTCACGCACGCTGGCGAGCAAGCAAGCAAGCAAGCAGGCAAGCAAGCAGGAAAGCAAGCAGGCGAACAAGCAAGCAGGCGAACAAGCAAGCAAGCAAGCAGAGTCCCGATGGTTCTGCTGAATAGGTCGAGATCGCGGCCCGTGAGAAATTGAAAATCACGGACATTCGTCGGAGCCGGGTGTCTTGCTTTCATTCGTTCGCGCATTAGCCGGCCGTGTTCCCTTTATTATTTATGAGACGAGACGCGCGGTGGCCGGGGGAACGCGAGATAAGAGTAAGAGAAAAAGAGAGAATGTCTGGGTTAGGGGAAGAGGGAGCAGAGACGAACTGGAAAAACAGAGGGAAAAAAAAGGTGGGTGGAAGAAACGAAGCAGGAGAGAGGAATCCGGGACACGACGCAAGAAAAGAGACCGGGCCGGGATGGAAAGAGAAGAAGGGCCGGCCAGGCCGCGGCTTGGAAAATGAGAGACGAGAGAGAGACGCGGCGATGAATGGCAATGGCCTGGACTGTACCACAAGAGCGAGCCAGAAGAGCCGAGCGGAACAGAGACGCAGGGAGGGAAAGAGAGCAGGCCTGTGCCGCAGGCCATCACAATGTGTTCTGGTTGCTTCGGTCTGTCCGTTCGTCCCTGTGCACGTCCGTACGTCTGTCCGTTGTCTGCCCTGGCACTCCAACCGAGTGCATAGCCGTCTGGCCCCGGTAAAGGGTCTCTGACCGATTATCACTTGGTCTTTATGCTCTTTGAGGTTCTTTTAAACGTCTCCCTTCTCCCTCCCCACCCGCTCCTCGGCCTCTCTGCTCCACCTTCTTTTACTGCGCGTTCCTTCCTTCTCATCGCGGCTTGCATCTCTGCATCTTCTCCGCTTACTCCACCTCCACCTTCTTCTCATTCTTCTTCTTCTTCTGCGGTCCCCTCTTTTGCTTTGTCTCCATTTTTTTTTCTTTACCGGCACGAAATTTTCTCCCCGTTCGCGCCGCTTATCTCACGATCCTTCGACGTTCCCTATTTATTTTCTCGGTGCCCCTTACTCTTATCCGCTTCATTCGTCGCGGACATCAACAGGCCCGTTGTTTTTGCCGGAACAAGCCGAAGAACAACTCGACGACCGACGGCGTATCTCGCTCCGACGACGGGAGGATGCACGCGAAAAACATTCCATCGGTCTCGATAACGGCGCTACGCCTAATCTGGCTGCTGCTCGATTGTTTTGGCGAACGATCCAGCGACGACGCCCCCTTCGCGCAATCATTCGCAAACGACCGATGCGCCGTGCTAACTTCTCGGGCAACGCTCCGCTCCTCGAGCGAGAGGATTACTCGTGAAAGGGATTTCGTCACGTAAAACAACGCGCGACAGGCTGAAGGCTGTTTATTAGCTCCTGGAATGTCGCGGTAGCCTGTGTTCGTTGCACCGCAGTCTACTCGAGAACTTTGTAGGAAAACTCCATAATTCATGGACGGTGGTCGGCTTCCCCAAGCCAGGAATATTTTGGAGCTTTCGTCAATTATTAATCGGTTCGACTCTTTGATCGCTAGTTTATCGACTCCGAGTTTCGCGACCGGTAGTTTTAGATTGGCCGTGGAGGGCTTTTTTCAAACAGTTTTAGAGACAGATTCTGAACTGACCGATTGGGGTCCTGGTTTGATGGACCTGGGGAAACATGGATAAGGATGTATTAGGGATTTATGCGTGTAAGACGATATTGTCATTCAACGCTCGTTAAATCGCAAGAAACAATATCGCATTATCCTTTCGAGAAATATTCTAAAATATTCCTCGATGATATTTCGTAAATCCCTTACATGTGTATAGTCGCCTCAAAGAGAACCACGCGTGGATTTTCCTCTGAATAGTACTGGAAGAGAGAAAATTGGATGGATTCTGTAACCGCGACTGTGTATGAATTCAAGAATCAGTCGCGACTGTCCACCTTCGTTAATTCCACGGCTGAAACATAATCGGCTATAAAACATACCCAGTGGGCAATGCGCGAATACAATCCCGACCCGTTCCAGGGGTTAACCATGAGTCTCGATTGCAACATGGTTTCTTGGTGGCTCGACGATGCCAGCCACGTAAGTGACGGGCAAAAGGTCGACGGAGGTTGATGGTAACGGTAAACGGGGTACACCACGGTGTGCCTTTCTTTAAATAGCATAGTTCTCGAGTGACCGTCCCGATTCCACGAACTCGGTGTCCGGTTCCAAGTATGTCCGTGGAATACCGGTGCCCGGAGCGACCCGTAAAACTGCATTTTTGCATTTTTTCCTCCCTCCCCGACTGCAAGGCTCTCTTTCTCTACCCTGTGGAGGTGTTCTCTCCTCTTCTTTGCTCCCCGCTATCCGTCTGCCACGCGGAACGTATCTATACACCTATATCGGCCTACACGTTTCGCCTTTCGCCGACGACGACGTTCGTTCTCGGATCGGCAGCGCGCCGGTCGATGACAAGCGACCGTGTCTGTCGTCGATCCTTCTCGTTACGCGAACGTTCCGTTAACGATACGGGGGCTCAGGCGAGATCGAAGACCCCTTATCTCCCAGCCAGGGTTTACTGTGCTCGGCTGCTGTGTCGGTAACGGCACCGACCCGAGTGTCTGCGACACTGATGAACATGATGACGCGTCGCGCGTCTCGCCTCGCTTCGGGAGGAATAAACTCGCGGTTTCTTTATCCCCGCGACGATCGTCGAAATCCACGTTTTCATCGGGACCGGGCTGTTCGAATAGAAATCGCTTTTAATTGACCCTCGATTGTGGCCCTCGATCGAATCATTCCTTCGTAATGCTGTCCGGAAAAGGGAACAGGTGTGCTCGCGAGAGAGCTGAGCGAGCAGAAGGAGTTAATGAAACATTTTGAATATAATAATTATGTTTCGAGATGTTTCAAGGAAAAGGATGTTAACACTAAATGGTTAATACTAAATCTAACGGTTCATTTTTTACGATATCGTGAAAATTACGTTGAATTCATTTAGTTTAAAATAATGTAATGTGAGATAACTGATAAACTCATTCTCTTTAAATAACCTATACCACTTTCGTAATTATGGGCACAAATGTGAACGTGTCAAACAGTCCTGAAGAAGACAACAGAGGTTGAAAAGTTGAAAAATTCACAGGATTACGTGAATGGACAGTGACGTATAGACAGCGGATCTTTATGCAAAATCAAGATATTCCACCTAAATTCCAACAAACCGGGGTGACATAGAAATTGATTTTCTCTCTTAATATGTTCAATAGGTTGGAAATAATATAAAAATATTTTTTAAAATTCGTCTGATCTTTTTCATGTTTTAAATTACACCTGCTCATTTTTCTCATAAATGCATAAAATCGGCTGTTTAGTGATATATCACAGTACGGCGACATTAGCTTCCAGTTCTAAGGGTGCATCCGAGTAAGATTTTCAGGAAACCGTGGGAAACAGCTCGATGGAAGGGTACAGCTCGTCCACCGGCATTTTTGTCGTCAGCCGGCGACGACTAGGACAATAAAAGCTGCATTTAGTCCTTGGCCACTCCATTAAGACGGAACGCGATCTTTCATCTGTCAGACGTGTTAAGCGTATCGACTGGAAGGCTCGAGCGACCGGGTGATTAAATCTTAACGATGTTTCAAGTATTTATGGTATAAATGGAAGGACGGGGTATCGGGAGAGCGACCGAGAGAGAGAGAGAGAGAGAGAGAGAGAGAGAGAGAGAGAGAGAGAGAGAGAGAGGGAGAGAGAGAGCGCGAGAGAGAGAGAGAGGTGGATTGTGGAAGAGCAAAGTTCCAGGTCAGTACCGGTACCTGGATCGATACGGTACCGAAGCCTTCGATAAAATTTCAATCGTTCTGTCGTGCAATCCGTAAAAAAACCGGAGGCATCATAAAATCGTTATGTGGCGAATTATTAAGACCGGTCAACCGACTCCTGCTGGACAGCTCTGGTTTCTAAAAAGGGAACTCGCCGGCTACGTGACGTCGATAACCATTTACTCTCCACGCGGAGGTGGAATCGCCGAAAATGTTGAGATTCTATTCCGAAGACGCAAGGGAAGAACGCGTATTGTCATCGCCGCGTAGCTTATATCTGTGGTTGTCAGGAAGAACGCCGCAAGTGTCACATACTTTCACTTTCGAAATATTGCCGTTTAAAATTTCGATCATTAATGCTTTGACATAGGACAGTGGTTAAATTGCATTCTTTTCTGAGCCTTCCGAATTTGTTTCCACAACTTTTTTTCTGGTAAATACGTAAATCCTATACTATAAAGTTTAACTAATGCATAAACTGAAATTTTTTGGAATTGTGACATGCGGCGTTTTTCCTGGCAACCACAGATATTATCTCTTCCCGAATGAATTATTTCCGGTGACCCAGCGCATGTAAACCCACGTTCACGATCGTGCTCCACGCCTCGTGTCCCTTCCTCCACCGTCAACCCTTCCGTTTTGTATCGGGATCGCGTCGCCAGGGCCTCGCTGTGAGACAAGGTGACCCAGAAGCGGTTCGATTTCGGGCGTACCGACGTGCCAAATCGGCGACGTATCGAAATTCGGTTGTACGGCCGGCATGTGTCCTGTTACGTCTGCTGCGCGTGTTTCAGACCGAAAGGGTGACTCAACGGAACGTGCCGCGAGTGATGTGCCAAATATGCATAGGTCCGTCTGTATTCGCGGACCCCGGATTCTACCGCGCGCCCGATTGTCTTGGGGTCGTTGCGGGTGCGTGCCGTGTGGTCAATGCACTGACACCAACCCTGCAATTCGAGGGTGCGCGTGATCTTGAATTTTAGCCGGCCACTTTCCACGTTGCACCGACTTGCTTCGGAAAGACATCTCTCGATCGAGATCGTTTATCAGGTCGTTCGGAAAGTAATTTCGTTTTTCGTGAGGGGACAGCATTGCTTCCGTTTCATATTACTAGACTGCGGATCTTACTGCATTTATGGCTCATAAAAATTTTCCAGAAATACTGAAGTATTAAATTCAACAGAATTGGATCTAGAAATGGTAGTACCAATGGAAATAGAATTATATTTGGTACCACTTTCTTCAAATTTCTCCAGAAAAATTGGAAAATCCATGAACATCCGCAGTCTAGTTATTGCTAGATCTAAGAAAACAAGCCACACATTCATCTACATCATCGTGCTTCACCACCTGCAAGATCGGAGCCGATCGAGTGTGGAGGAACAAGTCCGGTTCTGTGACAGGGTGTCTTAGCGGCTTGTGTCTTCCATCGACAAGAGGTTGCAAGGGGGTGGGATGGTGGAACTGACGAACGAGTGTTCGTGTAGCTGCGTATGCTAACGAATACCGGTGATCCGGACGGTTTTCGCGACCTCGCTGGTGGAGTATGACTGCTCACAGCGATCGCGGCGACGACAGCGTCCGCGAGTATAGTGGTGGCGGAGAAGGCGGCTGCGGTGGCGGTGGTAAGGTTGTGTTGGTGGTGACAATGGTGATGGCGGCCTAGATGGAGAGACGCGACGCCGCGCCGGCCTCGCGGCTGGTGGCGAAAGAAGGAAAGAGGGAGGGTGTTCTACGCGGAAGAAGGGGTTAGAGAACCGCGAAGAGAGAGCTGAATAGCGGAGGAGCAAGGGGGCGAAGCCGAAGAGCCGAGGTAGTAGTATAGGTAGTGGAAGGAACGGCGCGGCGCTGCGCGCGAGAGACGCGGATCGGATCGGATCGGATCGGATCGGATCGGAGCGGAGTAGAGTACCTAGAGTAGAGTAGAGCGGCGCGGTGCGGCGCGGCGTGGAGGCAGAGAACTCGAGAGGGACGGAAAGGGGCGAAAAGCGACGAGAGCCGCCGAGACGGGACGAGGCGCGACGAGGCGCGACGATGAAGGCCGACGGGGGTCGCGCACCGCGGCGCTGAACGCAGTGCCATCCGATAGGCAGCACCGCTTGCTCCACGGATCTTCGGCTCGCTCGCTTCGAGCTCCGGTCGTTCGCTTGTACGATTCACGCTCGATCCGTTTCACTTCTTCTCCGGCCCCGGCCTGTTGGCGTGGTGGCCTGCTGCTGCTGCTGGTGGTGGCCGGTGTCCATGCCGGGAAAGGAAATTCCTGCACCGACACGACGACGACGACGGTAGAGACCGCGCCGGAAAAGACGACGACGGAACGGCGGCCGCGAGAACCGAAGACGCGTGCACTCGTCGTGTGTGTCGTTGCCGCGCGTAGTTTTACGTGTACTGCGTATACGCTGCTCGTGCTCGTGAACAGAGGTGCCCCCTCCCTTCATCCCGAACGGCGAACGCGTGGTGGTCAACACGGTGCGTGTGCTTCTCTCCTTTTCTTTCTTTCTTTCTTTCGTTCGTTCTTTCTTTTTCTCGCACGCTTTTGCTTTCTTTCTAACTTCCTCTCCTCTTTGTCTTTCATTACTTTCGCCTTGATCCTCCTGTCTTTGCTCCTACTGCTCCTACTCTCTCGCTCTCTTCCTCTGTCTTTCCTCCGTTTATCCACCGGTCAACTCTCCGTCTTGCTTGTCGCTTCCCTCGTCTTTCTCTCTCTCTCTCTCTCTCTCTCTCTCTCTCTCTCTCTCTCTCTCTGTATGTGTGCTTCGAGAGACAGAAAGAGTGAGTCCGTCTTGCCTTTTCATTCGCGCGACTCCATTCCTCTTTCGTTTATCTTTGCGTCTTCTTTTACTCTTTTTTTTATTTTCTGTCTTTCTCTCCCTCTTTCTCTCCCTCTATCTCTCTCTTTTGCGTTTCGCTTTTTCTTTGGTTTTGTCGCCGACGAACCGTCCGACGCTCGTTAATCCCGCGATCGCGATCGTAAACACGATCCGATCGGTATCGCGGCAGACACGAGAGAACGACGAAAGATCGTCCGCGCGCAGGGTTATCCGCCGCGCGAGTTTCCACCGTGCACGCAAAAGGTACCCATTCTCGGAACGCAACAGAGACCCAGCATGGCCGCCTAGCACGAGACGAGTCAGAGTTCCTCGCCGGTGTCCACACTACACGACGGCACAGCTCTCCGTCTCTTTTTCTCTCTTCATCCCCTTCGCGCTCCGTTTCTGTCCGCCTTCTCTCCCGCCCGGTGTATTCAAAGAGTATACACGCTCTCGCGCTCTTTCGCCCCTCCGGTCTCTTTCTCTCTGCTTCTCGGCTCTCGCTCCCTATCCATCTGTCCCCCTTGGTCTCGCATATATACACATATAGATGCATCGCAATCTGTCTTCGTTTTTGTACAATGCTGTTGCTCTCGCTGCGTCGTCTTCTCTCGCTTTCTGCTCTACGCTTTTCCCTCACGGTTCGTTCGTACGTCCGTCTTGTTCGCTTATTGCCCCAGTCTTTGTCTCGCTAGCACGTTCTCCCGCTTGTTCTCCTCCTTCTCTCCCTCTTTCTCTCTCTTCCTCAATGCTCTTCTTCTTCTTCTTCTTCTTCTTCTTCTTCTCCTCCCGTTCCTCCGCTCCTTCTCTCTCGCCCTCTCTGTTCCTCTCCCTCTCCGCCTCATCCGGCTCGTCTCTCTCTCTGGTTCTTGTCCCCTGATCGCGCCTTTCATTCGAAAATAGAACGTCAGCACGCGTGCCGCGCACATTTTTCCTCATGAAAACAGCGAATTCCCACTCGCTGACACGCGCGCGCGACACCGGCCAACCAGGGCTGCTCGTGTCGTATTCTAACCTCACTTTCCGCGAAAAATTTCGCGGCCGATCCTCGCCCACCGGCGACCAATAACCCGCTCGAATACCTGCGACCTATCGAATGTCTTCGGCTTGGTTCTCTTTCTCTCTCTCTTACTCTTCCCGTTTTCTTTTCGTTTCGTTTTTCGTTGATTGTTATCGAACGCAATACAAGACCGACCAGAACCGAAACAGAGCCGCTTTTATTAACAAATCTCTTCGACTCGATCACCCCACACAGCATGCCCTCTTCCGATTGATCGATTCGACCACCGACACCGCAGCCGTTTCGTGGAACGCGGTGTCTTGCGGCCTTAAATGGCGATTCGGTGGCCCCCGGCGAGCCTGTACAGAGGCGTTCACGCCGCACGAAATACAAATGCGATGTGTCCCGCGGATTGCCAGCGAGTACCAATATGCCGTCCGCACTCTAATCACCATCCTCTAACGATTATAATGTACTATATCTCACCTCTTAATCTTCGCAAAACTAGATTTGTAGAATTTTGCTACGACTGCTGTTGCACACCTAACAGAGAGAGAGAGAGAGAACTGTTTAAACACTGCACGTTCCTGTACATCTTCGACAGACTTCTATAACATTGAGCGCACCAAGCATGTCGTTATAGCCCGCAGAAAATGAAGTTTGACGACCTAGGGAAACTGCATACAGGGTGCACCGCCGTAAACTCGATTACCTCCGCAAAACTGTTGAAAATCACGGGCGTTGGTCCCTCGAAAATGAGTTCTGTTGGCCTGTACGAAATAAATAAGAATGCTAGACACTGTTGTTACGTTTTATTCCTCGTTTCAGTGCAGATTTGTCGCTCTCGACGAAATCCCTTCCCGTTTCTTGCGGTATGACAATGACGTAGCTTCGCGATCAAATAATGATAACGATATCGTCAGGGAAAGTAATCGGTTGATCGTGGCCTGGATCGCGCGATCGTTCGCGCTGTCTCTCGCGTTCTCTCGCGTTCCCTCGTCTCTTGGCTTTGTTGCGGTCAGACGGAGGCAGACGTCCGATGATATTCTAGCGGGAGACTCGTAAAAATAGTGTCTTCGCCGTTTCCTCCCTTCGACTTGGCGACTATAATTAGCGGGATTCGCGTTTTCTGCGTAAACAAATATTCGCCGGGTCTGTCGTGGGCTCGCGGGGCCGCGTGTGCAGCCACTTTACCGTTGTTCGTGATTTCCTGTTCGATAGAGCACACGCTGAATAAACACCGCAAAACACGGCCTATCCGGCAGTCACGGGTGTCGCGACCGTAGCCAACGTCTATCGATGCTACACGGCTTTTGCATTAGGAGTCCGTGGACAGTAGAAACAGACCAGTCTGTCTGTCGCGTCCGTCTTCCCTTTTCCCCCCCTGTTCGTCAGCCCCAGTACTCTAGTAGAATATGTCTATAGCTGCGCGCCCAAGATACCGAGAGAGAGAGAGAGAGAGAGAGAGAGAGAGAGAGAGAGAGAGAGAGAGAAAGAGAGAATGCGTGCGTGTCTGTGCCTGTGTGTATGTGCGGTGGGCAGAACTATTCATACCCGACCAGAGAACGTTCATAAAAATAGGATTTTCGCGATTCCCACCGCCGCGACGTCGCGCTTAATGGTGGTTCGCGTGCCTCGCGAATAAATCTCGCCAAAGTTTACCGTGTACTCCGTGGGGTTGACGAACGATTTGTGGAAATATTCACCTCTCGATCGGTTCCTGAATTCTTGATGGCCTACTCGAAGACGCGCCGGCTACTTTTAGAGCTCCCTACAACTGGCCATCGCGAACTTTTCAATCGAATCGCGGTACCGAAACAGCTGCCGGTCCTTTGACGCGATACAAATACAGTGAAATCACAGTTTCTATTTATACCTTTCGAAATACTATCGAACCAAAATTTGCCCTACTAAAATCTTCCAAAAATTTGAAATGCTCGAGTGGACGTTTGGCACGAGATCAAGATAATTGAACTCCTCCGATGTTTCCGTAGTTCGTAACTTCCCCAAAAGAAGGAGAAGATGTCTATCTATTGTACGCCTATACTGTGGTTCTTTATGGAAAATAAACAAATGATCTTCGTCGATCGTAAGAAATAGAGATTGAATTCAAATATATTGCTTCTTTCAATCGTTTTAATCAATTGTATACGACGCAACAATATTATTTGATTCTTCTCGCGTGTTTCACAGTTCAGTATTTTCAACTATTCATTTTTCACGATCGACGTATTAAAATCCGTAGTCTATCGTTCATGAAATCTAAAGTGAGAATGAGAAGCTTTCACGATGGATCGTGTTGCGTGAATTGGTGCGCTTTTTATCGTGGCCAGAGCGATGGCGAATGCTCAGTTTCCAGATGGATATGATTTCGGCGGTGGTGACGTACCCACGGCCCTGCCAGCCGGGTACAATCGTCGCGGATCTCGTCGATACGTTATCGTTGTTTTTCATTTAATCAGCCGCATCGGTGAATATCGATCACCGTTTATCTCGAGTATTACCGTCTGTGCAGTCGGAATAATTATTCGCCGCGGACGAGCGTGTGCGTGTGTCCCGGTCAAAGGGGGATATGCCTGGATAAAAGGGTTACGGGGAACGGGAGGATCGGAGGTCGCCGATCCTCGACATAAATAATAAATCCACGCAATGCCGGGCCGAGTTGCCCGAGGACCACTCGAAATCTCGAGTGAGTGTTCCGCGGGGCAACATTTTCAGTTTTTTTACCGTCGGTACCGTGAACCGGCCGCGTCACAGGGGGCGAGAGAGTCTACCCCTCTGTGTCGGACATTAGTTCATTATGTCGTATTGTCATGCACCCACGAGGAACGCGGGGACAATGCGAGTTAGAGAGAGAGGGAGCGGGGGGAGAGAGCAAGAGAGTGAGAGAGCGAGTATGAGAGCCCGGGGAGAAGGGAGGAACGTTGAACGAAACGAATCACTCGAAATCTGTTCGCCAACTATTTCCTGGGGGCTTATATTTTAGGAAGTTGTAGGAAGCATGAGACCATGGACCAGAATAAGACAGCGCATGACACCGTCCCTCTTATTTGCCAGCCTCTCCCCTGTTTGTCAGCCTCGCATTATTCGAGAACCGATTTCTTTATTGTTGTGCACTGTGGGAATGATTTTGATTTATCAAATATTGCACGAGCATTTTCTTCTTTTTTTTCACGAGCTTCCCTTTCAGAGTTGGAGGAGAAGGGATGAAATTTCTCTTGTTCACTGTTTCAGTACGTCTCCGGAGATTTTTTTCGAATTCTTGACAATTTTCTGAGACATTCTCAGACTGTTTTTAGATTACGCAATTAACTGTTGAGCGATAAGATTAATCCTTAGACTGCGACTTTGATGTATTTATAGGAAGAATGAGCAGATCAAATGCAAAGCATAAATCCGCCCAAATCGGTAGTCTATAGATCGCGTTAGAATCGAACAATATCAGAAAATGTATTGTTCTTGGAATGCGTAAAATGGTGAACCATTTTCGATTCGGGTCAAGCTATCCATGCGCAAGACCGAATAATATCTGTTTAATCTGCCTGCAGGCCGATACCGGGCCACTATTCATTCATATCGGCAGTTTTAATACGTGCGCTATAGATCTAGCTTTTCGACGAAAAGATATTATCTAATAATGCTTGTCGTTTCGACGTCGTATAAGAGACTTCAGCAAGCGGATTAAGCTCGATCAACAGAATCAAAAAAATGATTGATGGTGGTTATATCATCGGTCGTTCGTGTCTTGCGGTAAATAAATCACTCTGGTTTCTTCATATCGAAACGAATTCAAACATTCCATGAACATGATCTATGAAAAATAGAAAGATGAACAGAGAATACATGCTAGTCAGATATGTGTTAAAAGTTTGCGGTAACTCAGAAATGTCGGATCGAGATGGATTCTCGAAAATTTCAAGATTTCTCGAGGTTCCCAAATAACATCCGAGAATATTCACGATCACTCGGGATTATCCTCGGTAATAATATTCGAGATTATTTCGGCTGGTTCTCGAGAATGTTGAATATCCTCGAGAATCCGTTGCCTTCCCGTCCCGACGCGTCGGGTTTCCGCACACCTCTAGTGTTACGAGAGATAATTCGGTGATATTCACGGTGGAATTAGGAGTACATTGAATACAATGTAGAATAAATCGTTCGATGTTGGTTTTTATTGCAGACCAAATCGAGTCAGCCGGAAGCCAGGTGATCGTCAGGTGATCTCGTTTGAGGAGGAGAGCGCGCGAGTGATCGTCGTAGGATGCGAGGTCGGGTGGTGTTGGCGCTTGTGACCGCGTCGGATCACTTGTCGATCGGGCTTGCTCTTGATCATCAGCGGCGTTCGCGATGATGTCAAAACAGGGTCGCGTAGCATCGGTTTCATACGCGGAGGAGCTCTGTGGAAAGTTGGTGGACGCGACGGAATAAATGCGAGACCGAAACTTAATCGGTGGTGGACCAGTTGTCGCGACGACGAAGAGGAAGAAGAAGAAGAAGAGACATCTGGAATCGGGTCGGAAGAAGCGTAGCATCCATCCGGGCTGGCGGTGTACGAGAGCAGGTGCGCCGGCGAAGAGCGGCAACAGGAGGTTGGATGTAGAACAGGAGGAGGACGACGAAGAGGAGTCGGAGGAGGAGTGGTCAGATAGCCGCCGAGCCGAAGATAGAGGGTCGACTCTGGTCGGTGAGCTGGAGATCGAGGGAAGAAGAACGGGTCGAATCGTCCCGGGGTACCATCATCGACAGGGTCGGCCTACAACCAGCTGGACTGGACAGCCTCGCGGGTTTTTGTGGTAAGGCCGAGGGTTGTGGGGGCCACCACGGGGGCGGGGGTGGGCTTGCCCCTGCTTCTTCTCGTCGTCGCTGTCCTCGGCAATCAAACGCGCACGACGACGGCTGCGCCGGTGGTGTCCGATACGTACGTGTCCCTCGACGCTACGCCTCCTCGTCTTCTACCTCGATTACCGGACCGTTCGCCCCCGGAGTCTACCTACCGGAGAACGACGCGCCGGTTTTCCAATCTTCAACCAGGGGATCCTTCCGGAGGTGATCCACCGTCAAGCGGAGCGCTGGATTACCACGAGGTGTCTCCGTTAGAACTTGGTCTCGGCGGGGTTTGGTCACAGCCCCTCGATCCAACAGGGAAGACGATCGACACCAACGTTAACACCGGAACGAAGGATCCTACTTCTTCGCCTTTGCCGGGGGAAGAAGCAGGGAGAGGAGGAAGAGGAGGAGGAGGTCTGGCTCACGAGAGGACCGAGTCGAAACGGCGGCAGGTCGCAGCTAGCCTGCTCGATCAACGTCGCGGGTCAACAACGTCCCTGAATCTGCGACCGTCGTACTGGCTGCAAACAGCGTTTTCGCGTAACCGCCGTTTGGAGGAACCTCTCTCGACCCTGGTCGAGACCGGTGTTGGTCACGGTAGATCCGTCGAGCCCGTGGCGAAGGTCGATTCGTCGGATCCCGAGGATTCTGTTAGAAGGAGGGACGCTTCGTCGACGGTGACAACGGCACCGGCGATCGCCAGGAGCACCGTACACTTTCGTCCGGTACCTCGGACTGTGCCGCGGGTGTTCGAGGACGAGGGGAAGGACAGACGCAACAGGAAGGACGAACGAAGAGGTGTCGCGGGTAAACACGGGGGGAGGTTCGCAGTCGCGGGGAGCGGTAGTGGTGAGGTCATAGGTGGTGGTGGTGGTGGTGTCGTCGAGTGGACCACGACAACAGTCGCCGGGCCGATGTCATCGTGGTCGTATCATCCTGAAGATGAGGAGTCGGGAGCTGGAAGCGTAAGGACACGCCCGAGCCCGGAGGAGGAGGTGGCGAGCGAGGACGAAGAGGCCGACGGCGCAGAGGATCAGGTCAAGGTCATCGTAGCACAGCCGACCAAAGGCTCGACCGCGTCGACGACAGCGCGGCCGACCACGACCACGACCACGACGCAGTTACCACCACCGAGTCAAGACACCTCTATGGAAGCACGTGAGTACCATGAAAAAACGATTATCCTACCGACGACCTAATCCGATCGCCCCGACATCATCGTCACCGCCTCCTTCTCCTTCTTCTCTATACCCTAACGGCCGCGCGCGTGTCTTCTCCGTGTGCCAGATACGCGGCCCGGCTCGGGAACATCTTGCTCCTTTTGCCATGCCTCTCCCCGCGGGAGTGTTTACAGGAACCGAAGCTCCACGCAGGACCCTTGGCCAGGTTATTTTTAACTATTCGTACCATGCTGCCACTTTCGCCTGACTTCTTCTTCTTCTTCTTCCTCTTCTTCCCTCCCTGCCACCCCACCAGCCCTCCCGGATAGGGTCCTCGCGGCTTCTGTGTGCGACTCTGACACAAGAGGCTGCAGAAATTACTCCGGGTGATCTATTGACTGCGGATCTTTACGCCTCCGCAGCAGTTAGCGTTTATTCTTCCAGAGCATATAGAAATGCTTCTATCGACGGACGGGGACACGTTTGTTGCATCGTAGACATTGCTCCGAGTGATCTGTCGACTGCGCATCTGTAGGTCTTCATAGCGTTTAGGGTAGATGTATATGTGGCTACAATATAAAGAATCGTTCGTCTTGTAATTCCTTGCTCGTTTTTGTACTGTCATCGGTTGCACTCTACATACTATTTGAAGTCCGGTGATCATTTTACTTTGCGGAAATATTAATACAGTTAACTATCCTTGACGCTAGTTCGAACTTCTGAAACACACTTGAAACTATCTTGGCCTATCTGACCGAAAAGCAAATTGCACCGGCGAGATCGTTTCGCGTCACTGGTATATTCAGCCACGAAATTCCGCATCGTAGTCGCAGGAATGCGTGTTTCTTCGAGTTCCGTTCGCGGAAGGAGGAAAGAATACTTGTAGGAAAGCGTGTGCGGATCAAGCGGGGAGGGGCGCGAGGGCGAAGGAATGGAGGAGAAGGGAAGCTCGCCGTGAAACGTGTGCATCTCGTGTGTTTTCGATTACGCTTGCACGGCCGTACGCCGGCCGCGTACGATGTACGGCTCGTGACTTCGCGTATGAATCAGCCGGCTATTCTTTTCGCGCACTGGCCGACCGCCGACTCTTCGTCTCCTCTCACTCTCTCTCTCTCTCTCTTTCTCTCTGTGTCTCTCTTACCCTCTTTCTCTCTCCCCATTCCTCTTTGGCCATTTCATTCGGTTGCTCCGTCGCACTCGCTGTTCCGCTTTTGCTCCGTCCACGTCCCGCGCGCGCGAATCAACCGAGCGAAGACGACCGAATACACGCGAGCGATTTCGCGAGCAATTTTACGAGCGAAACCCTCCACCACCGCAAGGGCTCTATCCGCGCCCTTTTCCCTTCTCACGATCCTCGATCCCGGTTCCTTGCCGATCCTTCTCGCACGCCTCAACTTTGATTCGCCTCTTCTGCTTTTGCTTTTACGCTTCGGCCCGGGAGCCGTTCCCCGCTGCACACCAAATTCTCGAAGTGGAGAGATTCCACGATCTCGCTGGTGCATCACGGATCAAGGGACTTCAGAGATCTTTGAGCTCGTTGTCGAAGACGACCCTCGATCGCTCCGTTTCACGTCGCGCACTCCAGACCCGCTCGAATCGATGCGGCGTAAAATCGAGATTTATATGGAAATCGGTGTGCGGTAGACTGGATCGAAAAAACACTTCTTTCGAAATCGAAAACGCTCCACACGGGAAACATTGTGGAAAATTTAGAAAAAATATCGATATTTTCAAGAGTATCAGAACCGAAATATATTCTGTTGTAGACGGCGTAATGGCAACCAAAAAATATGATTAAACATGATTTAACACATATTTTATGCGTATGGCCACTTTACGTATGTACCTCAGAGGCAACGAGCGAAAATGTATAAATTCAGCATTTACGTTTTTCATTTCGAAAACAATGTTTTTTTTGCTGTGGTCTAGTGTTCAGTCTCGAAAATACCGTGCCGAGACTAGATTTAAAATGAAACGAGCCCCAACAATTTTTACTTCGATCAAGAGAATGAAAATTCGTATTCATGTCATTTTCGATATTATAGAAATCGAGGCAGCTACAAAAAATTAGCCGAATTTTATCCGACGATAGATCGAGTTAATGAAATGGCGAATGTTCCATTAATTGCGTAGCCGTCTGGAGCGGACGTTTTCGGACACTCAATTCTTTGAGTTACGTTTCCCAGCTATTGTCTTCGCGCTCGATGTTCGGCTTGTTAAACACTAGTCTTTATGGGAAACTTAAATGGTGGCGGTCTGCGAGCCTGGAACAGCGAGTTCAGCTTGAAATTGCGCGTTAGGTAATTCATTGAGTTTCATTACCGCGGCAAACAGTGCCGCCATAACAATACAATGTATGGTTTAATAACGAGCGTAAACGTTGACCTTTCCCCGATAACGTTCATTCATAACTTTCGGTCAGTGAAATCTGCCTTTTAATACCATTGTCCGTGGACCGGGGCAGTTGTCAACGGTGTATAAACAGAGTGCTCGCTCAACAATTGGCGAAATATTCATTTTTACGTTCGCGGACCTGAGTCGCAAGATGGTCACCGACGAAATATTAACTCTTAACACTCGAGTGGTGACTCGGAGAGTCGCTATTAAAAATTGCTGTACCATTATTTAAAACATTATTTACATTTTTAAATATGTTCCTATCTAATCAATAGATGTTCAAAAAATGCTGGAGTATCAAATTTGACAGAATTTAGTACGATTTTTATTTATTTTCGATCTAGAAATATTACCAATGAAAATACGATTTTACTTGGTCCAATTTTCTTAAAATTTCACTAAAAAAACTTGAAAATTGCATAAACATCCGCAGTCAACGAATCAATTACTAAAATTTGGATCTTTTCACACCTCCGTTAGAAATACTGTCAAATTGATACGAGAGAATTGGACTTGCACAGATTGGCTTACGAGCCTCCATAAATCAGCCACGTTTCGTTCCCGGTGGTTCTAGCTCTAAAATAACAATGTTGCGAACGTGTACAGTTAATTGGTGGTCGGTAAAGTCCCACGGGTCGAAGATCAAACATTAAACAACATCGATTTAACGAAATTTTTGAGGTAGTTGGTTGGCAGTTCAAGTATTAATATTCGAACGTATTTCGGGGGTGGATATTTTCGTTTGCGAGAATCGATGAGAGCGGAGCGATCCAAACGGAGCTCGAGCCGCCGGAATTAGTGTTGATTAACGGAACTTAGTTGCACCGAGGCCGATCATAGTTATTATGCTTGTTGTAACCGGTCGGGCTCGCGGTGGCCCGGCCCGGCCCGGCCCGGCGCGGCGGATGAAAACGCTCGCGGTATCTTGACGAGCTTGAACGGGTCGAGAATAGCGGCGAACGTTTAAAATAAAGTCGCGGCGGCGGTAAATTTATCGTTCCCGAACGCGAAAATCTGTTTACCGTCCCTTGGGACCCGGCGCGTTGCGATGAAAACCACTAAAATACCGGCTGGAATTCGTACGCGGCCCGGGGGCCCGCAAAAACTGCCTGCCCTCCTTGTCACTCACGTGTCACTTCTGTATAGCGGTGAAAATAAGGCCGGGTTTTGGAATACCTGACCGGTTAGTCAGACCATTTAGTCATTCCTCTTATACCGGGTACCCGGTATCGCCACAGTCACCAGAACTCGCCTTTGGGAACCATCCAGATCACGAATTAGCTCGTAAAAAAAGCCTCGAGGGTTACAGAAGCTCACCGAAATAAACACGTTAAGTAACAACATCAGAATACATCTTGTTCGCGTGACGATCGACGCGGGACGACCGCCGGAAGCATCCCGCGATCCCTTATCACTCGTATCTATCGATCCTCGCTCGACGCTGGGCACCCGCTCTAGAAAATCCCCGGTGACTTCCACTTAATACCTCACCTATTACTCACTAATTATTTCAATCTCTACTTTTCTTTGAAAATAAGGAACAATTAATAGGCAAAGTGATAGATTTCATGCTATTCTCTTACCATTATACTCACCGGAAATAGAATTTTTAACACCTCAGCTATATTTAAAAGAAGCCAGAAGATTTTCTTCAAAAGCTACAAAAGCTTTATAGAATCATCGAAGAGATATAATTGTATCGGAGACCCGTCTATTACGATTTCTATGAAATATTGAATCGGAAGCGTCCGTTCAGAATCGAAAGAGGCAATAATTAACAGGAAGTAGAGAGACCGCGAAGTAGAAAGTGCAGAGAAAAATGTGGCGAGCGTGATGGGACGCGAGGGGACCAGAGGCGCATGAGAGAAGAAAAGAAAAACGAGGGGCGGCCAGAATCCGGGAATGCGAAAATTTTTGGCGCGCTGCCAATCCGCAGTTATCTTATTATGATCAAGCGGAATTAACGAGCTATTTATCGAGATTACACGGGACGATACGCAACGTTATAATCTAAAATAAACCGCGGTCTGTTCCGCGGGTTTTATCAGGCTTTTAGAGTACCGTTCGCCAAACACGCGATACAGATATCAGCGGTGTTATTACAAACAATCGTCGTTAAACAGAAATCCGCGGCTCCTCCGTGTCTTCTTTGCCTCGCGGTTTTTAATCGATCGTACTCGGCACGAGGCGTCCATTAGATTCGATCGTTCATTACACTCGGATAAAATCGACACTTGTATCTGCAATTGCAAACTGGCGACCGTGATTTTGCGTAAGCAACTGCTACACCGTGTTCCTACAGCGCTGAAGAAGCGATATGTATTTGTTATTCTTTCGGTTGCTCGAGGCTTTGTTTGATTTGGTGTTTGCATTATCTACTGGGGGGCTCGAGATGCTTTAACACGTTGACTTTCATGACACTTTCGTGACGCATACGCAGAGTCATGCAATTATTTGCATGCAGTTTAAACATTTATTATCGTGATAATGTACGAAGTTCTGTGCTGCGCGTTGAAATTTCAAATCGGCAGATTGAAAATTCGAGGTATCAATCACTTTTATCGTTTAGATGGTTCTGGTAATAGTAGGAATTACAGGATGATATAATAACTTTTACAACTGTGTATCAGTGTCCTGCATCAATGGCCAGTCACGGTCGTTTAAATATCCAGGTTTAGAGGCTATCTCCTCAAGAATACAGACCATTCTGAAATCTTTATGAGCCCTCCAGCTTTAGCCCCTTGTACGAGTCAGACTCGTGACGAAGATTTCGGATGGAAATCTTTGTTAAAATCTTTTTCTAAAACATGATGAACGTCTAAAGTTGCAATCCTAGCGCAGGTGGTTAAAAAGACATTACTATGATAATACGTGCAGCACAGCTTCGATAAAGTTCTTTCACAGGTCGAAAATAAGATCAAATAAAATTAATCCCTTGCCGTATTTGAACGAATCACAGTCGTCGTGAAGATTTTAAACAAAGTCTAACAAATGTGAATGTCACGCGTTTCTTTTAAAATGAAATCAAATTTGATTCATTTGTAATCAATAGACTGCGGACCTTTATGCATTTATGAAATATGAAACAGTAAAAGAGATTGGAAAAATTCAAGAATTTTGATGTTACTCCTGCCTCCCACAATCGATGCAAAACAATTTTATTTTGCATAAAGATACGCAGTGTAGTAATCAATATTCAAGCATTGAAACAAACGTAGACGCCCAAAAAAATATAAATTTTCTCTTTTACGACATTTATTGGGGATAATCCGGAGCTCGTAAAAAAGTGACGTCGCGATTCGTCGAAAAGTCTCGACTTTCCGCGGGCACGGATAAATTTCGAAGCGTAAAATTAAATCGAACGGAAGAATGACGGTGTCAGTGGCATGACGAGCCGGGCTCGTCACCCCAAGCGTGATTTAAGACCTTCAACCGGGGCCGGGCCGCAGAAGGGGTTAAAACACGGGAACGAGACAGCAAGAGAGGGAGCGAAGAAAAGGGAGGACGAGGATAATCGGGCCAGAAGCTATTACGTGTGCGGCCTAGGTTTTAAGATCAACTCGAATAATAGTACGGAGGTACCCCGCGCCTGTGAAACAATGGCCTGGGCGAAGCCGGGTAGACGCAATGATTATCTTTACGACTTTATAATAATATAATAGCGTGTTATTAGGCGAACAAATTGGTCCTAATAATTATAACGTCGCCGGTTTCTTCCCACGGAGGGCGAGGGCAACGGCGTCCACGGTCACGCGAAAATATGCAAACTGTCCCAGAAATTTCGCGTCCGACCCCCGTCGACGAGCACCAGCGCCGCCTTTTCTCCCGCCCATCGAGCCAGATTCATTTGCGCCTTAGCTCCTACGTAATTAGTCACCGGCCCATACCTCCTCCGTGGAATTGGTTAACACGCCGGTTAAAATATACCGCGGACGCTTGATCATCCATTGTTGCCGACGACGTTGTCTCTTCGATTCACATTTCCAGCGTTCTGCCTCCTCATGTCTGTGGGGCTGTTTCGAGCGGTGGGAACGCGGGGCAGAAGCGTGCTAACATTTGCGATTTTAGACAAATGAAAATAATAAATGGATATTAGTACGCTCTCTGGAACACGCTACGAGCGTTCTCGTAGCGAACGGAGTGAAGATTCGCGGGTACCATTTAAATATCGTAAAACATTATTTCCGAAAGTGACGCGAGCGAAACCGTGGAGAGTAGGAAGCCGAGAGAGGCGAACGCAGGAAAACTAAAAAGGAAAAATATGGCTCGCGGAACCGCGAAAAGTGGAATACAGAAGCCGAGCGTACGCGGTGTGACATCAGATATGCAACGTCGGCGCAAAAAAAAGGTGAGAGCCGCGGAATCGTAAATCGAGAATTAAGTACGACGCCGGGCGGTAAGGCGTATATAAATTTTCCTTGCCGATGAATAATAAATGCCGGAACCTGGAACAAGGGGGAAACAGTACGAAGTGGAATCGCGCTCGAGTCTCGGAGCAAGAAAGGGCACGGGGAAGAGGAACAGAGAGAGAGAGAGTGAGAGAGGATCGTGCGAAGGAAATAAAGTGAGAGAGGGATAAGAGAGGAGGAGAGAGTGGCGAGGAAAGGGTGCGCGCGAGAGACTCTGAGGAAAAGGGAAAGAGAGAGAGAGAGAGAGAGAGGGAGAGCAAGGAGCGTACGAAAGGACGTTAACCCTTTTCTTGTTTCTCTCCGGCCCATCCCTCCGTTCCTTCTCATCGCAGGAGTGCTCCTTTCCGCAGGAGAGTTACCTTCTCTCTTTCACTCGCTCCTCCGTCACTTTTTCCACCTCGCAATCTTCTCCCTTTCCAACGTTCTGCCGCGGCCCTGTTCGTTGTACCGAGTCCCTCTGTGCCACCCGCTTCTCTCCCCCTTTCTCTTCTTACTCTGTCTCTCTTACCTTCACCTCTCTCACCGCCTTTCTCACTTATTCTTTCTCTTTCTTTCTCCCTTCAGTCCCTGTCCGCTTTCTTGCTCCCTCGTTTCTCGGCCGAGGGGAGAACAAAAATTACGAATCCGCGAGGCATTCGTCGAGAGCCACGAGAAGCTCGATCGAGGGGTTTCGCTCGGCCGTGTGCGCGCTCTCTCTCTCTCTTTCTCCCTCTCTCTCTCTCTCTCTCTCTCTCTCTCTCTCTCTCTCTCTGCCAGTGCAATCCACGACGCCCCTGAACGAACCACCGTGGAAATGTTTAACCCTTCGCGATACCTCGACGCATTTTACCGGATTGTCAGCGAGAAGAGACAGCGCGCAACGTGGCTCGACTCCCGTAAAATTGAAGCCCGTGCTGTACTTGCTGCGATGAACCAATTAATCTTCGTACGACCAATGCAGTATGTTTAGTCAAATGTAATAAAACGTACCTCATATATAGCGTTAAGAAATTACAGATTCTACCTGGAGAATGTGGGTCCGCTTATCTAAAATTAAACGTTGTATCTGTTTCGATGAATCCGCTGTGCGAGAATGCAGATTCAATTTTATAACACAATTCTAGTAGGTGATGTAAATCATTGTATCAAAACTTGTACAGATCGAATTCTATTTCAGAGACAGGATGTCGCTCCGGTTATGTAAAACGATAAAGACGATAAATCAATTGTACGACGATGCAAAATCGACGTTCAAAGAAATGTCTATGCCTAGCATCACAAATCTTCACTTCTTAAAAATTCAGTTTCCCTCTGTACAGGTTCTTCAAACATTTCGCGACGTCGCAAGAATCTCGAGATTCGTCAGAATATACAGAGCAATTAAAACAGCGGCTGAACTAGATCCAAAACCACGTTAACACTAACCGTGCCGAGTACAAAATGTATCGGATATATATCCTATAAAAATTACAAAACTGAATTTATTTAAATTTATCACAATTTTTATAATAATGCGTGCTCGAATGAAAAAATTTATTCAATAATTTCTAATGAAAGCATCTTTATAATTTCAATAATCAAGAAATAAAGAATGTGAAAGCGGTCAATCTAGGCCGCAGTCGCCCTCGAAAGTCCTATTTTTCCGTTTACGAGGCACAATTTGCATTATTCGGCAGCATATGTGCTTGTCGCAGCTTTATGCTTCCGAATAATGCAAATTACGCCTCGTAAACGTAAAAATAGGACTTTCGAGGGCGAATGCGGCCTAGATCGATCTTTTATCTAGCGCTTTTCTCTACTGAAAAACCCCATCTTTGCATTACGCACCCTTGCAATCCTGGAAACGAGATTACCCCCTTAAAGCCACGCCACCTGTACCGGGGGTTCTTCGCTCTCCCGAATCGAACGTCTTCCAATCGGTTACCGAGCCGTTGAATTTATCGCGCAGTGCAACCATTAGCTCTCCGCCCCCATAAGTCTCGAGACCCTTCGACGAAAGATCCTCTACCGACCGAGCGAGATACACTGGCCCCGTATAGTCTCCTTCTCGTCCAGGTTTCTGGCCGTCTTGTCTCCTGATTTATTTTATTAGGGGGTAATACTTCCTCGACGGCGACGTTGTGTGCCTTTGAATTTGTCTAATAGATTTAGGGCAGCCAGGGATATCTAAGGGTGGCGTCGTCCTAGGTATAGGTCAACGACAGTGGTAGAAGAGTGGCAAGGGGTGGTTTCAAGGGGGTGTGCGGGGGTTTAGTCGCGCGAAAGGGCTTCGTCGCTATGGAAACCCTGGCACACTGTGGGGTGCCTCAAGTTTTTTATGGCCTGGACGATTGTCGGAGGGTCGAGGCTCTAAAAATCGTTACACAGACCTAGATACTCGGCTCTCCTCGACGCCCTCCCGCGGAGAACACCCTGGTTCCACTCTCCGCCACCCTTCCGCACTGCAAACTTTACACAATTACGCTTCTGACTCGCCGGTCGAATGAATTACTCGGCTAGGACGCGCGCTATTCGATCCGCGAACGATTTCATAGCCAGATCGAGAATCGAGTCGAGGATCAAGTAACTGGGGCAGAGACGCGCGAAGACAGGGGAAACTTTCAGCGTCGGTTAAAAATCAATAATCACATTAAGTGGCGGATATCAAGCCCAAAACTTCCCGCAGAATCAGAGTATGTTGACCCGTATGAAATCCAACAATGTAATAAACCCGTATGAACAACAACAACAATCGATTGTCGTGAAATAGTGAATTAGAAAGAACTGCTGCTACTTGAGAGAAAATGAATAATACCCGCGGCGACGTCCCTCGTTGTAGAACCGAGTCGGACAGGGTTAAGCACGGAGGAAGGATGGAATCAGCATCGGATCGTCGAAACCGGCTGGCTCCAGGTATCCGGGTAGCTCGATTGATCAGACGGAGTCGTCTGGCAATTGGAAATGTTCCGGGTTCGAGTCACGGTCCAGCGAGCGATGATTCTGGGTTGGCAGTATCGCGGATCGCGGCGCGAAGCTTAGAGAAATAAGCTGGTGGCGTGGGTAGTGTTCACGCGGGCGTCGTCGTTGGTCGGGTTCGAGATTAAAGGGAGCGCGAAGGGGGATGAAGCTTGGTCGTAGGATCGAGGATAGAGGCGGCGATAGTGTCTAGGCCTCTCGTCTTGCTGTCACGGGCGGGAAAGTAGCGGAGTTACGGCCGACACGCAACGACGACGACGACGACAGAGCTCTTTCTCGTTTTATTCGCGGGGTGGCGATGCTCTCTCTTGCACGGCGCTCTGGTTGGTAGCTCTCGCGCTGCAAATTCGCAGCCCTTCATCGTTTTACGTCTACTCCCGTTTCCTCCGGGGAGCTAGGGATACACGGAATATTGCGAGCTGGAGACCGATGGGAGATCGTAGAAACCGTCGCTCGTATTTGCCCCCGGTGCTGAAAGAAAGGACGAGAGGAAAAAGGACGGCCGGGGTTTGGTACCCTCCACGGCTCTCTAACGTTGAATCGTGGGGTGTCGACGGGGGTAGAAAAGAGAGAGAGGAGAGAAAGAGAGAGAGAGAGAGGGCCGGAGGGCGCGAGAGGGAAAGATGGAGAAATGGGTGGCACAGTCAGAGGAAGAGCAAGAGAGAACGGGCACTGGCCGGGAGAAAGATGGCTGGAAGTTGGTTCGTGCTATAAAGTATTGACTGACTGTTGTACAGCGAACTATATGTACCCCCGGCCCTATAATACCGGCAGAGCGGAGCTCGGCCCTCGCCTCCAGCCAGGAGGAATAATGCGACTTCCGGAACCGAGGAAATACCTTTCAGCTTTTTAAGAGCCCCACGCCGGAGCGGGGAATCCGGGCCGAAAGGAAAAATAAAAGAGGTAACGGGAGTTCTAGCTGTTCTGGCTCGTTAATGTATGAAATCTCTTTCGGATACGGAGGATCCCGTCGCTGCTGCTGCTCCGGTGACTCGCGGTCGACATCCTCGCCGGAGTTAGTTTCCCAGACCCCCCGGGGGCGCACGAATTTTCTCGAGTCTTTTTCGAATCTTCCACGGTCGCGGGGAGGGACGCGCCGTGCTGAACTTTCTGGACGGATAGACTGCTCCGCTTTATGGCCTGGAAATGATGTATAATCATTTTTACTGACCGCGTGGTCGGCAATAAACTGCGTTTATTTGCGACATCGTTTCCGGCTGCTTGTTGTATTTTCATTGCGAAAATGCTCCGCTCGGAATTCTTTCCAATAATCTGAACGTTCTGTGCGACCGGAAATTTGTATACATTATTGTGTATCTTTACTGGATCTATTTTGGTATAGTTATAGAAGTAATATAGTTAGTAACAATTCTTTCCACGTTAGTATGAGAATGTCCTCATCTCGCGAAAATAAAAATCATCCCGATGTATTTTCTCATAAAAAGAAACGTTTGAAAGAGACGGGCACTCGGCGTTGTTTGTTCGGTGGCTGGAGAGAGCGGAGAAGGCATCGGCGGTCGTTTTAATTCAAAAAGTCACCGAATACACGCGATCCCGTTCATTGTCGAGCTCAATTATCGCCGGGAGGTTCGGCGGAACGCGGCGAGCTGGAAATTTAAATCCCGTTGCCATTAATTGGCGATGTAAATGTTAATTACCGCGGTAAATCGCGTGCGACTGGAAAAAAAAAGGAGGAAAAGATTGTGAGCCGGTGTGCGCAGGTGATCGCGCCGTGGTATGGCGCGCGGACGCAGCGCGGCGCGGGGCGGAGCGGTCGATTTAATGGCCTATGTACGTGAGAGTGCGTTCACGCTCGCTTGCGCGCGCTCGCCCGTTCGCGGAGCGTTCACTCGCGTAGAGAAACGGGATGTTCGGCCTAATTACCGCGTTTTATCAATAGGGATTCTTCCGCGCGCGCGGCCTGGCCGTCTAATGGAGCGTCTACGCTCTCTGTAATCTGTAGTGGGAAGCACGTGACACAATTTCGATGCCGGGTTCGTCGACCCACGTCCACGTTGCGCCATTGTCGCTGACATTTTACACGGCGGAACGATGTGTCACTGTCTCTGTCTTCGAATTTATGACACCGCTGCCGATCCTCACGGCATGGCAGCGCGGGTTCACACGCGCGCGCGCGCGCGCACGCGTACCTTGCCAGACTCTAAACCTCGTTTCGCGGCAATAATTGGCTGGAATGTTTTGGTCCACGGAACCGCGGACCAGAGACGTTGAGAAACTAGGTTGTCGCCGTGTCTGCGCTCTTTTGACGTCAATCTCGCCTCCTCGAGAGACTTCGGATACTATCCGGCGGAATTCGACACTGTCTGCCGCGTCATTCACACACCGGCGATCAAATTATTACCCCTTTAGAAATCGAGCTTTACGTTATCCTCTCAATTTTGATCGTTCGATTAACTACTTCGATTTTGTGGAATTTTTTGGTTTGCCGAGTCGACCATCAACGTGTTCATCAAAATAAAAAATGTTTGCATTGATTGGAAGACACAGGAACCAAAGAAAAAATTTTTATTAACCTGAAACTAATACACCGATGTCCTTATGTCTTTTTAATATGTGCACTGCTTTAAACTGTACGTGTACATTTTTGTCATTAGTGCATAAAATCCGCAGTCTATTAATGAGTTTCAGCACTATGTTTATATTATTCGTCTGAATTTTCAGTTACTCATTTTAGACTGGCAGTTGCTTGTGAGGTGGTTTCTACGGTTTAAACAACGTTGAAGTCGAGCGCGAGAATTTAACGAACACCCAGTACATTCGATACCATCGCCGCTTCGGACCCTCCACCCTTTGATTTAATCCTTTCTCCCTTTTCCCTCTTTATCCCTCCGGAACACGCGGGGCGAAAAAGGGAAGGAGAGCGATAGAGAGAGGGTGCGATGGGTAGGGTAGGAAAATGGTGCCAAGTGCACAGCACTGGGGCATCGACCAGCCGTCGTTCGCGGTTGTCGTTGGTCCGATACTCTTGGCCATTTTCCACCGTGAAATATCCTCGATACCTTTAAAAATCGAATCACGATTTCGAATTTTCTCGGAAAAGCTAGCATCGCGTTCCTTTACGAATCACGTCTAACGTTTTCATAGCTCTTCAAGCTTCTTGCATGTAATCATTTATAAAACTAAAAACAACTAAATTCGTTACACCATAGGAACAAAAAACAAATAAGGAGATATTCAGAAAATCCCTGGCTAACTTAAACGAAATGCAGAGATGTTTATTAAAGTCACAGAGTAAGAAAAATATTATTACGCTTGACAAGATTTAAGAGGAAAAGAAGACTTCGAAAAATAGGGGTGGTTTATTCCGAGAGTTTTCTAGAAAGTTATCGTCTCGAATCGCCGAACACAAAATGATTAAAACCAGCGTCTGCATCAGGTTCAAAGGCAGCGGCCTCTAACTTTATTTCTCCCACCGTGTATAAAGTGCCATTAGCGTAGTCGGTAGTTCTAGCTCCTCTGGAAACATTTCACAAAGGCACCTCTAGCCAGGCTGCTACGAATGGAATCTTGCAGAACCCATTGAAGAATATTTTGCCAGCAACTTGATGGCGGCTAGCTGTCGGCCATGTTAACGAGCCGTGAAAATCCTGCTTTAAAGAGAGTAAGGAAAATTCGATGGGGAAACATGAATATACAAGTACGGTCAGTACGATCACTCCTTTTACTTGCTGCTGATTTTAATATCTCGCAAACGTTAATAGATACTTGAATTCATCGATCGAATATATTTCAGACGATCTTCTGATGATTTCTTCTTCCTTGAGGATCGTTCGGCTTCGTGCAATTATAATCTGGAAACCGCCGTTTTCGCCGAAATCGCGTTTTGCATGACGGATCTGCAGCAGTCTGCCAGAGAATTAAGTCAATGCTTCCTAATGAGCACTTCGCAATCGCTCGTAACGCTCGACCCTGTCATTCGCCCCGTAATCACGATCATTCGCCGCGATCTTTGTTCCTCATCGTCCCCCAGGTCTCTTGCCACTAGGAAACAATGACACGGCCATCTTGCTACTTCGCTGCTACCATTGTGCCCGGTTGTGTCTGCCTTTCTCGTTCAACTTTACACAAATCCTTCAACACGTTGATTGCCGGAACGTAATCCTGAAAATCAAATGAATTTGCTTAATCGAACCAAAACTGGTAATCACAAAATTCTACATCCAATTTAATAATATAGTCCAATTTAATTCACTCGACTATCTTTAACACCTTTAACACGTGGACTGCCAGAGCAAATAAAAATCAAATGAATTTGCTTAATGGAAGCAAAACAGGAATCACAAAATTATACATCCTTTTTATAGTCCAATTTAATTTGCTCGTCTACAGCATAAGAAAAATTAATTCTTCAGACTTGGTCGAAGAACAGCGTGTTTGTAAACAGGGTTCAAATGCACGCTGTTGCGAATGTATAAAGATTAACAAGTCCGAAATGCACTCGGTCTTCCAAAGCAACAATTAATTTGGTCGCGTCGACCGTTGTCGTGGTCGCGATTCAAATTCTGCTTGCTCCCGACGAGATAAATTCCGGGTCGCGATATTGTAAGCACCCTCTATACCTGCGGGTCGAATATAGTTCAAGAGGGATGCACGAACGGGCGGGCAGACTAAACAAAAATAACCTCTCTCGCAGCGTGCGCGTTCCCGTGGTGGCAGCCACCGCGAAAAGAGAGTGACATAAGTATATTTCTAGTGTGAGGAAATCTAACATATTGCCTTCGAACGACCGACGAGCGAGCCGAGGTCATTCCGTTACGCGTTATCGCCGGGTCCCTCGCCCTTCTTCCATATCATCGCCCATTTCGGCGAATCCGTTGGCTCTGGCTCCCCTAAGTTCCTTCGTACTACTCCTGAACTCATTTCCTTCCCGTCCGTGGATCTTATTCAAATCTTGCCAATTTTCTGATCAAATATTCAAATATGATAATACTCCCAAGATTGGACGAACTGGAACAGAATGGCGCGATGTGTGCAGATTTTCGGAGCAAAGAATGTGTTTTCCCTACTAATGTTCTGTACTCCGAGCTCATAGAGAGGCACTGTGCATATTTCATGCGGATTAATGAAATTGAAATAAGGGTAGCATGTTAAATGAATGTTTTCTCTTGCTTCTTTCAAAGTCCTGTGGTGGTCCTGAATGGTGTGTTCACATGAATGTGTTCATACGAATGAATGTGCTCATGTGCTCATACCAATATATTCATATGAATGAATATGCTCATGAGAATGAATGTGCTCACGTGCTCGCTCGAATGTGCCGATAGAGAGACAGTTTGATATTGAATAAATCAATGAAACTGAAACAGGAATGGAATGTCTGACACACTCGGAATCAAATCTCGAAATACGTCGCAGTAGAATCGGACAATCAAGAGAGAGAGACACGCAAACCAATTCCATCGCTCGTCCACCGCAAGATCAACGTTAAGATCGAACACTCGAGAGCACGAGGACCAGCGAGGAGTATCAACGAACTCGAAAGCGGGTTCATTCAAGAAAACCGCAGGCCGCTTAAAAAAAGAAAATTCCGATGACTCAGCGTCTCGGGACCGGTTCCGGTGGCACGGAAATGGCATCGGCCGTTGTTAACTAATTTAGCCAGCGTTACGTTTTCCGGGCGACGAGAGTTTTGGCCACTGTCACCAGCCGGTGGCCAAAGAATTCGATTGCGTCTTCGCATCGTCTGTCAACGGATCGCGGGTCTGCGGCGGGTTGTGGGACGGGTTCTCTCTTTCCGATATCCGGCTGTTTTGCGTCAATGCGAATGCCATGGATGTCTCCGAGGCACTCCTCCCCCTCGGTTGTCTGTTTCCTTTCCACGCTCAGCGGTTTGTGTACACTGGCGAAGCGCAAAGCCGGGCCGAGCGGTGCGGCGCGTGGCCCGGCAAAATGCCCGTTTGCCGAATGTCTGGCCAGCGTCTGGCCGGGATCCTTGAATGAACGCCTATTTTTAAAAGGACGCACAAACGGATAAACAACCGGCTGCGGCGGTGATCTTGGTCCGGCGTCGCGACGCTCCATCGATCGTCGATTGCGCCTCTCCCGGGCGACTGCCGACGCGGTTCCACGCCGCCTCCCGCTCGATAATAGTTCGCCGGCCGACGGTGCTCGCTAATTGCTAGCCATGCTCGTAGTCTTCCCCTTTTTAATTAAACGATCTGTATTTTAATGCTCGTCTCGGTTGACCAAAATTCTCCTCGGATATTGTTTCCCTTGCTGCACCGCGATCCTTCGATCTGGAAATTAAAGTCGAATTTACACTTCTCTTCACTGTAGACCTGACCGTTATGTCGCCACACGAAAGAACAACATTGATATTCGAAGCTCTCTTCATTCATATCCAGGTACAGCGTGAAACAAGAAAATTATTATTACTTTATTGCCAACAAATTCCTTCGCTATCGAATTTTCGTTGTCTGGCCGGCGATGTCTGATTCTACTCGTAGCATATGTTCAGGATTTTGTAGAGTAGCGTACTTCGTATTGGTTTTATATTGTGTTCTAGTTACCAGGCTCGTAAAACATCTGTTTCGCCTAGTCTGTCTACAGCACGCTGTTTCTACTTCGAAGTATTGACAGCAGCCCCGAGTTGTTTGATTTATATCCACTCTAATATGAAGTAGGTTGTCCGAAGTTATTCTTAAACAGATTTAACTAACGTACACTAAGTAGAAACAGCCTGAGGTGATCAGACGGGCCATTCCACTTACGTCTTCCGTTCTTTATTGTAATAAGCAGACCACGGATTTTATGCGTTTATAAGAAAAATAGGTAGCGCGAAACCTGTAAAGACATTAGAAGAACTTAAATACTTGGCTATATCATTTTTAAGTTGTTGATATTATATTGGAGGAAGAAATACATTTTTATATTTCAATTTTCTTTCTTACATTAGATTTAGTTCGACATTTCATTGATAATGAAGTTTGCAGCGTACGCAGTATAGAATTTATTTAATTTCAGAATGAATTGATTTTTCATGGCACTGATTTTACGACAATTGTACCGATAATTATGAAAGTGAAGTTCGAGATATTTAAAGGAAAAGGATAAGTGAATTCCACATAGTATTGGAATAACAAGCACTATCTAACGGTTCAGTTTTCACAATATCGTAAAAATTATATTGATTGACTTTGGCCACTTTCATAATTATGGGCACAATTGTTTTAAAGCACGTGTGGATCTTTACGCATTTTCAGCAGAATTGAGATGAAACTCAAAATTGTTGAAAAGTTTTCAAAATTCAAGATGTCGATATATGATTTCTCCTCTATTAAACTCATTAAGCGAAGAGATAACATTCGATTTAGTTTTCGTTTCTTGCAATATTTTGCATAAGGGTCCGCAGTCTAGCGATTTGTGTTCATCTACATTGGTGGTATTAATTCTGGACACTTTGAATAAAAATATTCTTTATTTCATACTTCTGCAGAAAATATATATTCTGCTATGCTAAATTGATACCGTAATATTTTTATTGTAATCTATAATGTTCATACTTAATATTTTCACATGATCTGGTTTGTAAATGTTTTAAAATTTTAATTCAAGAAGATTTAAACTGTGTTGTTATTTTTGTTTTTGCGCCTGGCAACACGAAACGTCGCATGATGTGAAATGGCCAATCACAGGATGCGTGGGTTCATTATAACAACCAATCAGAAAGGCCTTGACGGTCTTTACAAACAGTTTCATCATTGTTTTAGTCAGGCACTGTGTTTTCAGAAGCGAGGACCTTATAGTAAAGTTTTTAAATGGCTTCGAATACCTCGAAAATTGTTGAAATTGTAATTTTTATTGTATATTAAAAGTGTGGCTGTAAATGGTCTTTTTACTGATTTTTTTATATAAGCGACGCTCTAAAATTAGAAAACAATTATTAGAATATAAAGTATAAATGATTATACAGGGTGAATCACGAATCGTGATCAGTAGAGATTACTCTGTTATTAGCAGTCCGATCGAAAATGTTTTTATCAGTAACAGCATGGTTTCAAGAGAACTTTCACGTGATTATAGCAAATTTTTCGTCAACTCTCTTTTTATGATTTTCCAAAGTCACCTTCAATTTTTTGCAAATATTCCCATAATTTTTCTACGCCTATTTGTTAGAGGATTTCAAGGCGAATTCGGAAACGTATCATAACATTAAAAAAATTGCAAAAAATTACTATTTCAATTTGTTTTTACAAAAAATCTGCTATAATCACGTGAAAGTTCTTTTGAAACCATGTATATGTGATAAAAACATTTTCAATCGGACAGCTAATAACAGAGTAACCTCTACTGATCTCTATATTAAATAATTTGATAAATGCGAAATTCAAGTAAAAATTTAAAAGTGTGCTTAATTAATTCCACTGGTGTAGATGCTGGAAGTCCGCGGCACATCCATTCAGCGCCATCTTTCTCGCGGGCCGGGCACGAGCGTAAAAAATCGCTCGTGGGGTCGGCCGTTCGAAAATAAAAAGAGAAAACCATCGATTCCATCGAATGAATGAATAAAACGCGAGCGTCGGTTGTAACGATGCGTCGCAGATAACCCGTCGCGTCGCGACATTAATAGCGTGCCTGTTTATCGATACGTGCGCGCGGCGCGGCGGTTCGCAGACACCGACTAGACAGAAAAATCGCGCGACGCGACCAGACGCGACCAGACGCGACACGTCGTGACGCGTCACATTGCACGCGGCCGATAAATGCTGCCAAGGTGTTCACGTGTCTAGCTGTCGCTGGTTTTTTTCCCCGAGCGATCTTTTCTACGGTCTAGCAGAGCGACGCGGCTAGATACGTATACCGGCTTTATTATCCTCGTTAAGACAAGGTGACTTCAATGTTGCGCGACTCGAGATATGCGACAGAACAATCGCGATTTCGAGGCTCGCAACGCGGCCACAGTTGCTGCGTCAGAAGGCCGTCTACCGACCCACGGAAATTGCGGAACCATCGAGACGAATTCTGCGGTTGTCAGGAAAAACTATAGTATAGGATAGGATTTTACAGTATTTTATAGTATACGATTTACGTATTTACCAGAAGAAAGCCGTGAGAATAAATTCGAAAGGCTCAACAGAAATAATGCAATTTAACCGACGTCCTATGTCAAAGCATTAGTGATGAAAAACGGCAATATGTCGAAAGTGAAAGTATGTGACATGCGGCGTTCTTCCTGACAACCACAGAATTGAAATCGCTTTATTATCCCCGACGATCGAAAGTAACGACCGATATACGAGCAACGTCATCGACCTCGGCCGTTCAATCGCGAAGAACCTACCCAACCCTCGTTACCGGGATTTTTCACCCTCGGACGCGTCGTTAAGGGAGCGACGCTTCGGTACTCGCTGCCAAGTCGCCGGTATATCGGGTTTCTTGGAAATCGGCCGGCTCGGATACAAAATTCTGCCTCGATGGTACAGTCCGCCCGATTTTCCTGGAAATTGTTCGGCGGCATCTTGTTCGAAAATAATGACGAGATCGTCGAAATGTTTAGTGTTATCGTTAGAATACATATCTGTATGTGAGCTGAACATTTTCTGCATGATAAAACATTGCGAAATAAAACGTTCGTCTCCGATCGGAGGAGAAGTTACGAGTTCCCAGGATAAGTAGAAACGGCGAGTAATGACCAGACACGTCAGCAATGGCGTGCTTGGTGATTTTTGTTTCGATAGGAATAAATGTATAAAAATCTGTAGCACACCGATAAATAATTGAATTCGATTATTTTCAAAAGCTTGTTATTCCATGACGACGGAATGTACGATGTCGTACGATGCATTTGAATAATCTACCCAGTATCGAAATCCGTAAATCGTGAACTCTACAGCAGGTACTTCTGTTATTCATTTAAATTATGAACCGCTAATAACATATTGCACACGAATAGAATGAGTTCTCGACTTACATTAACTTACTTCAACTTTTTCCAACTGTACGAAACCGAAGAAAAATATAATTTCACAGCTCGAGAATTCTTTGTTCCTCTAAATCACGGTGATCGCGCCGAATGTTGTCTATTATTATTCTAGACGTGAACTAGTCCCTATTTGCGCGTCAATTTCACGTGATTAATAAAATGTGGCGAAGTTTGGCCAAACATTTTGCGAGCAGCTGAACGAACGTTAACGAAACGGGACGTTGATTCGTGCCCACGGTAATTCCATATTGTTAGCGCACGCGACCCGGTGTTAATGTCGTCACACCGAGCTCGTCCATCGATTACTCGGTCATCGACAAATAAATCTGGCTTAAGTAACGCGACCGCAGTCAAGTTGCGCCGCAACATTCTTGCATCTGGTTTCGCGCGGCCCGCGGGCTGCATAATAGCGATAATATTCCCGGCTGTTTAATATATATATATACAGGAATGCCCGAGCAGGAAGAACGAGCAAAAAGTCAACCGGTTGAAATTATGGCGCGACACCGCCCGCGCGCGCGCGCACGCGACAATTATCTTTCTTTTTTATCCGGCATTATTCCGACGCATTCTATAATCGCACTCCTACAAACTATATCTACAGGCATGTACACTGACAAAATTGATTTCCGAATTATCAAGAACGATAAAGAGCGGGTGCGTCAGCTGAAAATCTTTCGATATCTTATCGAACAATAACTCATATATCTATTCGCTGTTCTAATTACTCGCGAGTGTTTAATCTTTCCGCGGAGACTGCCGCTCGTGTGCATAAACCTAACGATTGTTTCGTTATCGGAGACCAATACGAACAATTGTTAGTTAATGCGTGTAATCGCATGTTAACGAGACAGACGAAGCTTCCGAACACTTGTTAAATTAATTGTCGAGCATTGTAGCTCGCCAGATATCGTGCACGAGTTCGATCGTTTCAGTTGGAAACGTCTCGCGAGTGAAATGTGATTTACAGGGAACGAACGCTGTTCGAAATCCTTGGGTTTTTCTTTTATTTTCAAGTTACATGCATAGATTGAGTCACAAGTAGCGAGCCACACGCGACACAGTAGCATATAGTCGTCGGACTCAGGGTCTCCGGCGACCACTTATCAGCAGCTGGCGATAGTCGATGTATCGCGAGGAGGCACCGTATCTTATTATTACGTGCAACTACGCACGTGCGATATCGCTGCACGTCGTCGGTCGGTCACGAATAATTTATATTCCGCTGTCAGACCGTGCGGCTTCTCTTCATGACTCTGTTACGCGTGCACATGTCCTCTCAGCAGGCCTGTCAGGAGCAACAGATAATCTCGGTTCGTCCATCCTGTAAGACATTCCTCGTCCGAGGCTGTCCGTTCCCCTGGAAATCACGCGGCCGATGATTTCGTTTATCATTACGATCCCGTCGCTGCTCGAACGCGAACCATAATACTCCACGAACGTCCTGTCGAACAAATAAACCCAGAGCTGCTTGTAAACTGTCCGGCCGCGCTGCGAAGCCTCTTCCACGATCAAATCTCGCGCGTCACGCTGCAATTCTTATTCGAGTCCCGATCACTCTTCGAACTTCGATTGCTCGAGCTAGTAAATAAAAGAAAAATCTGCAGAAAAATGTTTGTCGAAGGAGCAGCCTAGTGAAATAGGTGACTTTAAACTAAACTTTATTGTCAATGAAAACGGCGAATTAAAAACTATACCAGGTATGTCCTGCCTAAACCCTCTCTTCGTGGCTAAAATAGGCAGGAGTACTTCAATTTATGTCAAAATTGATACTTTGGAGTTTTTCGGGTCGCTGATTATGAACAGACCGCGGATCTTTATGCAAAAATTTCCCACTTATATTCCAACAAACCGGAGCGATATAGAAATTTATTTTGATAGGTTGAAAATAATATAAAAGTATTTCTTAATTCGTCTAATGTATTTAATGTTTTAAATTCCACCTACTCGATATGAATCCCATGTGAAAATTACAAAAAGAACGACTGATGATGCATACTATTATACATTACATTGTAACAGCAGATACAACACCGTTTTTATTTCAACAAATTTCACTGTTCGATTCTCAGCGGTTCAGCGTTAAATTAAATGCCGGCTAGACATAAATCTTCTTGCGCAACTAAGAAATGATTACCGAGTTCTAAGCATGGCCACAATGAAAAAGTAATACCTGAAACGTAATACCTGCCGGCGTAAAAGAAAATAGATGGTAACATTAATATGCGCGATCCTCAAAGGGGAATTACGGCAGCTCATAAACTCACAGAGAAACGACGCGAGTTTAATGAGCTATTAAAAACAATCCCCTTTTGGGCTCTGCTCGCGATCAGTGTCGCGCGGCTCGCTCCAAATTGGTCTCCCGGCTAATTGCACTTACAATATACATTCTCCTCGACCACTGTGGACTAACAACTTTTCGATTACAACCGGCAGGGCCTATGAATAAGGTAGCGCACGGTCAATTCAATTTCTACGAGTCGCGCAGACACAGTTGTTGAACTTTCTAAGATCTTCTACCTCCAATATCTATCTACGAGCTTTAGTATGTTACTCGACGCGTCAACAGACCCAACACACTTCAGACCGACGCACAGTCAAGTAAACCGATGAATTTTCTGTCAAATTCAAAGAACTTTCGATAGAACTTAGATAGAGCAATGATTTTTTAAAAATTACAGCTGAAATATTGCAGAATATGGGAAAATGGAGAGATTAGGATACAAATTTCAAATCTGGTCGCAAAATTTGTCTACAAGTGTTTTATCAAATCATTTCAACGAAAAAATGATTTCACTAGATTTTTTTTCACAAAAATCGATTTATTGCATAATCCTGAGGTGGTAGACAAATTTTGCGACCAGATTTGAAATTTGTATCATAATCTCTCTATTTCCCCATATTCTGCAATATTTCAGCTTTAATTTAAAACAAAAATCATCGTTCTATCTGATTTCTATCGAAAGTTCTTTGATTCTGACAGAAAATTCTTCGGTTTACACCGTTGTGCGGCGCGGTTGGCGAATTACAGAAACGTCTCCGTTATTGAATGATTAATAATCCGAGGGAACGAGATTCCTCATCAGAAAATTGGGATTCTCCGTTGAGGCGGCTTTCGATCGCATCCACCGATTTCTCTGACGATTTTCCCATCATTGGCGGAGTCGGTCCGAGCGAAAGAAAAGAAAATGGAGGAGATAGTTCGCGGAGCATAGCGAATGCGTTGTCGGGCAACCGGACGAATGCGCCGCGATTATGCAGGAATGGAGCCGCAAGGAGAGAGGGCCTGGACGTCTACGACGGTAGACAGGAGGCTAGCCGGAGCACCGAGAAAACTCGTTCCGCGGATTTTTCTAGGATTCTAGGCGAGGCCGGTTGAATATCCATGCCTCCCCGGCCATTAGTTGTAATCCTCGTAGTTGCGTGTAGCTATTAATAATACGCATTTGCCACAAAGAGGACGTCGCACTCGGCTGCGTTCAGCTCGATTACTTTTCTTGCCGCGCGTATACTCGCGCACGGTATAAATAAAGGAATTTTACGAGGGTGCAGGCACCGTTCCTTGCGAATTACCACCGATTCCTGCATACCGGGCGACGCAGAATCAAACACCTGCCATACCCTGTGTCGCATACAAAAGATCGAGATCAAATATTGTAGTTATACTCATATATTTCATATATTTCTCCACTTTCACGTGTAAGTCATATATTTCCTGTTTCGAGATATTTCAAGGAAAAGGATATTAACGCTAAACAAGTTCCATATAATTGTTGAAATAACAAGCACTATCTAAACGGTTCATTTTTCACAATATCGTGAAGACTACATTGATATGGGCGCATATGTGTTTCTTTATTTTATCTTTAACCGCGCCATGCTATCCTTATGTTTTTACACTAATTTTCGCTACTGCAATGCCACCAGCTTCTTCGAAAAATTTAGAGTTTTCCTCCTTGCTTCGTACGCAACGAAAGAAAAACAACAATTTCTACAATACCTAAGACCGATGAATTCTTGTTCGTAGAGTATGGACGGATCGAAATTGATTTTCTGAGGAAGGAGTATTACGCGAGAGATTTCTTACGACACCGTCGCTTCCGGCAGCAGCGGCCATTACATTTCAGCAGCATCAGAAGCAGAATCATTTATTTGAGAGATGCATCTATGTACTGAAATGTTGATCTGCCGGTTCGATGTATCATGGGGAACAGGTTGCATGTTTTTCTCGACTGCATGTCGACTCCGGATTTTATGCTGTTAAAGATAGATGATTAAAGAAAATTGTTCGCGTTATCGCGGAATAATTAATGTCCGACGTCGGTGGACGAGTTTTCATTCGATTTGCCTCTTTTCTTTCTCTTTTGAAAATATAAATTCTGCAACGTGGTAACGTTCGAATCGATGCGTGTGTTAGCTGGTGATATTTTTTCAACGATCTTGGAGCTCGCGAAGGAAGCGGCTCGTTCTCATCGCTCCTATTCAGACCGAATCATGTATGACCTCGTTACGCCGACGGTGCTGGAGGCTGTTGCTACGTCAATGACGTATTAATCAGCGTTAGGTGATGCTATCGCTATTCTGCGGACGTGAAATGACGCCGGGGCGCCCATACGCATTTGAATGAGGGACGCAGCTAGGTGCTTCGACGATAAGGATTATCGCGCGTCGCGGGACACGAAAGGTGTTGCGAAGTTGTTGCGAAAGCGGTTCGGTATTTTGCATTGTGATCTCCCGCTGCGGATTCGAATGCCGGTGCTACATAGAACTTACTCGTCGTCTACACCAGCAACAATCTCCGCGGACGGAAAATATTTTATAACAAATCGTCTCTACGTCCGGATGAAAGCGGTACACGACTCCGTATAGATCGTACAAATGACTTGATAAAACAGAAGGTCGAGACCGAGCGCTACTCTGTCAAAGAACATCACGTATTCCTGCTTAATTACAAGATCAAAGAGGAATTCTTTCTTCTTTCGCTAAAAGCCTCTGAAATATTTCATAATCCGAGACCCGAAATCTCCCGCTAGACTCAGCATTGTTCTTTCATTTGCATCGGACTAGCCTCTTTGGGACTCTTAGCCTCTTTCAGACTCCACAAGGACACTGGTGATTTGAAAAATCTTCTTTGCGGAGGCTGCTCAATTGAACGCTCGAATCTACAATTCTAACAATTTATTCTCTGTTAGGCTCGTTACTCAAACTTGAGTCTTCATTGTCTATCGCTTCGTCTTCTATTAAGACATCCAGCAAATCAAAATTGAATCAGTCTCCCTAGCTGTCTTGCGATTCAACCTTCAACCCAGAGTGTATTAAAAATCACAAAAATTCTTCATCTCGTACCTCTACTTCCGTACCGTTTCTTCTCCTCCCAAGAGACTTCGGCTGCAGGAATCTTCGAGAACAAGTGACAGTTGATTTTTTACCAAGTTTCTCCTTTTACGGTTTCGCAAAAGAAACTTCATTCCAGTCGGCTAGACTCCTGCTAACAGTTTCTCTATCGGAGGACTCGGAGGCTGCTGGAATTTTCGCGAAGAGACCGCGGTTGATTTTTTCCGCAGTTTCCGCGGCCGTTTCGCAACGTTACGTTGCAATGTAGTCCCGCTACCAGTTTCGTCGTGTACCGGTGAATCTGGCTGGCTAGAATCTCCTTGAAAAAACGATAGGCGATTTTTCCGCCGTTTCCCTGGGTGTTTCGCAAACCGAGGCCGAGACGGTCTCTCTGGCCGAGTCTCGGAACGGAAAGTGCACACGTCCACACACGCCCCGTGTCAAGACTCGAGCCGAGAAAGAGGCAGAGAAAGAGAGGAAACGACGTCGGGTGGGTTGGAATGGCATAGCGGTGGTGGCGGTGGCGACGCATACGCGCATAGTAGACCTTGAGCCACTATTACCGACTGTTTATGCCGTGATGTAATCGTAACCTAGCCTATCCGAGCTGGCCTAGGCTGCATCTAGAGAGAACCCGGCGTCGTAAATAATACGCTTGGTACATTCGACGCTCTAGGTGCATTGAAATAATTTATGGCTGACCACGTTCCGCCGCGCGGACGCCTCGCGTCCCTGCTTTCTGCATAACCTGCATACATACACACCGTGCACCGTGCACCCGTGCTTCCCTGCGCGTCCGTGTACATATTTACAAGCGCTCGCTACGAACCGAAGCCTCCGTGAATACGTGGAACGTCGCAGTTAAAACTGTCAAGCGGCTTCCGGGTGCAATAGCAGTCCCTTTGCGAAATCGTTCCACCTAGGCCTGCTGTTTAACGACGTTTCTCTCACCCGGATGATCCTGTCACGTCCCTTGATCCACTCTATCGACGTCCTTACCTCTCATTAGCTCGCGAACTGTCGTCCCCTCTCGATCATTCAAACGATCCAGCAACAATCATCTAGGTATACCAGGTACTGGTGGAGAACTATCGGGATACTATCGATGTATACCAGAAAGGTTTAAAGTGCTTGAAACATGGATAAAAAAAACATATTTTCCTAAAATTGTTTTTCGAGTGTTTGTAAAGAACGATGGTTTGAAGCTCACTGATAAAAATATTATCGGAGGTTCGTTCGATTGGAAAGGGACGCGGTCGCACCCGGAAGCCTCTGACCCTTTTCGCCGTAAGAATCTGGGCACGTGAAAGTCTCTAGGATCACGCTAGGAACGCGGTTTCTCCTCCTTTCTCACAGTGATCCAGCCTCGGCCGCTCGCCTCCGCCTCGCGTTTCATGCTCGGGCTTGCTCGTGGGATAATTAGGTATCCGCGAGGCTGTGCCGTGCGCGACGGGTCCACGAGGGAGGAATAACGATCCATTCTGCGGAACGCCGTAGAAATTTCCAGCGGTCTCTCTGTCTCGGGGCGCCTCGAGGCCTCTGGATGCCCCTTTTCCTTCAATTAGATCGTTCCAGCTTCCAGATACCGCTCGCTCGTCGACAGCCGACACCGAAAATGTTTTTATCGGAAACAAGAAATAAATATCACTTACACCACAGCAAGTAAACAATTTTTCAACAGTTTCGAAAATACCAACGGATAAAATCGCCGGAACGATCGAGGCATTGGAATGATTCTTTTTCGGTCCCGCGCGCAGATTTTATGCCCAGCGATCGGGCCCCGTTTTACTACGCCCTCGGCCTTTGGACCACGCGCACACATTCACGCGGCACGCAAGAATAAAATTTTATTTGTTCGGAGACGCGATCGATTCAGACGTTATCGACCATTCCGCGGAATTCCGATGCTCCACGCCGTTGTATTTTAATGTCGCGTTCCGTTTTGCCGATGGGATCACAACGCCCGTAAGTTATTCATAATTGTTCTACTTATTACGTATAACACGGAGCGTCAGGATTTCTCGAATTATTGGAAAGAGACGCGCAACCAGGGAATCCGAATCGTCTGCCAATTAGTCGGCGATCTCGTAAAATGCCCGACGCATCTCGGGCTCGCGAAACTTTAAAGAAATTTTTATGAATACTCCACGATAAATTAGAAAATATATCCTTGCATTCGCTTTGAGGCTGCGACGGCGAATTTGTCCATCCAAAACGTAAACTTATGTTTAATTACGATCTTTCTAATTAAAAAATACATCGAGCAAAGTTTGTCGAGGGGAAGCTTAGAATGTAAATTAATTTCGTTCATTATTCGAGTCAAGTATTTCTGAATGTTGTTGGTTAAGGAAACTTTCTTTTCCGCTAAACAATCAGAATGTGGATTCCGAAAAGAATATGGCGGGTATACGGGCCGCGTCCACGCGTTTTCACATCGTTTGGTCCACCACGTGTTCGTTTCGTGACGACCATTCACGAGTACACGATATTATTCACGAGGCGTTTAGAATTGAATGCCTGCGAAGAACTTAAAAGGGGCCGAGAGGGGCAACGTCGATGTAATGCAATGCAATTGGCCTTGCGAGGTGAACGTACTCCGCGGATGATTCGATGCATATTGCACGACCATCGGTACAGGACGAAATCGTACTCGGCGAGGTCTTCGATCCCGTGTCCCTCCCAAACGCTCGGCCCGAGACCGCTGTCCCTGACGCCCGAAATGTTTCCGATGTGCTGCATCATCCCAAACATTTCGTCGGTTCGTCATTCGTGTCCGTATTCCCTCTGAACACATCTGCTAATTTCCCTAGCATGATCGTCCATCGTCGCACAGTGTACCGAATGCTCAATCTAGGTGGAAAAGAAATCCTATACATCAGATGCGGCTAATCACGTCAACTTATGTAGGGTAGACTTGTTACCAGGATTGCATGGGATAATATATCTATTTTCTGATATGATGTTTTATCATCTAGAATAGCCATTCGGCGAAGTCGATGTTTCTCCATCCTCGCCGAAATTATTTCACATTATTTTGCTACTGCAACGTCGCAGTGTCATTTTTGCATCTCATTTGTGAAAAAAACAGCTTTCGGAAGAACATTTAGTATTCTCGGTTATCCAAGCTACACGACAATTAGTTTCAGTGATTTTTTGTATGTTTTCTTTTCATATTTCCAATAGGCTTCGATAGACTTAAATATGTTCCTGGAAGAGGAGTTGGTAACGACTTTTAACTAACATTTTTAATAGACAATCACAACAGCAAACAACTCCCACATTTAGTGAATATAATGCGCGTAACATGAATGTTCGTGATGAGGAATAGGATAAAATAAGAGGACAAATTCTGGTTTAGCGAACAGAGCAGTGGACCTGAAATTCGGTCCAGCTACAACGTCAGCTTAGGTGCAGGTACATTCCAAATCCTCGCGTTTCTAGTTCGATTCCATCCCGGCAAACGTGTAATTAACTTTATACCAGGCAGCAACAGGAAACATTGCGTGAAAAGCGGATGTACGTTCGACGAACGTAATCCCATGTAAATCCTGCGTAATCCTAATGCGTACACGCATCCCTTGTTTGTTACTTTCCGCATCCGAAGGGGCAGGAGGTAGCATGTATCGCGATTAAACTGAAAATCGAATCGTGTAGAGTGGTTCGAAAAAATTTTATATGGTACACATATCCTTCTTGCACGGTTGTACCTACTCTTTAATAATGAAATCATGCTAAATAAATGTGGGTGATGAGGATTCATTAACGAGTCTGACTCGTCATGAAGATTTGAACAAAGTCTAACAAATCTGAATGTTACACGTTTCTTTTTAGATGAAATAAAATTTGAATCGTTTGTAATTAATATTTAAGCATTCAAATAAACGTAGCCATGCAAAAGATATAAATGTTCTTTTCCCTTCTACTACATTTTACAACAACGAAGAAGATATTAATTATTGTCCGTACACTTCAGACTACATTGTCTAATGAACGAGGGTGGGATATGAACGAGCAGGATCCCAGGTGTCGCATAGCGATGCAGATTTGGATCCCCGTGGATGACGATGTGTTCCCCGATCATGGGGGATGATTCACCGGGCTCCGTGGACATGGTTGCTCGGCAATTGCCTTATGTAAAACTGCTCTATAACTGTAGATCCAGCGCTCCGTCGTCCGTCCAAGGACGCGCTCCTTAACAGCGGATTAACACGTAACACTTAGCGCGATAACGTTACACGCGGCAACACGCGTGGGTTACCGTCGCGCCGGTGTCTGGACTCGTTTCCTCGCCGGTATCGACGCAAGAAACGAGGCGTTCCCGGAAATTGCGATCAATTTCGCGGTACCACCGCCGCGATTTTACGTAACCAGCCATGGCGACACGCGTCCCTCTATTAATGACGTTTCACATCTCTCCGCGATAATCTTCCTTGCTCCGCATTAACCCCTTATCCTGCTAATTAGTTCACATTTCGCCGTGCTACACTTTACACTTGGAATTTATATTTCTTTTCGAATGAAATACAAGAATCTTCTACTTGGAATTAACGTCTCTCGGCTTCTCCGCTTTCTCGTACCTTCACACAGAGTGTGTCGAGCAAACTAAATAATTTCCGAGTAAAGTACCTTAATACTTTTTGAAATAAAATATGAAAATATGACGCGATAGGTAAATGAAAAAAATTTTTTTTTCATTCTGGCTTTCACTAGGACCATTTAATTGAGCAACATTTTGCTTTAGAAATGAACCCTTTCGCAACCCATATCATTTCGAACTGGATCGAGATGTTTCAAGTTGCTCATCATTAGACTGCGGAAAATTTTCGCATCTATTTTCCATTCCTTGCAATCGATACAGAATTTCTTATAGAGAATATTATACAGAAGTTTTTACTTGTTCATACATAGAGCTTGTGATTCTTGCTTGTAACTGTTCATTAAAATTGTAACACTGCGAGCAATATGAACAACGAGCAACAACTATGAAGAATTAAATAGGATCAATTAGAAAATTCTTTGTCCATTCTTTGAAGAATAACTCCAAATCATTTTCATGAAAAAAGTCTGTGGAAGCTTTATCTGTCTTTAAACTAATTGCAGAAGAATTGTGTGCTATCTGTCAGATTTCCTTTGTCGGCTACCACTGTGCGCTACAAAGGGCCTCATTAAGTTGACACGTTGGGCAAACGAGAGGAGCAAAGACACCGCCGCAGTCAAGGAAAATGAGTTTGGTAAACATTTTTTGAGAACGATTCGTTAGCGGGTAGGGTTGAAAAGTTGGCGTAAAAGTGCGCTGGCGCTGGGTGCGCCAGTACCGAGGTGTTCAGTGCACCAGCACCAGAGCATGCAATTGCGAGCAACGTAGTTACAATGACGAGAAGAGAAAAAAGCACGGCAGATACAGAGACGCTCGTTCGACGAGACGCGTGTCCCCGTGCCAAGAGGAGCGAGCGTCTCGTCGGCGTTGCCGTGGCATACAGGGCTCGTGTTTGTTTGAAAACGCGAGTGCAATCGAGCTTTACGTAATGGACGTACGACGAAACGCAACGTCGAGTTCAGACCCGATGACCCGATTCTGGAACGTCGAACGTGAAAGAACCACACGCCCCTAGAATCCTACTTGCAACACTAATTTCACCGATATCGACCATTCACTTGTCAAAGTCGTCTTGACCAGTTTTTCGAATAATCATTTGCCACCCTCGTTCATCCCCTAAACTTCTCGCTTCATCCATTGGTGATGAATTAGTCAGACTTTCTGGGGTAAATGGAATATCGAAATGAATTATTACGAATAGGAAGACAGGAACCAAATAAAAATTTATTCCTCCATAGAATAATCTTCTATGCGAGTGCAGTGTTGAAATAAGATTTGCTACATGTTCACAAACAATCAAGCAATATATGAAATAACTTATACGCATTTGTAGTTGGTCAGTACATGACACAGCTAAACCACGATTTCATCAAATTTATTAGATTTTTATTAATTTTGTATCTCTACAAAGGCCATCGTCACTGACAACAAGCTTCTATTTGATTCCACTTTCTGAAAGATTAACTATAAGCAGTCTAGTAATAACAAACGGAAGCAATGCCATCTCTACACGAAAACTGTTTAAACGTTGATAGAGAAAATAGTTGCTCGCGTAGGAGAGCAAGAAACCGTATGCCACTGTTGAACCTCGGTACCAGCGAAGCGTATGGAGAGGTGATTCGACTGAAAATGAATTTTAATCGTCGGGACACGGTCGTAATTTTTACGTCTCGGTCGTCTAACAGCGGTTCCACGGTTCCGTAGGAAAAATTTAATCAGGATCGCCGGCAGCGTGCACAAAGGGTCATCGAACTTCGAAAGTCGGGCTCGCGGGACGTTCTCGAGACGTTTCCCAGCCGCCAATGTCCCAACGTCGCGACGCGGTGCGTCGTTAACGGTGCAAGAAGCGGCTTTAATCCGGTAAACAAGCGTGTAGCGCGACGCTCGCCGTAGATGGGGCCGCAATCGCGATTAGCTGATTTACTTAAACCTTCTCTCCCGGAGGACGGTAGCCTTTTCCGCAACTAGGCTAAGGCCATACGCCGACGATGCGTCCTGGAATCCCGGCGTATCTTTAGCAGAAGACGTTCTTCTGCTGCTCACGTACCGCGATTGTTCCATTTAACGAGCTCTCTCTTTCTCTCCGTCTTTCGTTCCTTCCCTCCCTCTCTCTCTCTCTGTCCGTGGCCATCTATCTTCGCTATCCGCGTTTTTCAATTGCTCGTCACCAGGCCTTTTGTTTCGACCGCGACAGATGCTCGGCTCGATTAGGCTTCGCCTTCGGCTGAGCTCCTCTAAACACCGAGCTGGAATCCCAGATCGCAGATAAACCCGCGTTTGCATATTTATGAGCCTACCGACTCGATCGAATCTATATAATTGGAAGACACTCTCTGACGTAACGATCGCAGATTGAAAACACTGCGTGGGCCGCGCACTGAACCTGTCGGAGCTGCGGTGGCCTCCAGGTGTTTCCTCTCGAGATCCCTGTGGAGGACGATTCTTCTATTCGTACGCGAAGTTACGAATCTTTGAAAATCCTGCACACAGTTTTTGCTTCGAAATCGTCAGGTGAGCATGTCATTGAAAATATCATCATTGCCGAACACAATCTCAGTCAAAACTGCGTAAAGAGACGGAAGAGGGAGAGAGCGGCAAGGTTAAAGAAAAAAGAGCCTTGCACTTCGAGAATCATCGAAAAAACTAATTATTCCGAAGTGCACGAGGGAAGCACGTGCTATGGTTCGGTATCCTTCAAGGTTCGTAGATTTCTCTGGGACCGGCGCGGCGCATCGTTTCTGCGGACAGGTCGGTCAGAGAATATTAGCATAAACGTTCGTCCAGCGATCAAGGTTCCACGATGGGCGGCTAGAGTGACGCGTGGCCAGCTCGACGAGTGGCACACAGGAGAAATTCCAAAATCGTCTGGAGCAGACAACAGGGAGTTGCGCGGAGTGGGAGCGTATAACGGTGGACTCCCCCGTTGAAGCGGCCGCCTAGACACTTGACAGACTTGTGCTTTGCACAATAGTAGGAAGCGCTAAAAATAAGCCGGCTCGGTTCCACGACGTTCTGGCCTTGGCCAGCCTCGGTCCTCGCAACCTGGTGGTACCACCTTCTCCCTCCCCTGGCTCCCTATCCCCATGCATAGCTCTTCATCCGACGCGTTCCTCCTCTTCTTCTTCTTCTTCGTCTTCTTCTTCTTCCTCTTCTCAGTTCGAACGTCTCTCCGTTGTTCCTCTCCCAGCGACGACCTACCTTTTTCCTCTCGGCGTTCTGTACAGAACGTCCACCCACGCGCGCCGAGAGGCCTCGCGTGGGCACAGCATTTTTCCCGCGACTCCTCTCTTTTTGCCGCAACGATCCTACGGTTCCGCGTCCGACCCTGCTGCCCAAGCTCATCTGCTTCCTAAGGGATTGGCTCGTGATCCTCCAGAGAAATTGGACACTCGATCCTGAACCTCTTCCGGCATACCGTTTTCTTCATTTTTCCAATCCCCAACGCTTTCGGATCCTTTTTCTCTCCGTTCCTACCTCTCCCAGACTCGTCTCGGCCACCCTATAGTCGTGTTCTTGTCCTCTACGTGTCTTCTTCTTGTTCTTATTTCGGTCAGACTCCTCTCTGGGTTCTCCAGGCTCTGCAGAGATTCCATTTCAGTTTGCACATCGTTATTATCTGCTGCAGATTCTTCAAGTTTTTTCAGGAAATCTTTTCATCTATTCCTTGTAGTTTGGATTCGCATTGTACGTTGTTCTCTTGAAAAGCACAAATTGAATTTCTTGCACTTCTCCAAGAATTTCGTACGAGGCGTCGAAATTCCTGTTAACAAGGAGCGACTTCAAGAAGAACGATACTGACAGATGTTTTTTTTATTCTATAGAACTTTTGTTTATCATCTATGCGATTGTTGTGACGAACAACACTCGTTTCTTGCAGTACATTATTTACGCACAATGTTTCGCTTTCGTCTGTATTTGCTAAGACTTCGGTATGTCTGTGACGGTGACTAGGGGATTCAGACATTCTTGGTCAGACGCAGGTGAACGCTCCGCGACATCGTTCCTGACATTCCAGTCTTCAATCTCCCGCAATACTGTCAAATTGAGAACTAATGAATAGACTGCGAATATTTATGCATTTATGAGACAGTAATAAATTAGAAAAATTTAGGAACACTGTAACGTTGTTTTTAATGTAACGAAGTCATCAAGGGATGCAGTCAATTTTTATTTTCTTCCTGCTTCCCACAGTCAATGCAGAATATTTTTATTTTGCATAAAGATCCGCAGTCTAGCAATGAATAGACTGCGGATTTTATGTATTTATGACAAAAATCAGTGGATGTAATTTAAAACAGTAAAAACATTAAGACGATCTAAAGACGTCCATAATGTTATTTTCATTAATTACAATTGTTAAAGATTCTAACTGACGAAGAAAATTTTTATCTTGCATAATGATCCGCAGTCTAGTAAAATGATCCATTTGAAATTGTCCTTTTTAAATAGAATGAAAGAAATTTAAGGACGTTCATATGTTATTTTCAACAAATTGCAATTGTTAAAGATTGTAAGTGACGAAGAAAATTTTTATCTTGCATAAAGATCAGCAGACTAGTAAAATGATCCACTTGAAATTGTTCTTTTTAAATAGAATGAAAGAAATTTAAGGACGTTCATATGTTATTTTCAATGAATTGCAATTGTTAAAGATTCTAAGTGTCGAAGAAAATTTTTATCTTGCATAAAGATCAGCAGTCTCGTAAAATGAGCCACTTGAAATTGTTCTTTTTAAATGGAATAAACGAAAATCAAAGATAAGAGCATTATGCTTCCATAGGATGGAAAAGGTTGAAACTGCGCGTATCGTGACGATCGATCAGAGTTTCAAGTTTCACGGTCGTCCTCGATCAAGGATCTAATTAGCCAGTGGGGCTATCCGGGAAGAAACCGGCGACGTCTCCTGGCATCTGTTGACAGCCGGTCTGACGGTAGTACATCGATCGCGGTTGCGGAAACGCCGGAACGTCAGACGTTCCCTCCGCAGCCACGGGGAACGCGGATGACGCGCGTCGTCGAAATGACAGCAACCACCGGCGACGGGTCACGCAGTCATCCTCGGTGCATTCTGCAACGCTCGGTTGCACCGAGATCCTTATCAAACCCATTGTTACCTTTTTTTTTCCGTCTGGTTTCCTTCTCTTTGTTCTCCGCGGCTCGTCGAACACCGGCGACGCACTTAATAAATAGATAATTACGTTGCAGAACGCGCTCGCATTGTACGCGGTTTATTTTTAAACGCGACTTCGAGACCTTTCGCTCTCTCTCTCTGCTTTCGCCGACGAGACCCTCCATTAGGATCGAAAAACTTCTTCCGTTCGTTTGATCTTCCAATTACGCAACGTCTACTCCCACCAGGAGAGCGACCTCGGCCCACCAGTTTCTATTACACTGCGGAACTTCATGAGGACTCGTGTTTTCGTGGCGGTGTTTCACGGAACAGAAGGAGAAATTTAATCATCTCGATAGGACGTGAATTTGTACGATCCGTTTCGAAAATAATGATTTAATTCTCCGACGAAGCACGTCTGTCTTGGAAGAAAGAAATTCAATGGTGCGATGCAGATTCTACGTTCTTTCTTCTGCGAAATATACTATTTTATAACATTACAATTTTTATTATATTGTATTAATTTTTTTATTTTCGAAGTAGATGGGTATTTAGGAAACAATAGAAACTTTGTATACTACATATGTCAATATGAGAAAGTTAATTCTTCGACAAAATGTGCGGCATTCCACGGAGTCCTCTTGAATTAGCGGATGAACATTTTCGCGGGACGAACGTTCGCAGTCTAATTCTATAAACCGGCTCGGCGAGGTTGAATAATAGATTGGAGGAAGGTTCCGGGTGGTTGTCGAGATCCATCGGCGAATCAAAGCACAAAAGGATGCTGTTTGACCGTTGGTAGTCGTGACGCGAAGTTCCTGTTCGTGGAAGGAAGGAATCGTGTCGCGGCAGGCGGCAGGCGGCGTTGCATCGTTTCCTCGTTAATACGATCGCGAACGGGTTGGACACGGTTGAAGAGGGAGCGAGAATCGCGGGCAGAGGTGCGCAAGATGAAAACCGTGGTAGCGCGCTGTCGTTTGCACGGGAACAAACCAAGGGGCAGGCTGAGCACGCGTCGCATAGAGGCTGGACGACCGCGTCGTGGCTCTCTCTCCTATTGTCCCCGGGTGCACGGCTCCTCGTTAGGGGATCCTTAACGATCGCTCTTCACCGACGGGTCGTAGTTGTCGTCGAAATCGTCGTATCGTCGATCTTAACGAGACTCCTAGTTTATCTCCCACCCCGTCCAGCCCCGGGAACGAGCTTAGCAGCACCTCGTTTTATCGTCCCCGATGCCAGGCCCGTTGAACACTGAGAGAGGAGCGGCTTCTTGTCGAACGGCGTCACGCGAGAAACGAGAGACCCGAGAACCGGCGATGATTAATATAAGCCTGTTCCGGCTACGATTCACCATTACTCCGGAAACTTATTTCTCCGATTCGATCAGACCACCCGACGGCCAATTACCGCGATTTTATCGTCGAAACTTGCCAATTCTTCTAGACGCTGATTAATACTCCAAAAATTTGTTTCCTCGATTCCGATCGATATGCGTCGAGCAATTGTAGTCGTTGCAAGCGCAATTGCAGTTTTATCGCTGAAATTTCGGAATTGTTAGACACACTCTGATTGACACTGAAAAATTTGTCTCGTTCATTCGGATTGATATACGATAGGCAATTACTGTCATTGCAACCGGAAGTGCATTTTTATCGCTGAAACTTTCAGTAATCAATAGACTGCGGATCTTTATGCAAAATAAAAATATTCTGCTTTTATTGTTGGAAATGGGAATAAAATAAAAATTGATTTCACCCCTTAATGGCTTCGTTACATATTATTAAAGCAACATTACAGTATTCTTAAATTTATCAAATCTTTTACTGTTTCATATTTCACTCTGCCAATTTCTTCATAAATGCATAAAGGTCCGCAGATTTCTAACACTAAACGTTGATTAATTTTGTTCATCTCGACGGTAACGAGACAGAATAATTGTAGAGCTCATTCCAATTATCAAAGCAGAGTCTCGGAAGTTTTAAAATTGCATAATCATTCAGAGTCTGCACTTTATGAAATTCATCATAATAGATCAAAAAATGGAGAGTGAGAATCCGGATTCATATTATGAGATTGTCGGAGGGTAAATCAGTAAGATCATTCCGCCAAAGAAGAGACTGAAGAATTCGGAGCCTCATATATTCTTTCAGAATAGAAATTAACAATTCAGATTGAATTATGCTTCTTCGAGATCAAATTATTAATCCTGCGAAGAAGCAAGAAACGTTCGATAAATATTCATGTACAGTAAGAAATGGTATCTGAAAAAGTTTGATCGTTTTCACCATACCGTGTCTAAACAATTACTAAACATTTCAGTATTTTATAAGATATTATATTTCATGATAAAGATCATATACAATGGAATTATTCTAGGTCAAAAGAGATGTTTCATTCTTGATTTAAAATAACTCCGACTGCAAGGGGTTAAAAAACATTATGCATAGTTAAAAATCGATATGAGAAGTTTGATTTTTGAGCCCGTGAGCAGCTAGCGCGTCGATCTATTCGTACGGTTCGAGAATCTCTTGCGGTAGCGTTCCGCCGTCAAAATCAGCGGGAAGAACCACAAGTTCAGTCGGATAGGCAGCCAAGAGGATCGAATAGGTGTAATCTCCATCGCGGTTCCGCGTACCGAGCGGGGACGATCGCGTTCCGCGTCTAATTGATGTTCGTTCCCGTTAAACGGTCGCCGGGAGGTGCTCGAGGGAGGCGAGCATCGTGTTTGCTGCGAGGGAACGCTCGTGAAAAATGGAAGAAACCGACGAGGGCGGAGACGACGAGAGGGGGAATGACGGCGGCGGTGCACGCGTCGTTGATTTCGAGGTTAACCTTTCGGCCCACGAACCGTTGGTGTACGCGCGGCTGGGCTGCTGGTGCACGAGACCTAACGGACCAAGGACGACTTTCCGTCTCGCTTGGTACCGATGGAATTCGTGGATTTCAGCGGCGCGTGGGCACACCGCGGACACGTAGCCCAACACGGAACTCCTGTTGTCCCCTGTTCGCCGTGAAATGCGACGAAAAACGGGGGCTCGTCCATCTGCGTCGCACACTTTCAGCCAGCTAGCCGTCGCGCCGTAGCGCCGCTTCCTCCGCGTCGCTTCGTGCGAACTTCTTTTCAAAGTCGAGCGGAAAAAATTACTGACGCAAGTCTTCTTCCCCTACCGTCGCGCTACGACGATTTTTCGAGAGCCCTAGCACTAGTTCCACACCGTCGCTGCTCCGTTTCTGACGCTAGATTTACGGAAGTCGTCGATTCTACCAGACTCGTATCGTCTGCTCGGAGATATGTAGAACACGATAACCAGGAAAATCCTCGTTCGATAAACTTGTCGAAACGTCGCTTCCTCACGGATTTTTCTATGTAAACAATAGGCGGTCTGTTTTAGTTTTTGGTAGAATAGAATTAGGAGAAAATTCGAGAGGAAGTAACGTTTAGACAAGTTTACCCTACATTTGAATATTGGTGAAGTTCATCTGCAACATGTGAAAATGAACTTTTTCCCGAAGTAATAATTGTACCAAGATTTCCAGGTTCATCTTGACATAAATTTATTTTTCGATCTAGCCACGACTCTAAAATGGCCAGAAGTGTCCACTTAGCAGAGGTTAAAAAGAAGACATTGTGTTTTCAGAAAAATAGACGAATGAGGATGATGATTAAGCGTAGATGATGCTTAAAACAAAAGACGGAGCAACCGAGTCCTCGAAAGCTCGCGCACAGAGATCATGTTCGTCAACCAGGTTCTCGTAAAAGAGCAATTATTCTCTTTTTTCCCGAATCAGCGGCGTCCGAGCCCGCAATCAGGTACAAAGGATCTCTGGCTTGGCGAAGAACGATTTCCAGCGAACACGCACGCTCGTTCGAGAGATAAGTCAGCCGGATAAATCTCGCGGGGCGAATGCAGGAGGAGATCAAGCGGTTTGACTGAAATACCGCTCTCTCTCCCTCGCTCTCTCTCTCTCCCTCTCTCTCTCTCTCTCTCTCTCTCTCTCTCTCTCTCTCTCTCTCTCTCTCTCTCTCTCTCTTCCAGTTCGTGTGCATCCTATATCGCGGAGGCCCGTAAACACGCGAGTATGAGCACCGCTAACAATGTGCGCGCACTTAGCGCGCTATCGCTACTTGTTTCCCGGGGTCCTTGCGACGCTGACAAAGGCGGGACAGAATTACGATCGACGGTAAAACGCGGATGAGGCGAGCGCGGTAAAGATCCCGCTGACGAGATAACGTGGAAAGACGAGAGCCCCGGTTTACGCCGCTCCCGCGACATTATACCGGCGTTCCGTAGGATTTCTTGCGCGGAACCCGCGTCCTTTGAAGCGGGCGCAAGGCCCGTGACAAGCGTGGGCGTCGACTGAAAGGACCGGGAGAGATACCATCCTTCTCGCTACACTACCGCCGACGGCTAATTTTCATCTAAACATTAATCGCCCCTGTTAACCCTTGCACGAAACTCCCAGAACTACGCAAAAGGATACGGCCGGATAAGTGTCTCGGTCTTCCCAGCCAGGATTTACATCTGAAAAATTCAAGAAAATTCACTGAGCTGCAGTTTCATAGCTGCGTCTTGTCGAATTTTATTCAGAATTTTCACATATTATTAAGTTGCGAATTTCCAAGGTTACGACCACGTGAGGTTTCGGTCTTTGCAGCTAGAACTTTTATCTGAATAAGTTGGAGAGCATTTACCGAGGTTCGCGTCGTTTTTCAAATGTGTTCCCGCAAGAATTTTCGAACGTTCGAGGGCTTATATAGAAGATGGAGGTTCGCACTTTATGATAGACGCATGCTCGTTTAAAAATATATACGAAATCACGTAGAATAATTGAGAAAACCCGACCATCGATTCGGACGAAATTGACTCGATTTTAAGAGATTTCTTCGAGTCGATATTGAAATATGTTCCTGTAAGAATTTTGAAGGAGAAAGATTACACTTATTGATAGGAGCACTTTGACTTAAAAGGAAATACGAAATCACGTCGAAATACCGACAAAATCCGTTCGGTAGCTAGCTCGGCCGAATGAATTGATTTTAAGGGGAATCTTCAGAACTACATCGAAATTACACTCGAAATTTCCACTTCCATCTCGATTCCCATTCAAATTTCAAATATTCAAGGGTTTCAAGAACCTAATTATCCAGAAGTGGGTCTTAAAGCGTGCACATTATGGATCTTTTATGCGCAGCAGTCTTATTTCTTTGACATTGCGAACAAGTTCCAATTACTCGGGTACCCAAGACAATTAAACCTTCTTGTTCCACCTTGTTGCTCTCTATTAATTGCATTTCTTTCAACGGCTTGGTGCATCGATCGTAAATTGGCGATAGTTGGCTACGAGCGATTGATTGAAGGATAGCGAATTAGAAAGACGCATTGAAAAAAGTTTCGAATGAAAATAGAATGTCGGTTTGTAATCGAGATAACAGCTTGTTTATCAGCACTAGATTTTTCTGGCGAAACACTTGCACCGATCGTCGCCTCCGGAATCGGGTGACCGAGGCGACAATTCTGTCCCGAGCATAATTCATTCGCGGTTTCTGCATTACGCACAATTTCGCGGGTGCAACGTTTATGATCTAAATGAAGAGCTATTTCAGCGCGGTATCGCGAAGACATCGGGGCCAATTAATCTGGCCGTATCGCTGACGTGATCTGGAATATAATGCTTTCGACCGTGCCGGCGGAATTGTAAGCGGCCAGCGTTTGTTCCGCGTCGTCTGTACGAAATTGAAACTACGGACGCCACAGTTAACCGGTCGAAATTGCAAATTTCGCCGACCGACGAGCCGCGGCTCGTTCGATCCGAGATAATGAGACCATCCGATGAATATTTCGACGGGTGGACCCGGAGACAGCGTCGAAAACCGACGCGAATTCTTTTCTTCTTCCTCTCTCACTCTCTCTCTCTCTCTTTCCTCTTTCGACTGCGAGCATAAATTACCATCCACGAATTAATATTTCCTCTTGCACCCAATGGCGACTTCCTGGCGTCACGTTTTTTTAGAAACTCGTCCCCACAATTTCAGAAATTCTTGACATCCTGTGAAAGCGTGCGATGCTATTTTAAAACACAATGCAGATTCTTCTAAAAATAGTAGATTGAATTTCTTTCCCTTCGCTTATAAATAGATTTCGGATTTTTATGCGAAACGAAAATTGTCCGGAAATTTCTTTCTTCATTCGTTTCAGTGAAAATAAAGGAATTCTTTCAATTTCTCTACAAATCCATTTTTCTTACAAATGTATAAAACCCAATAATCTTATTTTACCTGACATTTATTCAAATTTTGGTTGAGTCTTCGAGATACTTGAACCTGTGAGTAAGTAGCTCATCAGTGATCCTAGAGAAAACAATGAGGAGTCTTTCTACGGAGTAGAAGGGCATAGGAACATTCTACGACTCACCCCTACCATAACAATAAACGGCAATTATGATCCGTAATACGATCGATAAAGAGTTAGTGTTACTGTTACCGAACAAATTAGAGGCTAATAAAAGGAACCATCGGGAAGTTGTCTCTTCTGGATCCGATAGGTCCCTAATGACTAGACTGCGGATGTTTATGCATTTTCCAATTTTCCTAGATTTTTAAGAAAGTGGTATTTTTAATGGGAACAGCCTTTGTAAACAAATAAAAATTCTATAAAATTCTATCAAACTTCATGGTTCTAGCCTTTTTTGCATCCGCAGTCTACTAATGACTGCCATTTCAAACCCCCTGCAAAAGGAAGGCGGAGAAATCGTGCGTAGCAATGGCGGACGGTTCCGCGCGAAATAATTTATTTGTTTCCGCGAAAGAGCACGGATGGTTGCGTTAATTTCCCCAAGGCTGCGAGCATGTTCCCGCGAAGAAGCTCACGGGGAAAAAGAACAAGCGAAAGTTTCAGGAAGATCGGAGATTGCTACCTAGAATCGCGTCTTTCTTTCCCAGTACATGACCTGGACTCCAATTCTCCTCTCTCTCTCTCTCTCTCTCTCTCTCTCTCTCTCTCTCTCTCTCTCCCTGCATCTTGATCGTCCGATCTATTCTCCTACGCAGCTGGTTCCAGTGCTCTTTGTCCTCTGACCTAGATAGGAAAGTCGCGTGGAGAGCGTGGAACCCGGAGAACGTTACAGATGAAGAGGATCGGTGCCTCTCTACTTCTCTCTTTCTCTTCTACGTCCTGCAATCTCGTAGGAGATATTGGTTTGCTCGCAATTAATCTAGTTACTGCATGCAAAAAAGCCCGTGAGTGGCCCTCATTCGGTGTAACGATGGGAACTGTTTCTGTTGCCTAGCTGGACACCCAAGCATCCAAACAAAAATGATCTACATATGATTATTAGGTGACGGAGATTGTTACACACTTCTTTTTGGGAATCATTCTTCGAGTTTGTTGTCTGTTTAATTCTAGGTTTGTTCAAAGATATTCAGACATTGCATACATAAGTATGTATACAAAGTATTCGTACACCTTTTGAAAACGAATAACTTTTATCAAAATTCCACCCAACAGCGTGAATTTCTTTTTCAGACGTTAGAAGCTAATGCGTAAATAATTTTTCGTTTTAATTGTTATTAATCGCAATTGCGAAGGAAATAGTAAAGGTTAGAGCGCGTGAAACGCGCGGAAATCCTAGAATTGGAATCACGACTAGGAGACCGGTGATTTCTTATTCTGTGAATTCTTCAGGGGTCGGCTACTCGTGCACAAAGGTCCTGAGGAATTTCCCCGCCAGTGGACGTGGTCACCCGAACGAAGCGCACAGGCGAATCAAGTTGAAATGGAAACCGGACAGCTAGACACGTCGCGAGAAAGTCCAAGAAAAATGGTCACCTGGAAAATCATAATAAGATACATTATTTTCCTGAAAGGCCAGATGATTTTATTTTAATGGGTTAGGTTGCCGTGTATTGTTGAGAAAGAGAAATCTGCAAGCATGATTGGACTGTTTCCCTTCTGCGTTTCGAGTGCTCGATGGTTCCGCGATCGATATTACGCAGTCACGAGTTAAAATGTGTCGATGTCTTACGACCCGTATACGCGGGGACCATCTGTCGATGACATCAGTAGCCCGCATGTACATACATCGTTTTTCTTTCTGTGCACGTGGCCATCTAGTTTTATATAACAAATAATGGCCAATTTGCGTCGCATGTTAGAACAGTCGCTACCGTCAGGTAATACTCGGACTATCAGTCGATCCCTCAGTCACGCTCCTCTTCGTCTGGTGACAATTAACTCATCAGCATTTTTAACAATAGGTTTACGGGACCCGTCAGAGTGACGGGTTCTAATATTCTTAATTTGCAATTATTAAGATTGTAAAGATGCTTCCCTGAGGATTTATTTACCAAATTTATTTCTTTGGGTATATTATTGGAAAAATGGCCAAAAATTTGGATAGACACATGCTTGTTATGTTTATAAAATAATGTGGAATAGGTATTAGTGTTAAACACACTAATTAATACGGCTCTGCCTACAATCCCGTCTGTCTCGAGCAGATTTACCTACATATACAGGTTCTGCACTTAAAATTCACCCTTTTGCAAATCAATTTCAACCTTTCACAAATAAAGTATTTTTAAGTATGTTTAAAAAGAACATCAAATCAAATGTAAATTGATTGTTGAGAAATTCAAAATTTTATTTATTGCAGAGATGTATGTGTGTAGATATGTATATTCTTTGTAGCCATTTTCTGATTAATAAATTAAAGGGATGAAACATATATATTTATTGAATCCTATTCAGTATTAAGTCTTACGTTTCCCTCGCAGCAATGACATCGTTCACGTGTTTGAGTAAATATATAATCTAATCTAAATAAATATGTAATTTAATCTAAATTAAATATTCTTTTAATTATGCAAACTAACTTAAATATTCTTAATGGGTGAAATTGATTTGCAAAAGGGTGAATTTGCAAAACTGTGTCAAATTGACACGAGAAACAGATGACGGCTAATAATGAAGAAGGTTCATATAAAATTTTTGTTAGACTTTCGAATCGCATTGTCTACCGTGTCTCGTATAATATAATATAAAAATTGACCTCCTAAACAGTTGAGCGAATTAATCGTAGAGGCTGCGAAGTTCTTCTGCGTGTACCACCCCAGAGCCTCGGCAACGAGAGCTGCAGGTTGTCAAGCGGCGAAGAACAATGTTTGGACACCCAGTTGAAAAGTAACGAAATCCACTGTTCCCTTGAGAGTCTGCCCGACTCAGCTCGGAACAAGCTCCGAGCGTTGTCTCTGTACGGAACGCGCGGGACTTGTGTATCTGTTCGCCGTTGATATCAAAATGCAAAACGGTCTCCGGATCGCGGATTAACGAAGTTCGCGTCGGCTTAAAAGAAAAACTGCCGACGCCCGGTTACAGTCCGGGTACATATTCATGAGAGCCTCACCGACAAAGGTGGATATCCGGACGGGAGAGGGGACCGGCGCGAAAGTTTTAATAATTTATAAAGAAGCTTGTACCCAGACCCGGGGAAAATTAATTTCTGTTTCCTGGAAAGTTGCCGTGTACGCCCGACGCGCGGCTCTGTCGAACATCGTCGCGCCATTATGCGCCGCATTATGGGAAATTAATGACGGGATTGGTTGTTCCGTCGACGAACCCTGATTCTCTACTTCGCGGGATCGCTGCCGGATCCAGAACCGGAAATCGCCTGTTCAACACTCGGGATTCTGCCTGAAGACCCTGAACACTCTGCCCCAGAACATATCTTACAAATCTGAAAATACTGTTGACGACTTGATTTTACTAGAAATTTATTTAAACTTCATAAAAGTTTCGTTGAATGCGTTCCGATTATTGAAAATCCATTTAATAGACTTGATTGTATTCTTTCTCGTCTTGTTCAATACTCATCCATTTTAGCTTCATTGCAAAATTTCAAACACTTTCCCACAATTCTTACCCAACAACGTCGACGTACATAAAACAAGACTTTCTAATTACTGAAAATCCATTTAATAGTGCTTGCTTGTATTCCCTTTCTCGTCTTGTTCAATACTCATCCATTTTAGCTTCGTTCCAAAATTTGAAAAATTTTTCCCACAATTCTTCCTCAACAACGTCGACATACATAAAACAAGACTTTCTAATTACTGAAAATCAATTTAATAGTGCTTGCTTGTATTCTCTTTCTCGTCTTGTTAAAAAATCATCCATTTTAGCTTCATTCCAAAATTTGAAAAATTTTTCCCACAATTCTTCCCCAACAACAATCGACGTACATGAAACAAGACTTTCTAATTACTGAAAATCAATTTAATAGTACTTGCTTCTATTCTCTTCCTCGTCTTGTTCAGTAATCATCCGTTTCAGCTTCGCTCGAAAATTTGAATAATTGTTCCAACAATTCCTGAATGACGTGGAGCGTGCATAAAACGAGACCTTTTTTTCAGGCATCGTCGCATAAGAAATGTTTAAAAGATCGTACCTACCAAAAAATGCAGCGTCACTGGATCTTTAAAAAGAACTCATTAAAACAATCGCTCTTGACCTTCGCGATAACAGAGGCCGTTCGAATACGACAGGAACGAAGAACTGCAGTTTGTTGCGAGAAGGACGCTATTTACGATCGAAATTCTAATTAAGTATCAATTAAATTCCAGGATCGCGAGAAATTAGCGACGGTTGGAACGCAAAGACGCAGAGGTTCGTGTGTATTTATCGTAGTTTGTGTCGTCACCGGCGGCATGCAAATGGATGGATTACAACGCCGGTTAATTGCGAACTATTTTCCGTCCGGGGAAACGTGAAGTTTTGCGCGACGCGGCCAACAGCGTTGCGTCGGATCGCGTCGCGGCTGGGAACAGATAGAGAAAGAAAAATAGTGGGATATCAAAGGTCGTACCTGCACGTGCGTCTCGATTACGTCGGCGCGACGAACACGTTGTCCGCCTGCACGGCCGTCGGAAATTCGGAACGGAGTGACGAGGATTGCGTAATAGTCGGGATGACAGCAAATTACTAGCCGCGCCGCGCCGCGTCGCTCGGCGTCCACGGTGTTCCGAGAATCGAATTCGTTTGCTAATTGGAGTTCATCCGCAGTCGAATATTCGCCGATATTCCAGTTCGCTGTGCCGAGCGATACGCTCTGTTGCGAACCGCGTCGAAAACGCATTTCTGAAGCCGCGAGGAATTGCCGAGGAACTCTTACACTCTCGTGATCACGAGTTTCTAGATGTTTATTCGTTTGTTGGATACCGGGTAATGCTAATTAACTCTCTCATTGTGAAAGGTGTGCGCACACGCCCTCATACGGGTATTAACCTTCCGATAGCGGCGGCCGAGTCTATTTTCACGCACAATATCGCACAATATCGGACGAAATTAAACGAATATTACATTAGAAACTAATCGGTCTGAGTTGCAAAAAAATATTAAAAATTGTCGAATAAATCCATAAATCGGTCTTAAACATCGTTAATTTGTCCAGCTACAAAAACGGTTCACTGTCCAAGGATTAATGTGGCTACGTACTGCCCATTTGCAAAATCGACTAACTTCGCAAAATCAAATTTCGTAACAATACAATCCTTCTTTTCACTACGACAATGATTTCATTGTGGATTACCATACCATATCTTACCATTACCATACGTAAAATTGCCATACTAATTTTTTCATATAGTATTATATATACTTCTTATATACTTAGCCAAACAGTTTCCTGTGTGTGTGTTTCCTCTCAAAATCAAAATTATTAACCCTTCCCACTCGGAGCTACTTTAACTCGAAAATTAAACATCTCCTCCGATCTCGAATATTTCCATTCCCTATGATTTTTGAAATTTTATGGATATTAAATTGGTACACCGAAATGTTCAGTAATTGATTAGATATTTCGAGTAATGGTACAGCAATTTTTAGAGGCGCCTCAGAGTCACCGTTCAAGTGAGAAGGGTTGAAATTGCAGACATCCTTCAGGAAGCTATGAACCAAATTAATTTATTCGAGCATGCGTTAAGATAGAAGTCGCTGAAAATCTGATCAAATGCAAATCACTTGTATAAGAAAATACGAACCAGTTGCTGGATCTCATCGTCTCCTAAAAACCAAAAGTAAAAACATCGTGCGAAACCATAGTGACAAGATCGTTGAGGGTTCGACCACAGGAATCGCCATAGCACTGCAACAGCAGAAGCAGAGGCAGCATAGCATAGCAGAGAGTCAGGTCCTTGGGTATGCATGGTTTCCCCGTGGCTGTTGTATGGTGACTGGAAATCGGCGTGACACGGGTCCGTTGGGACGACACGGTCGGCAGGTGCACACGGAGATGTTGCGCATCTTCCGCGGAAGGCTCGCAGCCTCCGCCTGCTGTTTGGCTCGCGGCGATCATAAGCACGTTGGGACGGCCTCCGGCGAGCGTGTGCATAGTCTGCAACGAGTCGGCGTCCTCCTATAGCCGTTGCACACACGCTTCGTTGCTTGTGCACGCTGCATACGCTGTTGCATACGCCGCACAGTGGGGCAAACCGATGAATTTTTTGTCAAAATCAAAGATCAAGAGAAATTTTGCGACCAGATTTGAAATCTGCGTAACAAAATCTACGGCAAATAATGTATAACTGTTTATTTTATACTAACTGTCTATTTTTCTAATAAATTTCTTATATCGCTTCTTAAAATACATTGAACTTTTACTTTGTTTCACATACAATCAGATGTATAAATTGGTCAAAATAAATTTGAATGTCAATTAAAAATTTACCATAACCAATGTGGTATATGAGCAGATAAAGGAAGGTTATAATGACAGTTTATGTTTTGAATATACCGCCAAATATCGATTGGCCAGCATATCGATCGATGATACGTTACGTTAGTTCCAAATGTTTACACGTTGTCTCATTACACTATATACCGATCTGGCATCAACACGTGTTTCTATTAAGCTAAAATTTTCTTTTGCACTAAGCAAGTAGGTAACAATTTTCTCCTTCTCTTTAAATCTACGCGAAACAAAACATAATAAATTACAGACGCAATTTTTCTATTTTTCTTGAAAATGATCGAAAGTAAGATCGGAACGTCGGAAAAATTATTGTGATAATTTGAATAGCAATTGATCGAACCAGTGCGCTGAAAGCATAATAATATCGTTAGCAACAATCTATGATCGACATAAGGAAACATTGATGTATAACTGTCTAGAAAAAAATCTATCCGTACATGGTATTGGATGAACCACAATTTTCTTGTAATTCTGCAAGCATAGCACAGATTTTCAAAGTTAAAAAACGTTCGTACCACAATCTCTCTATTTTTCCCATATTCTGGAATATTTCAGCTTTAATTTAAAAAACAAAAATCATCGCTCTATCTGATAGAAAGGTATCTGATTTGGACACAAACTTCATCACTTTGGGCACAAAAAGCTATCATGTTGCCATTTAACACCTTAGAAATGTTCCGAGATAGTTCCTGTTCAAATTCGTTTACCAATCATGCCTGTGTGTTCCTTTTCGAGAAGTGTAGAAACCTTTCATCATACTAAAATATACTACGAATAAATACTACCATCCGTATATACGGTTTTCGAACAATCTAGAGAAAAGAAGACTCGAAGATTTTTCTAAATTTTGTACTTCCGGTAACTGTTTAGAGAAGAAAGTTGCAAGTCTAGGAGGTGGATAGTGCGGTGCAAAGTCCAACATCGCGATCTCCGCTGCATAATTCTAATAATCGGCGGGCTAACTTTGGACGCTCGTATCTTGCTGATAGCTTATGCAAAACAAAAGTATTCTAGTGTACAGAGCTTTCTCAAGGTCACCGCAATGTCGAACAAAGTATTAAATTTGAAAAATTGACTTTGTGCCAGAGAAAAAAAAGCGGATCTCCAAGCCACTGTGCACTGAGTCGCTGCAACGTTTCAGACCGGTGCAGCGGACGCGGTGCATTGTGGTGCAGCGAAGACGAAAGGGGCTGAGGGAGGAAAGAAAGCCGGAGGAGGCGGAGGAGGAGGAGAATGACGGCAGCAACGGGTGGTGGTGCAAGGGGGACATGGCGCGGTGCAGCGCATGCACTGCACCAGACAAAAAACGATGAGCTGCGGTGGGGGCCAGACGGGGGGCAAAAACACGCGACGGGCCCCAAACCCTGCGCTCTGACTGGCCCCTCCTGCGCCGCAACCGACTCTCCCTTACGTACACGACGCGCCGGTGATGCTGCCGAAAGAAACCGGGGATGGGATCAGGTTCGATACATCCTCGGAAATTTCTGCTCGGACGATGGCGAATGCCGCTCGCTATACCTTCGAACCATGCTATAACAACATCCCTTCACGCACCAACTTACTTTCTCGATCGAAATCGCTGATTTTGCTCGAACGATTCGCACTCGATCATGCACGGGAGCCTCTATGCTCCTGGATCAGACCTCCAGATCCCAGACTGGCTCAAAAATATATTATATATGTATACGTTTTATACACTATTATACTTATAATATTATATCGTTTCATATATAGAATATAGAAACAGTATATAGAATTATAATATTATATCTAATATTTTACAGACCAGTTTGGAATTACGTGTTCGTCAATTATAAAGGAATGTAAAGGAAGGATTTTCAATAAACTAACAAAACTTTAATAACTGAATAACAATTATTTTAAAACTTTTATTAAGAAAAATGAATGAGACGTTGTCGAAGTTAAAACAGAATGAAAGAACAGAGTAACAGAATAACACAATTATAAAAAAGAACGTTATCGCATGGCAACACCAAACGATAACAAATAAGGGTGGGAACAAAAAGGCCGCCGTTAAGATGCATCTTCAAGTGCAACAAATAGAGAAGATTGATCGTGGCTGTAAAATTTCTTTCCTCCTTCTCGAGACGTCTGGAGCGCCAAGGCGATGCGCGGGAGAAACAGCTCGCTGAGACGCCACACGTATACATTTCATACTGGTATATTAGTGTATTTTTCCTAATATTTTACAGACTACATGTCTCCATTTGTAAAAAAGATTATAAAGATGGCGTGAATTCTGTACGATGATCCCCTATGCTCCTGTTGCAGACCTCGAGCTCCCAGACGGTCTCATAAATGATTACAACAATTAACATTAGTGTATTTTTGATAATATTTAAGTTGTACACACTGCATACATTGTAACAAAATAAATCCAGTTCATATCGGCGCCCTTAATTCCGGTGGAGATGTCGCGTCGCGTCGTTTCTATTCAACGATGGCCGCGTGCCGGACGAAGATAGTGGCCGAATGGGTCCTATGGAAACCGATCGCGATCCCACGGCACGGAAATCGCATGCCATAGCCGAGATCTGGCCGACATGGCAGCGCGAGAGGCCAATTCCGCGTTCGTTCACCGGCCAATAAAAATTAGAGCGCGCCAGGCTCGTAACCGTTCCCAATCGATGCGGCCGTCGCGTCGCGACCGAAAATCTATTCAAATTGACCATCGGAACCGGCCGTATCGACAAAACCGCAGGCTCCACGATCGGCTGGATGAATCGGCGCGTTAAGGACGCACGACTGGATTTATGTTGTTATCCTGACGGGTGGGACGGGCGCTTGACGTTTCCAAAATGTCCACCGACATGGCGCCGCTCTAAATATTTCAAGTGGATCGCTAAGGTAACCATTTTTATCGCCACTATGTACCGGCAAACGTCTTACGTTGCGGTGTCCCGAGCGAATTTCCTTGAAATAATAATGGCAAGCGGTAGTTACGATTTTTCCAAAAGGCGCCGTTTTAATTTCGATTATGTCGATATTCCGCGTTATACATCATTTAAACGATAACGGCAACGGTAATAATAATGACTGTCCACTTTAGAATCTCTCCCGTTTTGTTTGTGGCGTAAAAATGCTTGATATCCTGGCTACTGGTATTTATCGTCCATAAAATTTCTAAGATTTATAATATACGTAGAACTCGACGCGTTGAAAATAAATTTTACTGTTCAGAGAAATGAAAGTTCTCAGCAAAATACTTCGTCGTCGTGTGTTTCTGGAATCACCTGAACCAACTTGTTCTTCTAGCTTTCACCGATCTTGCAGATTCTACTCGACAAAATGTGGAATCCTATAATTCAATCCAACATCAAAGAGACTGTCAGAGTGCGTCGACAACATTCTAGATCACAAACATTTTGTCCAATGTTAATAAACTCCTGCCAAAAGATCCTAGTAGAACCTTCAAGACATTCGAGAGTGTTCGAGCCGAACTGGCGCAGTCTTCAACGATTCCAGCTCACTGCCAAAACTTTCAGCCGGTAATTTATTCGGTCTGCGATATTCTCTGCACGACGGGTCACAGCAGCATTAGTATGATTAGCCTGGCGGTGTTTGAGCGTCGGACATCGCGGGAAGTTCGCGGGCTTTCTTCGCCGCGGAGCGGAAAGCTCGAAGGGAGGAAGGCAAGGTCGTCCTGGCAAGTTCAGTTTTGCAGGCTCGAGGAGGGAGCGGTCATCCAAGTGGGCGAACCGGAGTGCAGGTCGCCAAACATTTCGCGTGTCAATATTTGACGGAGCGTTTAGGATGTCTGGGCGCCTGGACACGGGGCGAAGATGCCCGAAAGGACGAAGGTCCTTGCACCTTCCGCTTTGTCCGCAGCACGAGCCGTTTTCTTGCGTTTTGTACAGGGCGTATAAAAATTATATGTCACCACCACCATAGCGGGATTCTACACCTTTGGATCGGCGAAGATCTGGTAACACATTCCGTGCCACATGTACCACCGCGATGGTACACAAACATATTCATTTAATGCGCTAAAAAAATATATTTTATAACAAGTTTAACACTGTAGAATATATTCCCACCAAAGGAATGAGGTATTATAAAAATGCAGTACACAACAAAGCAAAATGGCCTGAATGAAAAATCGAGCAGGAGCGGCTCGGCACGGAACGTGTTAAAAAAATGGACTGCAAAATTGACCTTGATCTTGAGAAATCAAGATCAAAACTAACTTCAACATCGTTTTGTAAGAGAACGGTTGACCGAGACCCAATGTTCTTTTGAGATTTTTCTTCCTCGCGATGAGTACTATACGATGCAATAGGAAACAAATGTTGACCTTGATTGTTCAAGATCAAGGTCAATTTTGCAGTCCATTTTTTAAATAGATCTTCACCGATCCAATGGTGTAGGATCCCGCTATGATGGTCGTGGCATATAATTTTTATACAGCCTGTACAATGTCCCAGTTCTGGCGAAGCCTGACATTGTACAGATCTGCATTGGGACAATTACTGGAGTCAGCCAGAAGAAGAGAGAGAGAGAGGAGAATGGCGGCGATTGGCGAGGGTCGTTCACTTCCGTCTCTCAAGGAGGAACGCTTGGCATTCCGGTCGACCACGCGATCAAAGGCGAGCACGGTTTTTTCCTGGCGGCGAGATTTCCCTGAAGAGGTTTCCGAGGGACGGCCTTCATGACTCCGCGCGAGCCAACTGTCGGCGCTCGTCGGATCGTACATGCCGGCCACGACTCGAGCGAAGAAGGTCCGGCACACACCGCTCTATATAGCAGGATCACGGCATATTATCCTGATCCCCGAGGCGGCGTCCCTCTTTTCCCTCCTCTTTTTGCCTCTCCTTCTAGCGCCCGACGCGAAACACCAGGTAGCTCTGAGACTTGGAACTGAGAGGTTGGGTCTGGAAACCTAGCTTCCAGTCTACTCCTGTCCGCTTCCAGACCCTCTGACATGGCGACAGAACCGATCACAACGGTGATCCTCTTCCACGGGCACGATTTATGAATTACTTTCGAAAGCCGATGCCCGAATAAATGGTAATGCAGAGATTCGAGGCGTCGCCTCGTCGTCGTCAACGTCTCGAAGAGAATTTCAGCTTCTCGGGGATATGCTACCTCTTCGAGGAGAGCCGCGTTTTCAGTTACTCTGGTCAGACCGATTTTAAGCGATATCGATTTTAAGATGCGGCGTGGCCGTTGGGTCTTCGACGCCGTTCAGTTAGGTTATCCTTTGAAACCCTCCTGGTCTTCGTGGTCTGCGGCTAAAACCTGGATTCTAATGAAAGGACAAAGTGCCGCTAGATGCAGCGTCGTAAGGGTTTAGTCCGAAGGACAAATGATCTTCTAGACATCCAAGGACTGCTTCGTAGTGTTTAGACAAAGCCTGGATATGCTGCTCGAAGGATGCATTGTATCACTAGATGGATAGATAATTTTCTAGACCGCATCATTGAGTATTATCATAAAGTAGGATCGAGCGTCTAAGGTTGACGATCGATCGCGTGATTCCGATAATGATCGGAGAGTGTTCGAGGTGCATGCAACCTTGAGAAAAAGTTGCGTGAGCGAGGAACAATCCTCAAAAAAACTTCAAAGGCTGTTCGAGTGTACGTTGGCCGGCGCGAAGAACGTTTTCTCGAGTTTCTCTTTTATTATTTGTTGAAACTGTTACGTTCGGTCTTAAGGGGATAGACTCGTTTCCAGAACTGCAAGGGTGCGGGATGCGCTTTCTCATTTCTCGATAATGCAAAGACGGGTTTTGTCGAAGCGTAATTTGCACTATTCGGCAGCATGTAGCTGTCGCAACATTATAAAAATGGTTACATGCGCAGCTTTATGCTTCCGAATAATGCAAATTACACCTCGGCAACGTAAAAATAGGACTTTTTAGAGCGATCTTTTATCTAGCAAATTTGATTAATGGAAAACCCCATCTTTGCATTGTCAAGAAATGAGAAGGCGCATCCCGCACCCTTGCAATCTTGGAAACGCGAATCTACCTCCTTAATGGTTTATTGTCGTTGATCCCCGGCTACCACGGACGGTGATCAATTCTGGGAAGTGGCCCATTCACCTGCAACTAGTCCACGATAACGAGACCGACAGAGACCGAGCTCCATTCCACCGAATTTCCAGCGTCTGGACACAAAGTCCTTTGTCCACGTCGTCTTCGCGTCGCGTCGCGTCGGGTTCGGCCGGTGCGCGACCGTTTCGCAGAAGTTTCAGCACCGGAGGGTCATGGACCTCTTTCCGCCCTTTCCTGTCTCTGTTTTTTTCGCCGGCGTCGCTGTTAGCGTCTCGACGTGACCACAGGGTGTACCGTCGTCGCGATTCGTACGGCGTTTAACGAGCGCTGGGTGACGAGCGGTTCAAACCGTTGAACCGGCGATGATGAACGTTGATAAGGTTTTATGGTCGTGTCTCATCCTGTCCCACCAATCGTGGGCCCGCGGCCGCACACACGCGCGCGTCCGCATGTACACTACCTTGCTCACCTCTTCGAGCACACGGTTACGCGACGCCGCGCCGACAACAACGACGTCTTTAATGTGTCCTTATTTTCTATGGGATCACGAGATTCGACTTTCAAGTCCTGCATTCTGATGCTAATAGGTTGGAAATGTTCTAACTATATTTAATTGCACTTACTCGTTTTCTCGTCAAATCCGCGGTTTAAGGAGGTAGACTCGTTTCGAGGGTTGCGAGGGAGCGGGATGCACCTTCTTATTTCTCTATATAATGCTTGCGATGGGATTTTTCAGTAATCAAAAGCGCTAGATAAATAGGCAAAAGTAACTTGCATTATTCGGAAGCATACCTACAGCCGTGCATATAGCTATTTTCATAAAGCTGCGACAGCTATGTGCTGCCGCATAATGCAAATTACGCCTCGCCTAGGAATTAATGTTCATTGATTAGTAGACAGCGGATCTTTCTGTAAAATGAAAATAGAAATTGATTTTCTCTCTTAATATGTTCCATAGGTCGAAAATAGTATAATGGTCTATTTTTAAATTCATTCAAATTAAATTAAATTCATTTTTTTCATAAATGCTTAGAACCCGCTGTCTATTGATTAGATACCGATACGTGAAAGTTCATTTTAAGCAAATTGTCACTGAATTTCTCAATCCGAGCGCCACTGTTGGTCGTCCGCCGCTTGATTGAACTGCTCGCTTCCCGTCGCCGGCTAAAGACAGGTGCATAATATCCGAATTACAGAGAGGTCTTCGTTCCGATGCAATTTTCGGCGGGAATCGTTTGCACAAAGGGAGGACATCAAAGGGAGCGGATTTCCTGTCAGCCGAAAAAAAAGAGAAGGGAGCGGATAATATTCCGTTTGATAATCTAACGGCGCGACGCGGTGCCGGAGGAAAGATTTCACGGGACTCGGGTCGTGCCGCGCAATTTTGGAGAATTTCGAAGACGAGGCGGGCGGCTGCTCTCCGAGACGTTAGGCGAACGACGCCGAGCGTGACTATAAGAAATTTTCCAGTCTCGTACACTTTCTGAATGAGGTGGAGACGCGGAGAGCGAAAGAGAGAGAGAGCGCCTCCGGATCCCCCGGCGCGGCGTGCGCGGAGGAAAACTCGGGCTGGAAGTTCGTGCCTTGAGTCTCTTTCACGCATCACATACGAAATTGACTGGAAGCGGGAAGTTAGTCGATACTTTCGTACATCGCCGGCGCGAGCGACGCCGTGAAAAGCGTCCCGGTACCACCGTTTACAGGCGGGAACGTCCGCTCGTCGCGACGCCTTTTTCGCCGTGCGAGAAGCGAGAAATTCGGGGGCGAAAAATGAAAAGCTAAGCAGAACGGTGGCGGTCGGCGAAAAATCGAGAACGACGGGAATGCGAGCGCGCGCGCGGCGAAAATTTTTCGTCAGAAGCGAAAAATGCAATTCGAACCTGCCGGAAAACGGACAGTATAGAGCGCGGATTAAAAAGCGAAAAATGTAGAGCGGTGCCGACAGAAAAAAAAACGAGAAACGCTGAGCATGGAGAAAAAAAAGCGTGTACTGTAGAATGAACAGTAAAAAGCTCACAATGTACAGGCCGGCTGCCAGAAGCGAAAAACGCTGATCGGGGGAGAATGAGGCGAAAAATGTAGCATGAACGGGTAAAAAAGCGAAAAACGTGTGTAGGTAGCTCCGCGAAAAGCAAAAAATGTAGAGCGCCTGGCAAAAAACGAGCTACATGGAATGCAAAGAGACGAAGGGAAAAATGTAGAACGATCGGTAGAAGGAGAAAATATGTAGGGCGAGCAATAAAAATCAAGAACGAAGTCCAGAAAACGAAAGCCGAAGTATAACACGCACGGCTCTTCGAACGTTGAGAATTTCTGGTAGGGACGTATATGTAGCTTCCAGCACTTGGTCCCTTAGGATTTTGGTTGGAGGCTTCGTGCTTGACTTTGCAGCTTCAAAAATTTGGATGTTCCTTCTCAAAACTGTTTCGTGCGGCAGCCACATTCTTACCTAATCGCAGTCTCACAAACTCGTTTCTCATTTTGCGATAATCGTGATGAGAAGAAAGCTAGGGGAAATGGAATGTTTCTTGATTGGGAAGAGAAAGTATAATCTAGTCATTTTTTGTATGCACTGCCTTTCTGATTGTTCAATGCTTGGAGCAATGGACGTTGAGTCCAAAATTTTCAGAAGCCCTAAAAATGCATAAAGATCCGCAGTCTACATACAATATTCAATATCTTTCCGAAAAATTGCTCGAACTTGCGCAATCGTCTAGACGATATGCGGCAATTATTTTTCCATAAATTATTGGAAATGGCGTTTCATGAATTCTCTGTGCCAATCGTCCTCGACTGTATACCGGTACCCTTTCCTAGAGCCGTAGTTATCAGAAGCAATATTTGACCGAACGTCTAGATCCCCAGGAAATGGTTTACGAAGGAATGTTCCGCAAAAAAGCGCTATCACTTATCACTGTCATACAGATTACGGCGTGGCGTGCCGTGTTTCGCTCTCGAATGCAACACAGTATTCGTTGTAGTGCTCATTTCGCTCGGGCACATGGAAACGGCGTGGTAATTCTTGAAGAACCTGTATAAAATAACGTTGTAACACAGAAAAATGTAAAAATACTTGCGGCAATGTCGGCAGGAAAATCAATATTCCAATGTTTAGTTCGAACTCGAAGCGAAACGGGAATGAATAGAGCACAAGGATAATATTTTCTCGCTGTCAGAAGCTGTTAATATTACAAGTGGCTCTACGCTTCGATAACAGGACGACAGATTCTTAGATTCTCGCAGCCGATTCCCAGCGCTGGTCTTTCTAACGAAACATATCGATTTGTTGACAGTGAGTGCAAGCAGCTACATAGTGTCAGTGGTGCTCGTCCTGGTAGTCGGAGCACTGGTGGGTGTCCTGGCGACGGTATCGCATCATCTTCATCATCGTCGGTTGCTGCTGCACGAGCCGGCCTCCGCCTCGATCTTGCATCACCATCGGCACCATCATCATCGTCATCACCGCGAGGAACTGCCGGCGTCGCATCAACGACGTCTCCTGCTGCAAGATCACCGTCGTCATCCTGGCACACCGGTGAGTCTTTTATTGCTTTTCAACGGGGAACTCAAACGCATTTATCAACCAAGCATCAGGTTAGACCGGTTCACTCCTTTCGAACAAACCAGAAGAAAATTACGCGATCTACAGGGAGGGCCATCTGGAATTGGAACTATAGATTATTTTGAGGTTAGAATGTTTGATGACATTTCCGATGTGACAGAAAGTTAGTTTTATGTTTGACATTTATGAAATGGGTCGCTTTTCGCTTGAACAAAGTTGGGAAATATTAAAAACTTATTTCCAAAGTGGTGAGTCTTCTACTCGAACTGTAAGAAATTTACGAAAAAAATTTGACAAAAAGGATGTGCCAAAAACGCAGTTTGTGGATCAATTTGTGAAGCGAGTTCGTGAAACTGGATCGTTGTTGGATAAAACAACCTGTGTACGTATTCGTCCAGTGCGCTCAACCGAAAACATCGCTGCTGTTGCTCAGTGTGCGTGAACAACCATCAACATCAACTCGTCATCGTTCTCAAGAATTGAACATTTCACGCACTTCTTTGAGAAGAATTTTGCATAAAGATCTCGGTATGAGTGCGTACAAATGTCAATTAGTGCAAGAGCTGAAGCCGCATGAGCATCCGATGCGTTTTCGGTTTGCTCAATGGGCCGAAGACCGCTTGATCGAAGATGAGCATTTTTACCGAAAAATCATCTTTTCAGATGAAGCTCATTTCCACCTCGGAGGATACGTCAATAAGCAAAATTGTCGTATCTGGGGCTCAGAAAATCCACACGTCATCGTGGAGAAACCAATGCATCCACAACGAATGACTGTCTGGTGCGGATTTTGGTCTCGCGGTATTATTGGGCCATTTTTCTTCGAAAATGAGCAAAGAAACGCCGTTACAGTGAATGGCGATCGCTACCGCGCCATGCTAAGCGATTTTTTGTTTCCCAAAATTGAAGAGGATGACATAGACGAGATTTGGTTTCAACAGGACGGCGCAACGTGCCACACAGCCAACGAAACAATCGATCTTTTGCGCACTGTTTTCGAAAATCGCATAATCAGCCGAAATTCTGATGTCAATTGGGCACCTCGAAGTTGCGATTTGACTCCGTTGGACTTTTTTTTGTGGGGAGCCGTTAAGGACAAGTGTTACGCTAACCATCCAGCGACGATTGACGACTTGAAACACGAAATCGAAGTTGCTATTGACGAAATAGAGGCCCAAACAATCGAAAATGTGCTGAAAAATTGGACTGATCGAATGGGGTATTGTAAGGCTAGCCGTGGCAGTCATTTGAATGATGTTGTCTTCCATTCCTAAATGGAAAGGTTCAATCTTTCTAATAAACTCATAACTTTGAAAAAATATTCATTAGTTTTTTTTTTATAGCCGATTCAAATTCCAAATCTTAAATGGCCCACCCTGTACAAATTCTCCATAGCGCACGGGGAAACGTCGATCAAGTTAATGCAGTTCATTTTACTATTAACGTGCGGATTTTTACGGGTTCGTAGAATTCTGTTAGCGTCATAGGAAATCGCCTGCAATCAGTCAGCATTCGATAAATCTCTATTGACTCTAAACTCGATGGAACTCTGGTTATTTGTTTAGTGTTTACTAACTTGTACAAGTTAGATCGATTTAATAGAGTTTTGTTCACATAAACTTCCAGTGTCCAAATATTAATTCTGTAAGTGCTATATTATACATACATCACGTTATATGATTTGGTACTTCATATGCTGTATTATATATTACGTCACATTATATATGTTGCATTTCATATGTTATACTACGTTATATTGAAGCAAAGATAAAATAAATCACAATACGTGATGTCACAGGTTCCAGTTATCTTTGCATCACTGGATTCTTGGCTTTCCTATACACATACTATACACATGCCGCGTCTATGAGTTTGTATTGTCTTCACACGTCTGTAGATACTTTTACAAGTTTGTAGAATTAGATCAGACTCGGCAAAGATGCATTGTTCTCTATTAGAAACTAAGAATGTCAGTTGAAACTCCGATAGAACTTCTAAATCAATATGTAGAGAAGGAATCAAGTAAACGTGCGGAACTGTTTGAGTTGTTAACAATTACGAGAAGTCTTATCATAAGCAGACTGCAGACGGTGTTGCATCGAAAATACGTACCTAGTCGTGAGAGCGGTGTCTGCTGCGTTTTCCGCGTTCCTTAGCCGACGCAAATCGTGATCACCGATAGCGTGCACGGTTTCTCGTGGCTCTCGTTATTGGATCGTAGGAGTGGAGACACGAACAGGGGGAACAGAGGATGGGGAACGGAAGCGCGATTTCCCATCCGACGGAGGTAGTTGCGGGCAGCGTCGTCGACCTTCGGACGAGATTATTACGCGATTCGTGGAACATCGAAGGCTGTCTGGAAAAAGCTGCTGATATCTAATCTCGGGATGGTAGCGCAGCTGCGCCTATCTAGCCCACATGTTTTCCTCCTCGGCCTCCGTCTGGAAAATCAGACCGCGAGGCCTCCTGCGCCCACATTCCATCCGTTCGCTTCTTCTCCTTCTTCAGCTTCTCACTTTCGATCGCTTTCCCGCCGCGAACAGGTGTGCCACCGTATCGAATAACCACAGAATCGCACCGTTAATGGGGTAGACTCGTATCTAGGATTGCAAGTGTGCAGGATGCGCTTTCTCATTAGTCAAAAGCGCTAGATAAAAAATCAAACTAGGCCGCGATCGCCCTCAAAAGTCCTATTTTTATGTTCCCGAGGCGTAATTTGCATTGTTCGACAGCGTGTAGCTGTCGCAGCTTTATGCTTTCAAGTAATGCAAATTACTTCGATTTCTCGATTAGCCAAGCTTCCAGAAGGCTTTTTTTCTCTTTTATCATTCAATCGTATTTCGAAACAAACGCGGAAAGATCCAAGTATTAGAAGCTTCGGGTGAATGAGGAAGTTCAGAAGCAATTGCGAGTTTTTCGAATTCTTGGAGGAGTACTCGGCTCTTTGTTCTCTGTTCGAACTAAGCTCGCAACCGCCACGAGAGGTTCTTCCTTTCCCGGGCGCGATCTCCATCCTCGACGACGACGGTCCTTCGCGTCGCTTCCACAAAAGATTTATTTCCAGCGGACGCGACAAGACCGCGATAACATCAGCACCGCAGACACGGAACCGAGGGAAACGGAACGGATAGGGACACGGAATGCCTCTGATTCGATTTGTCTCGCTGGTACGACGCGCTTATGGCCCTGACGTCGAACTTCCGGAACACGGGACGTATTGTTCGCCCGGCGAGATCCTCGCAGACGCTTATCGATCCGCAACCTCTCTCTCTCGCAGCACTCGCGAACGATTCTGCACGCGCGCCGACCGCCTGTCGCGCAAATGGAAATTAGTCGGCGGATTTTCACGTGTACGGGAATTAGAGTGGTTTGTCACTATCGGGGGATCTTATTGATCACTCGAGTGGCAAGCAATAGTAGATTCACCCTATTAGCTCGTCTCGGTGCACTGCTGTATCGAAAGGAGCCAGCCGGAGCGCGGAAGACGCCGGAATTAAAATGTTCCCGAATACTTCATTCCGATCTTAATGTTAATGTCTGTACACTCGAACATTATCATTTCATTAGTTCCTTCTTCTTCTATTGTCTACCGGGCGAACGTGTTCAATTTCACGTTTTAATCCTCGTGCTTCTATTTTTTTTGTCCGGTTTTTAATCATTATTTCACAAGAATTTACAGCGCCAATAAATTTAATCCAGACAAAAGTGGATGGGTACAATTTAAGAATTTAGAATTATTTTCAACTTAATGAAATTATTAAAAGAAGGAAGGACTTTTTACTTGCTTCTCTCTATTCTTAACACATTGCTGACTGGTCACGAGTGTACTCGTGTTTTCATGTTCGAACGTTGCTCGCGCAAAGAAGCTGTGAACACAGCTCGCTGGAAAATATAGATATTTTTAAAAGCGTTTCAGGTATTCTTAGTTATCCTAGTTTACACTAAAATTGTTCAAATACATAGCTTACATTGTAACGAAAAACAGTTTCTCACTGCACACAGTCAGCAAAGTGTTGAAATCGATTTTACATATACAATCCGCGAAGAGTTCCACAAAGTAGAGCACAGCTTTCTAAAACGTAATGAGTAGACTGGGTTATGCATTTATGGCCTAGTGTAAATTTTCAAAAAATGCTAGAATATCAAATTTGATAGAATTTAGTAACATTTTTATTTGTTTCGGATCTACAAAGGCTGTTCCCATTAGAAATACGATTTTATTTGATTCGACTTTCTTCAAATTTGTCTATATAAAAATTGAAAGTTGTATAAACATCCGTGCAGTCTAGTATTAGAATCAGGAGCGATTCGAACACAAAACACATTATCCATTCACAGTGAATAGAACATACAAGAGCGGATCGCAAGTGGTTTAAAGCGAGGCGAAAAAGATCCGTAGGTGGGCAGAAGAATAGGTGTCGTAATCACGACAACGAGAACAGCGAAGATCATGTTGTCAGGCTCGCGGGAATGTCCAAGAAAGGGGACAAGGATAGGATGGGACAGGATAGGAAGAGGAGCCGGCTCGGTATCGGCTGTTTTTCTCCGGAGCGTTTGCCTCCTGCGAAATCCGACCTTTCACTTGCACGTGTCGGGCATCCTCTCGCGGAGCGAAGACGCGCGTGTACGCCCGGAAACAAGAGAATCGTGGCGGGTGATCGGGTGAATTCGCGTCACGTACGAGACGAACACTCGAAAATTCCATTTTCCACGTACCGCCGGAGCTGCCGCGATGCCGAGGGATGGTTTACGGGGGTGATATCGATGGCTCGGATACACGGACGAACCCTTAACTTCCCTGGTAGCCGTGATGGAACGTCGTCCATCTGAGAAGCGAACAAGCTGCGCGAGCCGGAAGATAAAGTCCTCGACGGGATATGTTTCTGCCATTGCCGGCTGTCGGCCGATATCGACGACCGGCCCGAGATATATCCTCTTGCTTTCTCTTCGACTTCGGGCAAGGTTGCACGAGAGCAGCTACGTTGCAGCAGGAAAAGTCCTGTCGGCATTCGCGAGACGACTGGCACGCGGGTTTCTTTCATTGCGCGAAAGCGATAGTGATCCCGCCAAGGCAACCGAGTCATCCTATCTCACCGAACGATAGATATTGTCGCGACAAAGTGCTCCGAAGGATCGCCTCGCAGTTTTTATCTTTATCAAGTTCATAGTCGAATGTACTCTGCTTAATTTAAAAATACGCTAAATCTGTCGCCGATGGTTTCGGGTTTCAATACGAATGGGGATTGATCTTCGCAATTCCTCCCCAAGCTTTTGTTATTCTACTCGCTCCACCGTGCCATTAGAAGTTACAAGTTCCCGAGATACTCGCAGAGAAATGTCTTACTGCTGCAGCAAGTCCTCGAGTTACGCGGTTAGTTCATTCCAGCGCTTTCCGTATAAGTTCGAATGATTTTCGGTCGAATATTACGAAATTACGTGTCTTCGAAAAAATAATAGATTGCAGGAAATTTTAAAACAAAACAACTTCTTAATGTCCGATGAAAAAAAAATCCGTTTGGCCAATCAAAATGCAAATGATTTGAAACCGAATAACACAACCTAATAGTGTCCGACCGCAGTGAATAGAACATACTATATCGGTTGCAAGCGGTTTGGACCGAGGCGGAAAGAATCCACGGACAAACCGAGTAGCTTATGAACTGTGTGGTACAAGTAAATACACGAGTCCTGAGAGAGAAACGAAACGCAGAGGTCTGGTCGAATGTAGCGCCGCTTTATCAGCGCTTCGGTACCACGGCTGGCTCTCGGGTCGAAAGTTTCGTTGGCATGCTAAGTCCTGCGGGGTAGCCGGTGACGGGCGTAAAACCAGTCCAGCGGGTCCGGCAAGGGCACGCATAGATTACGAGTTAAATGGTTTTAGGGGTAAGGGCACCGACGCGGCGTCGCGACGACGCGTCCAAAAGGAACGCGGCGAGCCAGACGGCCGCGTCCCCAGAAAAATCGGCCGGACGGTCATTACTTGCCGCGACACGCCTTTTTTATCGGCGATATCGTTACGCGTCGGGTAATTGGAAGCCATTTCAAGTTCTCCTGCTCTCTCTCTCTCTCTCTCCTTCTCTCTTTTTCCCTCCAGTTCGTCCCTCACCGCCTGTCCTCCGTCTCTATCCCCTTTTCCCGTCTGCCTCTTTACGTCCGGATGTCTGGCCGTCTCGCCTGACCACGGCGTAACGCGCGACGTGAAATTAAATCGGGTCAATTAAGAACGCGTATTAATTTTGCTCATTAATCACCGAGCTGCCGCGCGCGCACGCTCGAGCTCGCGTTCGCGCGAGTACATCGATTATTTATTCGTAAATCAAATTTAATTACTGGCCGGGACGACCCGACCGGGATTTACTCGGCGAAATAAATCAACGATTGTCCGATGCCCCGGCGAGAATAAGCAATGAGCTTCACTTCGCCCCGGACCCGAAGTCTGCCAACTTCCATGAAGTTCCGAGGCACCATAGAACGCCTGCCATTCATGATCCGCGGAGCCCTTCCAACGGAACTTCTTGTCCCTTCGAAATTTTCTTCAACCCAACCGGCGGAGGCTTCTGTTAACGCGCGTTTGTCGCTTCGTTTAATTGCATTCGCTGATGCGCCGGCTTTCCGATGCGACTGCAGTTGGACAGCCTGAACCCTTATTTTGGATTCATGGAAGCAGTGTTGTTGGGGCTTGAAATTTCTGTACTTGTCTGTTGGATTTTTGTTTGAACGAATTCGCACCGGATCATATATCTACGAGTTTCTACATTCTTCACGGTTCTCCTGAATCTCTTTTCAGTTATACCGGGTATTTCATAATTCATGGTACAAATTAGGTCACATCGAATCGATGGCTGGAAATACGACGACAATCAAGAATAACGAAATTGCGTGGGAGACTTCGATTTGAAGAAAATTGAATTTAAACATCAGTCAAGTAGGCGCGTCCTCAATAAATAACCAATAAAAAATAAATATTTCTGATAGTAAACAATCCCTGACATTGTACCATGTACAAACACGGCTGCAACAGCAACATCTTTTTTTATTTTTGGTATTATAAATCTGTTGCGTCGTTATTTGTTAGAATTTCTCCGAGCGGGTAAACTTGTTTTCTTTTTAAGAAGACGAATGGCCCATATGAATCCTCTACAATTTTCGGTTGTATAGTAGTTGCAATAGTGGTCCTCTAGACCCACGTCAGTGATTAACGATAATCCCCCGCATATATGCGCGAGTGTATGTGCACTTCAGACCTTCGAGCCGACCTTCCCGATTCAAGATGGCCACCAGTCGGAGGTGGTCGACCGAGGGGGCAGGTGGGCAGGAGTAAATATTATGTCTAGCGCTATAGCGGGAGTCTCCGGTTACGGCAACTTCGATTGTTTTTCCTCTACCTGCCCTTCTTCTCGTTCCATTCGCGAAAAATCTGTGTCGATCCATTCCAGGAGCCTCGTTTACCCATCTTGCACCGAAACTCGGATAGCCAAATATTGGAAATGGCTTCCACAATCTCTCGCATCACTCAATTCATACTGTTAAATTCTAAAAAAAAAAATAAAGAATACTTCAACGAACAAGCTAACAAAACATGTAAATTGGAGCAGTCTATTTGGAGCAATGTATCTTCGGGAAAGAGAAATACCTACAGCGTTATTAACGGTTATTAGTTGATTATAAATTAGCCTTTAGACCTGCTTTAGGTGTGTATCTTCGAGAAGAGAAATATTTGTTCACGGTATCAATTATGTACAAGTTGTGAATTTAGATGCTGTCGAATGAGGTTTGAAATTAAACATTTATTCCGACCTAGAATAATTCCATTCTATATGATCTCTTTCATTTTTTTTTTATTTAACACTTACACGTTTAGTAATTGGTTAGATCCCAACATATTTATAATGTAAACAATATTTTGAATAGTGGTACAGCAACTTTTAGCGGTGACTCTCTGAATCAGCACTCAAGTACAATCCCTGAAAAATAATAATATCAATCCCTCTATTGTTCTAAATTACATCTACTCATTTTCCTCATAAATGCATCAAATCCGTAGTCTACTAACGATAAAGTCCAACTCTTTGTTCTTTCATCGAGTATCGATTTAGATGATTCCATGAAACTAGGTTCACCAGTCAACACATAAAACTGATCCGAAATTCCTTTGCGTGGACCACCTTGGCTGGTCCGCCTAAGAATGAAACCACACTCGTCCCAAGAAGTCTCATCTATCAAGCAACTGTTTCATCAAAGCAAACATTCTCCCTCGTGGAGCGCATCGTCTCGAGCAATGAATTTCCGAATCGAAGGAACCACTCCGGAAGAGCATCCGCGGAGTCCTCTGCTTAAGGATTCCGGTTCGGCGACGGGGCCGAGAAAAGATTTTCCCCGCATCATCCGGCGCTTGGTCGGATCGTTGATCACGATTTCTCGAGGAAGTTTTCCTCCTCGCAGCCGTTGTATCATTCTTTTTTTCTCTCGGCGATCGCGATGTTTTTAAGAATAATAATACGGGCCGCGAGTCTCGTCTCCAAAGAAACGAAGGAGAAGAAGAAGAAGCAGAAGAAGAGGAGACGTCACATCCCAGGGAGAAAGGAGAGTCACGTAGAGAGAACGTCGGTTGTCTCACCTTCGGGGAAACCTTTCCTCGTCGTCGCGACTACGTGGCGTCTTGTGAACGCGTTTTTACCAAGATTCCGCGTTTCCTCGGGCAGAGTGCGCGTTTCCCGGCGTGTCTTGTGCTCGCTCGTGACTCTGCTACGCCACGTCGTGTCTTTCCACGTGGACGCACCCTGGAGCACCCATCTGTCCCGTCCTCCTTTCTCACCACGGCTCCATCTTTCTTGCCCCGCGACGCGCTCACCAAACCTTCCTTTGTCCCGGCGCATTCAACGATAAGATTTTCTTACGGAGTTTTTCCGCCTCGTCCTTTTCAATGGCCCTCGCATCCATCCGCGAAATACTCGTCGTCGAACGGATCTATTCTATCTCGTCCCGGTTCCTACTACAGCACCAACAATCCCCCACGTTTACCTTTTCACCGCCTGCAACATCCAGCGAACCCTTTTTCTTACCAGCTGCAGATATTATCGGGGAATATTTTATCGCGAACTCCCCTCGCGAACAGCTCCGCGAAACGGGATTCCTTGAATTTTCCTAACGCCCGCTACACCCGGATTCCTCACATCAGATTCCTCGCGACAGATTTCCCGATTCCCAGTCGCGGATAAATTAGTACCGCTTCTACCACCGTTGCCCTGTTCCTTAGAAACGCTATTGTATAGCGGTCAGAGTTGGGCAAAATTTTATTCAAATAAAAATTTCAGATAAAGTGGGTTTAGAAACCCACTTGTAAAAAACCCACTTTATTCGAAATTTTTATTTAAATAAAATTTTTGCCCAACTCTGATAGCGGTTTCGAGCTCATTTCTAAAATGAAGTTTCTGAAATAGGTTATACAGTTCTGTTATTTGTAGGCAAATTTTTCCGAAACTACGTGTTGTATTTTTTTTTTTAATGCGGAACACGTTACCGAAAGATCTAAGATGTAAATGTTAACTCATCAATTTGAATAAAACAACATCGAAAAATAACTGTTTACGTTGTTATTTTATCGATCTTTTATCACTGTGCCAACATTTTTCAATATTTTCATTGTTCTACATATGATCTAGTCATTTTTATCATGAATGTATAAATCCACAGTCTACTATCAGATGTACGAATCGTAACCCCTTGCCAAAACGTATCGTAGAAGGGAAAAGAAAATTTATATTTTTTGTATGGCTACATTTATTTTAACGCTTAAATATTCATTACAAACATTCATATTTGTTGGACTTTGTTAAAATACGACAAGGGATTAATTCTTCTTCCAAATCTTTCATCCATCAAATCGAATAATCAGAAATTATTTAAAGAATGAAACAACAAAAATGATGGAAATTCTACTCGATAATAGAACGTTATTTGGATTGTTTGCGAATAATCAATCAAGTTCAAGAAGAAACGAGAGTACAAATCAAGCTGCACAGCTAATTATTAAATTCTCAGAATCGGAAGATAAAATTATACCTGCAGTCGAATCTACTTACGTCACAACCTGACACTTCACCTTATCTCTCGAATGTGTCATTCAACTAATTTTTCCCGTCTGCCGTACACACTTTAAGTTCGCAGTTCCAGTCAAAACATTTCGCGAACTGTTTATACGGCACGCGGATGAGTTGTCTGCTGATGTTATTTTTCAATGTGCAGCGATGTCGTGCGTTTCGATAGTAAATCGCGAGACATGCACACGTGGCGCGAGCACGTTGCATTTGTCCATATTTACGGAAGATTAGCGTGACTCATCGACGGGCTGGGGTCATAAATATTAAATTTCATATCAAAGATCGCGACGACGAACACGATCGTTTCCATCAGTGCTGGGCAAAATACTATTTGAAATAGAAAATAGTTTATTTGATTTTTTAAAGCATACCTATAATCATGCAAATAAATTATTTTGCTTACAAGAAAAAGTAATAAAATTATTTTATTTATAAGAAAAGAAAATTTAAAAATAGTATTTTATTTGAAAAATATTGAAAATAGTGAGACTTATTTCGTAGGACTGTGTAAAATAGTATTTCATATAGTAAAAATAGTGACTTGTACTTTTCTGATTTGTTATTACGACATTGTCGTCTGTTTATCAACATAGGGATCAACGTATAGTTGACGTATTTACCGTGATATAATTTTCAGTCTACTCGTTGCGTCACATTTGAAATTGAGAATTCTTTTGGATGGCAATTGAAATATGTCGACAAATTGCGATACTTTGAATGACCAACGTATTTTCATTGTAAGGAAATATTTGAAATACATATTTGAAATACAACATTGAAATATTTTATTTTATCTGGTTATCAAAATAAAAATATTTTGATTTGCCGAAAATTTTCGTTCTGTTTAAAGTACAGCCAAACCTCGGGGACTCGTCTGCACAGGCCACCCGCGAATTTCGAAATGTTTTCGCAGCACTTGGTTATTTCACTCCTTCCTCCTCCCCCTTCCCGTGACGTTGTACGTTGTCGTTTCGCGGCTGCGTTTTTCCGACGTAGTGAATTACTATTCCGCTGAACGATGGACTTATCTCCGAGACGGCGGGCAAATGTTTTCCTTATTACGAAATCGGCCGCGCATAGAGCTCTAAATCGCGCGCGACTACACACGCGGCCGATCCTGAGGACTTAACGATTTTCATGCGCTTCCTTCTTCGGTCGGCGAAAATATTTACACTGCGGTTGTACCTGTCGAATAATTTTCGATTTATCATTATAATCGAGCTGCTACGGCTCTGTTTTTCTTCGATCCTTCACTTTCTGCCAGAAAAATTTTGCCGATCTGCATTCTCGTTCGATCGTTATCAGGAAATACAATCTTCACGTGTGCGCAGAAGAAATGCGTAGAAATTCGCGAATCGTACGAAATAAACTGGTATTCAATGCAGTTTTAATCTATTGCTTTTAGAAGGATTAGTTTACTAGACAATGACTAAAAAAATTGCGATTAGTTGGAGTGACAAGGAAAAAAGAAATAAAACTCATGTTTCTTAGCTTTTTCATCTGAGTCTAGCCGTCTTTCAATACAGGAAATGGCAAAATTGAAATAATTTTTGGTAATTATTAGACTACGGATCTTTATGCAAAATAAAAATCGCCTGCATCGATTGCAAAAAATAGAAACCAAATTGGATGTTAATTCTTTCCTTAATGATTTTAATAGAGGAGAAATCATATATTGACATCTTCAATTATGAAAATTTTCCAACAATTTTGAATTTCATCTCAATTTTCCTATAAATACATAAAGATCCGCAGTCTAATAATTATACAGAGAAGGGTACAGTTTGTAAACATCTCTCGAAAACAAAGACCGAGCGGCGGTAACACGTACAGGAAAAAGTTGCTTAGAATGATGAATTCTACAACATATTCGAGTTTCATTAAAATCGACGATGAGTACTCTTTTCTGTATAATTATCGAATTATTAAAAGTAAATGTATACAATTTAATCGATGTTCTCTACTCAAAAAGATGTAAGTTTTTTTAGAATTATCTATTTACGAGATGACGCACAAGTATGTGATGATCCAGCGATAAGCTGCTCTAAAAATCGCGAAAGTTGCTTAGCTGAAAGTTCAACTGGTGTCACGCTTATAAATTCTTTCGCGACGAAAAATCGCATCCACTAGTCATCTACGGTCACGTAAGGTTAACGTGTTTAGTCTTCCGTAGATATGATCATGTACACAAGATTCCTATTCATCGAATACAAATGGGTGGTTCCAACTCCACCACTTCGATATAAAAATATTCCACACAAAGATAATAAGGGGGCAGACGAATTTATTGTCATTTTTCCTCAATATCGTGTATGTACTTTCCTGTTATGTCAGTTTTTAGACAGCAAAATCAGCGGCTATAAAAATCAAATAAATCAGGAACGATTAATTTAATGAAGATTTACTCTTTATAACACTGAACCCAGCGCAGTATAAAAAGACCGGTTTTTTCATTTTACGTTTAATAAAATTGCGAAGACGCTTCCATCGGGAATGACTGAATAAATTTGATTATCACGGTCAAATTGAAAACCGTACAAGGTTTTCTATATAAATTCAATCTTCTCACTTTTACAACATACAGTAATTAATTCAGTGCTCGATTAATTCAGTATTAAATCTCACTGTATCTCATGGATCAGAAGAAAGTTTTGTTGTACGTTGACAGTCACATCGTCAGCTGTGAGGATCAAACAAAGCTGAAATAATTGATTGAATAAAGAATTAAATATAAGACTAAATAAAGAAGTCTTCGAATGTTATTGAATCTCATAGATTCCAAACGAAGTTTGGTTCAATCGCTGTACGTTCAGAAATGAATTTTCCAGTTCTAATGAAGAGTTTGTCCAACCAGTTGTACGTTGACAGTCACGTTAGTAGCCATGAAGAGTCCACAGAGCTGAAATAATTGACTGAATAAAGAATTAGTCTTCGAATGTTATTGAATCTCTACGTTCAGAAATGAATTTTCCAGTTTCAAGGAAGAACTGCGTCAACCAGTTGTACGTTGACAGTTCACATTTCTAGTGAAGATCGAACAAAGCTGAAATAATGAATTCCAATCTGAAGAAAGAGTGTATCCATCAGTCAGGGACAGTCCGGCCATTCATGTAAATTCATGTGCGAAGAATTTGTGGACGGTCGACGATGTCGCCGGGACACGTTCTGCGGGGGTAGTAGAACGCGTCCAGTGCCCTAACAAATCAATTGCACCGGTGGTAATGGTCAATCTAGCTGAAATCGAGTCGCATCGTTTCGTTTCTCACGTCAGTTCCGCCAATCGTGACTTGGACGATCATCTCGCCTGCCAAGCGGCTGATGAACGCGCGTGCACAGGATATGCGGGGTCAGGGTGCAACAGAGGGAGACAGAACGATAGCGAGATGGAAAGATAAACACAGATAGAGAGAGAGAAAGAAGGAGAGGGAGGGACAGTGGAACGATCGAGGGAGAAGGGTTCGCGTGAAATCTGAACACGTTGTTGGTCGTGGCGAGCGCGAAAAGTTGGGTTCGCTTTCACGCTGCGGGCTCGACGCGTGGTGTCGCGTCGGGTCGCGTCGCGCCGCATCACGCTAAGTGCAAAGAGAAGCAATGACCTGATTTGAAATTTATTACGTTTGGGCGACGTCCAAGTGCGGTGCATCGGCTGCCAAAAGCAAACGGTCCGCCCCGACTCGACCCGGCCCGACCCGACCCGCGTCGAACCGGAAAACAAAAAGATTGCCCCTCCCCCCTCACGGAAAGAACGAAAAACCGAGGATAATCGTGCGCGCGTTCTCGTTCCTCGAATTCTTTAGCGCCGGAAAAAAGAACGCGGCGCTGCTCGCAGACTCGGATATGACACGCGAGGACTTCCCAAGCCGGGCCACGCGGAAAAACTGACGCGCTCTGCTGCGCGGGGTTGAATGTCCTTTCCGTCGTCGTTCAAAGGCGTTTAGAGATGAGATCGGGCTCGCTGCTCTCTCGGAAATTACGCTCCGTACGTTCTTAACGAGGAAAGTGTATTGGTGGAGGATCTGGTCTGTGTGATATGTACATGAATGAAACTTGTACCGATTCAATTTTCTTCGAATTATCTGCGAACTCCTCAATGGATTCTTGTTCCAATAGGAGAGCGAAATCACCGATTTGTTTATTTATTATAACTAGACAGCGGATTTGATGCATTTATGAGAAAAATGAGTAGGTGTAATTCAAAACAGTGAAACATTAGAAGAATTTTCAAATACTGTTGTAGTATTTTCAACGTATATATCAAGCATATTAAGAAAGAAAATAAATGACCATTTCACTCCACATTGTTTGAATTCAGGTAAAAAATTTTGATTTTCCATAAAGATCCGCTATCGACTTATAACATTGAATGTCGCGTGAGTCTTCTCGTAAATTTCACCAAGTTGTAACATTCCTTTTTTAAAACCATCCACTGTATACACTCGCATAGAACGGCCACGTACACAGATACATCGCAGATTCTCACCAGCAGAAGAGCGTGTAGGAGCGCCTCTCAGGTTCTCAACGACTGTGCAACGATTATCCAACACTTCTGTTCGGGCAATCGTTGTTCGAACGCGCGATTCTCTGGAACACGGTGGCTCGGACGTGAGGCGGGGCAGCCAATGAAGATCGAAGAGCACCAAACGAATCAGGAAGACCGTGGAAGGCGGTGAAAAATATCGACGCCGGCGCCGGCGCGAGCTGCGGGCATTGTAAATAATCCGGGCAGGAATCCTCTTATTCGCAGCCTGGATGGACGAGGCTGTTGGTGGTGTTGCCGGTGTCTCGCTGCGGCTTATCCGCGTGCGTGACTTTTGCTAAGTAGCCTTGAGGCTGTCTAAAGCGGATTACCGATGATCGTGGCCGTGCCGTCCCGCGGCGCAGGCGGTTACGTGTCGCCGGTTTCGCGGCCGATCTATCGTCGAAACTTCTTGTCGCTTCGCTTTGCTTCTCTCCGATCGGCTTTCCCCGGCATAGCGATCGCGTGAATCCAGGTCATCGTCGGGGCCGCGATTTACCTGGCCGTTCACCGGGTCGAAGCGTTTAGAAGCCAGACACCGTCGTCGCTCGATGCCACCGGTGTTACGTCACCCAGACTACGACAACGACGACTCGATCCGCGGTGACGTCACCGGGACATACCCAGGTTGACGTAAATGCCTCGCGCGAGACCTCCTGCGGCCGCCTTTATTGCTTTTTCCGGAAATATACACCGTCTAGACGAGAGACTCTATCGCGACACGTCCCTGTGAATCATCCAGGCGAGAATTCAACGGCGAGGATCAGCCTAGCCTGCCAACCAGCTTAGGAACCCTATCAGCCTCTTATGCAGACGCTCTGTCGTCTGGTGATAGTCGCGCACAAGACACTGCGAGCGTGGCGGAGTTAAGAGGAATTGTTCTTTAAAATGTACATATTTAAAAAAAAAAAGAGGAATCGAGGTCACTGCTCAGAAATTCTAAAGAACCTAGATCGAAATTTTGTAATTTTTTAATCCGAAGTACTTACAGAAACCATCATGAATCAGAGTCGAGACATCGCGCCGGTGTCCCCATAATTCGATTATGGGCTGGTTTAATCAGCTCCGCTGAACTTTCCGAAAAGCTCCGGCGCATCCGTTCAATACGTTTCTCGACGGGAATAGCGGGATCTCTAAAATTCAGTAGCTCCGGGGGTCGAGCGTTACGAACAGAAAATTCTCCGGACTACTTACTGCGGAATATCCAGCTCGTGACCACGGTAAAAGCGCCCTTCGCCGTTGCCGATTTTCGCTCGGAGAGCCCGGCCATTTGAAAGCTCGGGTCCGTTAAAGCGATCGTTGCCTCTCGAAAAGACGACCCCGTGCGGCCGCGAAAGCACTGGGCGCACTCTTTTTCTCTTCTGTAACCGAGTTCCCTTACCTCCTTGCCGCCGTGAAATCGATTCCGAATTCCGAGCTACGCGAGGCATCAGCGTTTTTCCGGATCGCCGGATTCCCCTTTCACCCGATCCTCGAACACAACCTCCGGTGGTGGTCTCTCTACGCCCCGCTGAAAACCGCCGGGATCCCCGGGATCATCCTGATTTCAAATCTTTAGAGACCCCTTCCCAGAAACCGTTCCTGTAGTTCTCGCCTATATATTCGACACGATTCTCACCCGCGCGGCCGACGGGTTTCGCTCGCCGAAAGCTTGTTGCGAAGGGGTTGATCGGGGTTGCCGATGAGAAATAGGGGACCCCGGCAAGGGTAAACCGATTTTTAATGATTCCACCCGCTGTCGCATCGTCCTGGAAATATTGCGTATTTATACCGTCAATATGCTCCGTTTTAAATCATCGCTGACCGCGGTTTAATATTTCCCCGGCTATATTTTACTCCCGCCATATTTGACTTCTTATTTTATTTCGACCGAGGCGCGAAATTGCGCCGGGCATCCAAATTATTTAGCTATATTCTCACACTGCTAAAGAAACAGTAACCTTTTTAACATTCTTATGACTAGATTTATGGAGTTGACGTAAGGTTTGAAACACCTCGGTTGAGGTTGAAACGCTCCAGAAATCTCGAGGAACTCGGACTACTATCTTGACTAATAAAAAACAACTTAGGGTCGAGAGTTAAGGGTTGGAAAACCCGAGGAAAAAATTTTCCGAAAAGCAGAGCCGCGTATTCCAGCGAGAACAGGCCATTCTCAGGGGCGGCGATGAGGTGGTTGTCGGAGCCTGACGCAACCAGGACAATTTTACAAGCCCAAAAATATACGACTCAAGTTAGCGAGGGTGGTCCACGCTTCACCAGCCCTCCGGAGGCGACATTTTCTCTCCAAGTCCGATTTAAATAAAACTGCCCCCGAGGCGGTGTCTTCCTCCTCGTCCAACTCGTATCCTCTTTCTCTGTCCCTTGGTCCCATTCTCCTACCCTCGGCGCGGCGGCATTCAACCTTCCAGGAGCAGACACTCGCCCATGGTGAGGGGCGAGAGCTTGATGGTGGCACGAGGGTGCAGGATTCGAGGGTGCTTTTTTGGGCTAGGCCGCTGTCTGGGTCGCACTTAAAGCGGAAACGTCAGACGATAGCCCGCCGGAGGAAGAGCCGCTTCCTTCGTCTTCCTCTTTCTTCTCGTTTTCCTCGTTCTGAACATTACGAAGAACGGATACCTCTGATTTCGTCCGTAACCGGCGAATTTTTTGTTTCCGTTCTACCTGCGACTTCCGGCGGAGTCGTTCATCGAAAATCGAAATTTTTCTGCTACCTACGATGGGCGTACAAAGTATTCGTACACATTTTAAAAACGAATAACTTTTTCAAAACTCCACCCAACACCTTGAGTTTCTTTCAATCTTTACTAGCTAATGTGTAGATAATTTCTTTTTTAATTGTTATTGGCCGCAATTGTGTAGGAAAAAGTAAAAGTGTCGGTTTTTAAATTTTTTATCTGTGCCTTTTTATGTATACATGTACAAAGTTTTATCGAAATCGATGGAGGCTGTTATGAAATATAATTGATTGAAAATAGAAAAAATTGTAAGAATCCGCGATTTAAATGAATCGCAAATCCTAAATTCAAAGACTTTTACATCTTACAGTGCCCATAGCTTTTTTTATGGATTAGTTTTAAATTAAATAATTTTTACTAATTTTTGTTACAATTTAAACTGGCTGGCGGAAAATTGCAATCTGTACAACCACTGTATACTCATTTCTGTATGAGGTCCGAAAACTCTTTAGAGTTCATGGTTATAATTTCATCTAAATTGCAATTTTCTCTACCAGCCAGTTTAAATTATTGTCTATTTATACTAATTCAGAATCAACGTTGATTTAAAAAAGAATAAATTAGAAAATGTATTGAAAAATTGTGCGACAATGATTCGAAAGGAATGTACATAAAAAAAGAAGGGTGCACACATATAAATGCAATGAAATATTCATTGAACCTAGCGCGGTAAAGGCTGTCATAATTTCCTTGAATTTGATTATAATTGTATTGTTGGATTGAATGTCGTTTGTGAGCGCCGTAAAATCGGACCAGTATATAGACACTTTAGTTTCTATAATCGTTGAAACATTGATTGATTTACGTGTCGGATGTACGGCCGTTCCGGGTGTCGAAATTCAGGGCGGCGCGGTTCGCGCGTAAACCGTGTCGGTTCGATTGCTCGACGCACACACGCCACGCCACACTATGGTACGGCTGCAGAACCGCACGGCCAGAACCTTGGACAATGGCACGACGGGGGACGCAATCGGTGTGCACACCCCCGGCAGCGGACATTTCGCCGTCCAGCCGAAAGAGCGGGTGGCGTAATTGAATCCGCGCGGCCGGACTTTATTTCGCGTCACGAGATTGTCCTTGCACTCGCCGTGGAACTTCGTTAACTGGAGCCTCTAGAAATCCGGACAGGATGGTCTGCTCGCTGTTTCCCTAGAACCTGCCATGGAAAAATTTGCTGCGAAAATCGGAAACTATGAACCGAAATTACTTTAACCCTTAGCACTCTTTGTGCTAACCTAAAAATTGCTGTACCATTATTGAAAATATTGTTTAGGCTATTAAATATGTTGGTATCTAATCAACTACTAAACATTTAAGTATTGTATCAGGTATTTAATATTCAGGCAGACAAAAATTAATATAGAATGGATTTATTCTAGGTCGGAAGAAATGCTTCATTTTCGAGTTACAGTAGCTCCGAGTGCAAAGTTATTTTTCGATGTTATTTTATTCAAATTGATGAGTTAACATTAAAAAATTCGCATTAAAAAGTAAAAGTCACGAAAACTGTGTGAAATTGACAGGATGGATGTGGGAGGAACAACTAAAAAGATCTACATCGCAAGGTTATAAATAATTGTAGCTTGATCATTATTTGTTAAAAAATGATACGACAGCAATGGCACTTCTGGTCATGAACCAAGAATATTTCTTTCGGGATCAGTTTTTAGTGATTTTTCAGTACAGATGTACGGTTATTAGATGTGATTTGTATTAAGCTGTTATTATATGACGATTCAAATTTTTATTTGAGCATCGTGCGTGGACCGTTTTCAATTCACCGTTATTTAAAGCTAACATTCATTTTTTAAATGTCGGTGGAAATGACAAGTAGTAGAGGGGACAGGCAGGAAGACACAATGCCTTGATGACCACACGCAAATGTGTTACACAATCATCCCCCGTCATGCACCCTCCCCAGCACAAAAAAATCGCAAACATATGGGAACGATCGTCCGAAAATACGCCACACCTGAGCAAATCACAGGATGCACATTGTTCACGCTAAGGTTGGCCTGACAGTGAGTTAGGGACATTACGCGCATCGAAATCTGTTTTAGCACACAGAGATTTTTGAAAACGCACATAATAACTGAGCAGTGTCAAAAATTAATTAAAGACAAAAAAAACAAAAACAAAAAATCCATATAGATAATGTACTATATAACCTATTGTTATTATCTTGCTTACATCGCGCATCGTTTTAAAGGGGTGGACTCGTTTCCAGGATTGCAAAGATGTGGTTTTTCAGAAGCTAAAAGATTGATCTAGGCCGCGATCGCCCTCAAAAGTCCTATTTTTATGTTTACGAGGCGTAATTTTGCATTATCCAGCAGCATGTCGCTGTCGCAGCTTTATGAAAATAGCCACATGCGCAGCTCTATGCTCGCGAATAACGCAAATTACGCCTCGTAAACATAAAAATAGGACTTTTGAGGACGATCGCGGCCTAGACTGATCTTTTACCAAGCGCTTTTGAGTACTGAGAAACCCTATCTGTGCATTATGGAGAAATGAGAGGGCGTAACCCGCACCCTTGCGATCCTGGAAAAACGAGTCTACCCCATTAATCCTAACCCGGACCTTTAAAAAAAATGCGTCTAGCATCACCGGAGAGGTATTTGACGAGTATTTTATCCGTCGGCCGTTAATTGAAGCTTCGTTATCTGGATAATGAATTTGCCCATCTCCGATGCGAAGGTGAGGGAGGGGAGTGCGTCTGTCGTTGGGTCAGGGTCGAGCGAGAAAATCGAGAGGGAAATCTGGCTACTGCCAGTCGATATATATCGGTCGGCGTAGCCCTACCCCATATTACACCGCGAGGGTTGTTCGGCACGTCCCGATTCACGAGCCATTATGAAATATTCCGCAGGGGCTAATACCGCCCCTCTTCAGTCGTATACGAGACCGTACACGTGACCAACCCCTCCTATAAAAAAGAAAGTTTTTCGTGGTACCTCGGCAGCCCTCGTAAACTAGCGAGATCGCTCGCTCCTGGGATCTTGTTAAGGGGAATACAAAATTCTCGAGATCGTCGTTCCTGGCTTATCGCGTTCCTCGGCTTTTCTTGCACGAGATACTGCCGAACACACGACCCCTTTGAGAACGTACAGGGTGGTCCGCGAACGATGATACACGACCGGGAGGGTGTTTCTTCATGGGCGGAAAGCAAATTGAAAATTCTAAATAAAATCCGCTTCGTATGGAACGAGTGCCGACAACATGGTAAATGCGCGGAATAAAGTATACTCAAGAAAATCAGGTTCAGAAGTAACTCGCACGCCACGTAGAATACGTTACACGGGGGTTCATAATACCTAGTGGCACAAAAGTTCGGAGATGATTTTTCTTCGTAGAATTAAACGGACGGTTTTTGAGCAAAATTCAGATATTCTCGCACGGCTAGTAAGATCACAAATTTTTAGTGTATATAATTATATAGTGGGCTGTTTACGGAGTGGATGTACCATCGAATTATAACTCCATTTTAATTGCTAATAAAAAACAGAAGTTACCTGTTCAAGTTACCTGAAAAATCGCAAACGATTATAGAACAAAAGTTGTCGTAAAGCTTATCCTATTCGGTAAAAAAATTGGTGTTCGCTTTCCCTTGAGAAAACGAAACGACTTTCCGAACGACCTGATAATATAATAGTATTTTGAAATTCTTCAAATGTTTTCACTGTTTCGAATTACATCCACTCATTTTCGTCATAAATGCATCAAATCAGAGTACAGAGATTAAGGGATGGTTTTTACCGGCAAAATGAAATGGAAGGATCCACAATCCTGTTTCACAATCGACGTGACAAAACAGGGACGGCTAGCTATTCCACGAACAAAAGTTTGGAACAAGGAACGAGGTCTAACAGTCCTCTACAGAATAGCAGACTGTAAGAATTCATACTTCTACAGGACGTTCGAAATATTCTGTCCGCAGGGATTATTGACCTTTCAGCCGACAGTTCGAAGGCGAAGGAGTATTTGTTCTGTACGACAGGAAGAAGGTTCTAGCTAGAGCATAGCTCGGTTCCCGGGGATCGTTTCATTGACTGACAACCGGCGTCTCTGTCGTTCGTGACAGTGGCTCCCTTTCTTCGTCGGTTCCTAGCGAAGGTGACGCTTCACCGGCGGACGTTCGATCGTCGGGGCAAAAAAGCGGTCGCGACACAATCGATTCGTGAAAACCCGTCTCTCGGAGGGAAGCGTCGACTCGGATTAAGACACGTCCGCGCCTCACCCTGCCTCACCCTGCTGCCTCGCCCTGGCTCGCCCTGACTCGCCCTGCCTCGCTTCGAAAGAAACCCGTAGCCGCGTGAATTCCGGGAAGATCCCCGAGAAATCCTCCGTCTGTCCCGAGGAAAGGGGAGAATTCGACGGGCGCTGACAAAGGAACGAACGTCGTCGGGATCGTCTTATCGGCCGCTCGTTATCCAGACGTATCGGGACGACGACCACGACGAGAAGTCTTCGTCGAAGAAATCCAGAGGGAAACCTTTCCGAGAGCGGGTCGAGTTCTTTTGCCGGGACGTTTACGCGACGCTGATCAGGATAATCGTAGACACGTGTAGTCTGGCCTTCTCTTAGGGTTGCGTGAAACTTTCTTCGTTCCGGTGGCCGGCCGATTGCCTCTGACCTGTCTGTCTTCTCTTCAGGGGTCACAACTTCGCATAATCTTCCTTTGTTACGCAACTGAAAAATCTTGTTGTCGAAAATCTCGTTCTGGGTCACCTTACCAATGAACATTTTCGAATCGACAATCAAGGGATGATCAGTAACACAATTTATGTGCACTCCTTTAGGGGAGAGACGGGTTCCGAACTTTCGGGATAAAAAATTTCAGAATCCCGCGCACCTTTAACTGGTTCCCATTGTATAACGAAATGTTGCAACAAGACTGTGGATTTTATGCATTTGTAGTTACATCGAGTAGTTCGAAAGAGTAGAACATTTAATAAATGCAAGTACATTGACACGTCGCTCTCGATCTATTTAAATGATTAAAAAAAGAACGGAACAGTCTTAACCCTTAGCACTCGATTGGTGACTCAGAGAGAGAGAGAAAGAGTCACCACAAGAAATTGCTATACCATTATTCAAAATATTGTTTACATTATTAAATATGTTCTCATACAATATGTAAGTATATTGTATATCAAATTCATATCCATAAAATTTCTAAAAATCATATAGAATGGAATTATTGTAGGTCGGAAGAGATGTTTCATTTTCGAATTAAAACAGCAGCTCCGAGTGTAAAGGGTTAAAAAAAGGCACCCCAAATGAACGACGTCCAGCAGAATGATATTATTTCCTGCCTGAGACATAAAAGAGTGGTAGAAGGTAAAAATAAATTTCGTAACCTTCGACCTCTCTCGAATGACAGACCGTAGCGATATCCAGATCGAAAAGAGATAAAAAGAAGGTAGCAGGGCCATTAGAATTGATCGTGTCGCTTAATATACCGCGGCGTTTTTGTTGTCGTGATTGCCTTATTTTTCAATTAGCCGCCACGAGATCAGAAAGAGAGAGGAAGAGAGAGAGAGAGCTGAATAAATAAACCGATTCCAAAGCTCCTTGACAGGATCGCGGTGACCACCGTCGAAAATTCGTTCGCCAGCGGACGAGCGGAGTTCGCGATGAATAATACGGGGGGCCGCGGAGCCGGAGCCTGGCCGGCTGTGTCGATACAATGAAAAATTTGGTGAAAATGTTCCCGTCGGAACCGAATCCGCGGATGATGAATATTTATTTCGGGGTATTTGCGCGAGATATCCAGCCGCCGGGTAGCCTCCTCCTCTCCTCTCCCTCCGATCGAATGATTTACATTCGCCCCCGTCGGCGATGGTTATTTTCAGACGACGTTTCAGGTCCGTTCGTGCGACAGGCTCTTGTAAATTTGAAACGACCGATCAGAGGATCGCGACAGGATCGCAAAACGAAAGAAACGGACGAAGATCGATTGGCGACTGCGCTTGATCGGACGACCTTGATCCGCCAACTTCGAGCCACCAACTCGGCTCTTGCTACCGTTCTTACATAAACTAATATAATTAATAATGTATCGATCAAATCCGTAATAGTTATCGGGGTCAGCATTAAACCCCCTTCTCGCTCCCCGTGATTCTTCGATCGCAGACGCGTTACGTCAAGAAAGAACGAACACGACGACGACGCGCAAAGGCGAGACGTGTCGTTCGTTCGAAAACTAGTTTGCATAAATGGCTAGTCCCGATTAGATCGCAAATTACGTGGATTGCGTTTGTCGAAGCCTGGCCTTATCTGCCATTCAACATCCGTCGTTACACGCTCGCCGGTTTCCACGATTCTTTTTCACTCGCAGAAAAACGAGAGCGGGAATGTCAATGTTACTTTCCTGGCCGAACATGGTACGGTAGTTCCTGCATTCTGGATACGGTGATTCAATGTTCGATATACTTTCGAATATACCGAATACTTTCGACGTATTTCTGCAACAATGGCCAGTCAACTTGAAAAAAAATGCTCTATTTCCGACGAGTTTACGCGGAACGTATTTTTAAAACCCGACCAGTGCAAGTACTGTGTGTGTATATACATTGCAGTAAACTGCAGCAATTTTTGTACGGAAGCACTGTCACTTTCTATTATCCTGTCTTTTCTCGCCGAGATTTTCACATTTTCAACCCCAATATTAAAAATAGATAACAAAGGTAGAAACTGCAAATATGTATCTACTATTACTATTTTATTTTATCTATTATTACTAGATAGCGGATTTTATGCATTTATCAATAAAAATGAATAGGTGTAGTTCGAAACAGTGAAAACATTAGATGAATTTAAAAATACGTTTATATTATTTTCAACCGATTGAACATATTGATAGAAAAAATAAAATGTCACTCCCGCATGTCGTAATTCAGGTGGAAAATGTTTATTTTGTATGATAAAATTCCAGAAACTGTATAAAAAGATTTGTTGTTAACACTTGAAGGAGTTCGCCTGTGATTTGTTGACTTTTTGAAAAATCGCTGTTCGCCATCGAAAAACATCGATATCTTCCACGAATGCTATCGAAGAATATGTTGTGAATGAATTATCGCGCGAATTAATTCTGCAGCCGGGTGAGTTTTATTCTGTAGCGTTTGTACATTATTTACCGGGCAGTTTGATTTTCGAAACGAACGTTTCAGCATTTTCCGTGGAAAATGGCGGGGTGGCCGTTGCACTTCGTTCCTCGGATTCATTTTTAACGGCACCTCGGGTGAACCAGAAATGGATCGGACGCATGGCGGAGGTCCGAGAGCGAATATCCCGGCGAATATCCACGGGCGTGGTTGGTCTTTCGCACGTACCGGAACTCTGCCAGACAAGCCCGCGATTTGTCGGGGCCCTGTCCGACGGAAATTTACGTCCCGGTCGCGGGGTAAAAGCCGCGATAAGCGATAGAAGGAGACGGCCGCGGAGATTACGCGCGTTAAGAATTCGCCGCGGTATCAGTCTGGCCCTGGCGAAGGAACTTTTTCACGTACCGCGCCGGGTTTATTTAATCACGCCCAGACTTTCTGCTCTGATTTATCGCCCCGGGGTTATCGATTTTCGGACGGAATCCAGGACTCCGACGCCGCGCCGTCCCACCATCCCCCCCCCCTTCTTCCTCAATCCAATTTGAACTTTCGAAGAGTTCCCGAACTCGCGGTTCCTGCGCTAAAAAATTTACGTTTTGTTATTCATTAGCACGTGCACAAATGCATAAAATCCACAGTCTAGTAATAACTAGACTGATAAATAAATATGTAAATGTGTGAATTGGATTTTACAATGGATTTTACAATTTTCCCGATCTAATCGTATCATATTTTGCATACTGTCGTACGTTGAGAACTGTAAAACTCGTTTCAGTGTTTATCTTCTTTTTCGTACACCATACTCGTCCACTACATGCTTTGAATAATTTATTTCGTTGTCGAATATATGCATGTTTGAACTGATTAGTATGTAGTTTTTAGTGGTCCGACCGCATAATGCCGCGTAGAGTAGAATGTTTCGCGAGCACAGTTTCGAAGACAATACTTATCAATATTTATGAAGAGCGCGGTAATGAACCCTTTAAAATAAAATTTGTTTGCACACAATGCATTCACCTTGTCCGCGGCGATTCTTCTCAGTTCCTGACGAAACGATGCAACCGGAAGAGCTCACGGCGTATTAAATCAGTCGTCGTTCCTTTTGTGCGGCGTAGAATTAGGAAGAATACGTCTTTGTGCAAATTGGTAATAAATGTTTTCTTTTCTCTTCGCTCTCTCTCTCTCTCTTTCTCTCTCTCTCTCTCTCTCTCTCTCTCTCTCTCTCTCTCTCTCTCTCTCTAATCTATTCCACTAATCTCGATTTGAACGCGGTCAGAATTTCAATTCGCAAGTTCAGGGCCAGTTAGCTCGACAAAGGAGATTCGAACTACAAAATTATCAAAATGAATACGTGCAATCTGTACTCGGATTACGAACCACACAGTAACCTAATTCTGAAGAGTATAGATTTTAACGTTTCTTTTTGCGGGTAAAAAGAAACATTCTGAACTACATTCTAAAATGTCTGAGATCCTTCAACCCTTACCACTAAAATTGCTGTACCATTATTCAAGACATTGTTTACATCATCACATATTTTCGCATCTAATCAATTACTAAACATTTAAGTATTGCGTGACGTACTATATCAATTTCACATGCATCAAATTTCGAAAAATAATATAGAATGGAATTATTCTAAGTCGAAAGAAATGTTTCATTTTCGAGTGCAAAGGGTTAACACAGTTACGCAACGAAGAAAATACAAGAATCCATAGTGATAATCACGTGTCCCACGGAAAAAAGGAAAAATAGTGGAACAGAAGGGAGAAAACTCGTACATACTAAGTTAAGAAGGACGATGCCAGAAAATCCCGGAAAAATTTTAGAAGTATGAAGACGATAAGACGAACAGCCGGGAGGTTGGCCGAGGGGCTCGAAAAATTCCGATGCCGGTCGCGATAGGAGCGATCGGTAGCCGAAAGCCGGCGCGGCGCGGCCGGCGTTGCATAGCAGAATTCCCGGACGAAGAACGCGGGGCTCTCGAATTACAGAGAAACCAGACCGGCGGTGTAAGGAGTCCGTTACCGTTTTCGGGAGGGGCGAGAGCGGGAAATTAACCGGAATTTTCGCGCGGTCTCGGCACCGGACAGCCGGACGAGCGTTGCGTAGCCGTGAGAAGGCCGGCGCGGTCGGAGCAGACCGCAGACCGCGTCTGCGGTCCTTCCGCCTGCCGGTCCGGCCCGCTACTTTTTGGACTTTGCTGCAACGGGCACGTTTATCGATCGCCGCCGTGAACCGTGGCCGCGGCGGTCCCAGCATCCGGACGATGAATTAAGCTTTTGACCGCAGAAGTGGAGGCCTGCCGATCGTCTTCCGTTTTAAAATCGACGGTTACCTCCCCTCCGATTTTCGTCCGCACCGACCCGCCAACGCCGGAAACGAAATGAACGGCCACGCGTCCGTTCCATCATCGAAGCACAATTCGAACCGGAATTGGTCCACGGGCTAGTCTGTCCACCCTCGAGACCGGTCCTTAACCCTTTCTGGTCTTGCGTTCAACTAGACCCTTTGATTGAACGGCTAAAGCAATGTCTCGATATTGTATGCGGGATCTAGACTGATCTTTATGCATTTGTAAACAAAAGTGAGTAGATGAAATTCAAAATTGTTGGGATATTTAAAATTCTGAAGATCTCAATATATGATTTCTTCTCTATTCAGGAGGTAGACTCTCGTTTCACAAATTGCAAGGGTGCGGGATACCCCTTCTCATTTCTCGATAATGAATGCGATGGGGTTTTTCAGTAACCAAAAGCGCTAGATAGAAGATCAATCTAAGGCAATCGCCCTCAAAAGTCATATTTTTACGTTTACCAGGCGTAATTTGCATTATTCGGAAGCATAAAGCTGCGCATGTAGCTATTTTCATGAAGCTGCGACAGCTATATGCTATTGAAAATTTTCTAAAAATTTCAAATCAATTAGTCTGGCGAAGTAATATCCTTTTCTTTTAAATATATTGAAACAAGAAATATATAGCTCAGGCCACTTTCGTAATTATAAGCACATTTAATTATGAAGAATGTACATAGTGAGATGGTAGCGGAAAAAAATTGCGTGTCCATCGAATTTAAATCGATAAGCTTCGAGACGGAGTATCGATCTGGCCCCCGTAAAGGTCAATCGACGCGTTCTTGAAAACTGTACCGCGGAAGGTTGGCTCCCTTTCAATGACGGCCAAGTGAAAGTTGGACGTCTAGACGTATTTATTACTAGAGCGACAGACACTGTGATTTTATTCCTGTCACGGTGACACCGAAGCCGCCTGATTGACGTAGGTGTTGCACCGATTTTCGGCTAAAAATAGGTGTCTGTATATGGCACGCGCGGGAAATGTCCGGCTCGTGGCATCGCTCCATCCGAGCAATTGGCACCATTTCCGATTGAAACGCTGCGAACTGCGTCGAACGTGCGTGAAACATTGATCAAAGCACGGTGCCGCATCCCCTACACCCGTCGCGTAGACGGCAACCAACCATACTCACGAACCTTCATCCTCATTAGATCGGTGGGAAACAAATGATCCATTTAAAGATGCAACACTTGCGAGTCTTCTCCCTCAATCGTTCCTAAATGCCAATGAAGACAATCTTTACAATAAAAGCAACCTGCTATCATCCCGCTGCAGTAATCCTCCTAAAAATTTCTAGAACACACAAATTCCAGCATACGCTAGAATGTTGAAAATATTTGGACAATAAGCAGTCCTCGTAAAAGCTTCGAAAATTTGGTCGATGTCTAAAATAATATTTGTAGAAGAAACAAATTCGAGAGTAGAACTTTTCAAACTGGCAATCAATTTTATCTGCGCTGTAAAAGTAGATATGTACAATAGTGAAAGCCATCAAAGATTTTGTCAATATTTAGGATTGAATAATTTTGTGTTTATATTTTATATATTTTCTCCTAAATTTATAATTTTGGATTTATATGTAAGATCTTATAGTACAATGGAAAAATGTATAACCCATTATATATAACCCATTTTGAAACTTGAAATTGTTTAGAGAACTACACATCACCGTGTGGATATTTTCTCAACTTTCTATTAAAGCAGACGGCCAAATGATTAACCTGGATCCTAGGAAACCCGACAAACAATCCTCGAGAGTTTCTCGAAATTTGAGCGTCGCCGAAGTAGGCAAAACTAAGTGCCGCCGCAAATTCTAGATAGGCGATTTTCACTCCAGGTATGCGTGAAACGCGCTGCTCAAATATTTACCATTTACACGGGCATCCGCGGATTACCGTAGTCGCTCCATTTGCAGCGTCAATTATTGTTGCGACAGGAAGTGACTGTCGGTCATTCTCCGAATAAATTAATACGCGAGGAGGAGGATCAATGGGAAACAAGAAACTGTTGCTCGTGGTTCTTGAATTGCAATTAGAATTTGCATTGTATACTAATCGACGAGCTCCGAGCTTGATTGAGCCATGCGTGCCCGATAAATAAAAGATGCTAGTGAAAAACAGAGTATCTCTAGCGTCGAACAATACGAACTTGAGGCTTTAGAATAATTTATTTGAACGTTCAAGAATTTCATATATCCGTGTGCCCCTGTTCGATTCACTCTTATCCACTATTCGTGTTAATTTCATACATTATTCATTGATTTTGAATAAATATTCTTTACTTGAATATTTTCTATTGAAAAGAGAAATTTTCGGAATTATTCAGATTTTATCACCGTGTTAATTTCGCAGCAACGAACGAATAAAATTGCAAAAATCGGGAACAGACGAGGGTTAATGTTTGTGATCAGGACGCGGTATCCTTCAAGAAATTCCAAAGAGAGGTTGCCGGCGCACAGTGTACCGAATTTTAGGTGGAAAAAAGTTCAGTTTTCTTAAAAATTTCTTTGTATTAACAATCGAGTAAATTTATGATACTTTATCTTTAAAAAAAAATGAGATGTAATTCAAATATTCTTTTCAAAACTTTTTTTCGCGATTAAAAATATCATAAACTTGAAGATTAAAGTCTGCGCTTTGCAACGACACCGCATAAATTCACATCATTATTTTCGACCAGCTAGATTGGGCATTCCGTACAGTGTTTGGCGGTCGGGTCACGAGAAAAAATCGATCCCCGGGTAATTGACAATCGATCGTGAGTCACGAGACGGCGGGGCATCTTCCCGAAGCTGATCCAAGTCGCGTATCGGGGATTCCAGAACGTCCTTCGCCTGTTCTCCGCAGTTAGAGGCGAAGTCTTGTTACAACAGAGGTGAAAGTCGGATGTCTAGACGTGTTTACCCGCGCGCGGTGTGCGCGCCGAACACCGCAATCGCGGCTCCGTTGCGCCAGCAACTCGGATGGACGGGCACAGACCTCGGTTTCCTCGTAAGTAACTGGCCACTCGAGCGTGTTTCTGCACCGACGGCGACATTGTGTACCCACAATCGCGGTGTACGTGTCTGGCACGCGTAAACGCGCTGCTTCTGTCTCGCGTTTTCCAAAACTGAGCCCCGTTAGCACGCGATCGCACATCGAGTCGGCGCAGCGCCACACCTACGCCCACTCGACCACCGAAACTGGTTCACACTCCCTCGCGGAATCAGCATCTTCGCCGCAAAACAATATTACAATGTACATAATCGAATCTACACGAGGACAATATCAGGAACGTTTCTCTTGTTTAGATCCATCGATATAAAATAGGGTGAATCACGAATCGTGACCAGTATAGATTACTCTGTTATTAGCAGTCCGATCGAAAATGTTTTTATCAGGTATTTTGATCAGGTTTGAAGAGAGCTTTCAAAGAAAACACAGACATATAACCAAACTCTCGCAGGATTGAATAGAAAAATTACTGAGAGTCTTGTGTGTTCGAAAACGTCCACAACTTTTTGGAATTTAGAACCGATAGCAGATTTGACGATTTCGAAATTCCTCGGGATATTTCAATACCTTGGCGGCCGTCCTAAAGGATCTGAAATCTCCGTAGAGTGCACGTCTTCCATCCAATCTTCCCAGGAACCGCTAGGTAATTCCCAAAGAGCTTACCAAGAAACATATGTTCTGGATTACTATTAACCGAAAGCCGAGCTCCAGTTAGTGTACCTTTCATGGCTGGTGAGAATGGTCGAGGAAAATGCGAATCGAGTAAACCTCTACCCACACGTTCAAGTGAACGGTAGCAATTTGTCTACATTGTGTGTAGTACCAAGCTATGTAACTATGGAAAAGAAAATTAATTATCGGCAATGCGAATTCCATAATTCACAAAGACTAATAAATGTCCTACTCGTAATAACTCGTAGCGAAACCAAATGTCGAAGCTTGTCTTTGTATTAATTCCCCTTTCACTTGTACTTATTCGTGTAAAGCGAAACAAACCCAGAAGGGTTTCAAAAGGTTAAAAAGAAATTTTTTTTAAATCTCCTACAGCTCCTCTTTCGAAAATCATCCGAAAAGGAGGACATTCTCATTTTAGTGCATCACGGGGTCAAAGAGGAGAGTCGAGTTGTCTCCGTGAGGAGGCGCGAAGGCCCGTGCCCGTGAAATTCCTGGCCGCGAAACCGCAGAGGGCTTAGCGTTTCGGTGATCGGGAACTGGTTCGACCTCCATGGGGTCGTCTGGCTGACTGGCCAGCAGAGACAGGAGGAGGAGAGGAGAGGAGGGCGAGAGAGAAGGAAGAGAGCCGGGCGACAGGACCGGTCGAAATCCGCGACGACACTTTTCACGGGGCTTTTACGGCTCTGGGTGTGCGCCGGGTGGCTGTTTTTATGCGCCGAGCGCAATAACCTCGACCCAGTCCCTGACGAGGCCGCGACCCGCAACGCGCACCGTAACCGGGTCGTAACCTCGACCTCCTCCGCGGTTGGTGTCCCCAGAACCTGGCCATTCCGGCGGAACAAGGGGGTAGGGGAGGGAGGGCGAGGTTCGTCCGCCGCGAATAGGACGGACAAGAAGACCGGCTCGGATTTGCATACGAGCCCGGGAGCTTCGTGGAACGACCTGTCGCCGGAGAGTCCCGGCGGACCAGTCCCCCTTCTGTCCTGAAAGAACCAGGGGGAGCGGGACGGTTTTGCATAACCTTGGGGCTGTCTCTTCTTCTTCTTCTTCTTCTACTTCTTCTTCGTCTTCGTCTTCTTCTATTCCTCTGCTCTCCTCGAGACGCCGAGGTTCGTGTTCGGCGATCGCCGGCTCGTCTCCTGCGGTTTCTGGATCGATGCCGGACTCTTGGGGAGCCGCAGGACGTCTTTTGGTTATTGACGTGCGGGCTGATTCAGAAGCGGTTCTAGCTGTGAAACTTAGGGGATGCCGAGTCTCCAGGCGAGGTGTCAGACCGACGCCAGGCGACGCGACTCGACGTCTACACCGTGCAAAAGTTCTTTCAACCAGGAGGCGCGCAGACCGCGTCCGCTAACTTGATTTTTGCCGGCACTCCCTTCGAGCCGAGTGGCTCCAACTTTTTCGTCTTCTTCTTGCTCTTCCTCGGATAGATACGTCGAACGCGCCCCGTAGAACCGTCGAGACCCTTTGAGCTACGTCCTCCGCGATAGTCGACGGGGAAACGAGCCAGGCCGCGCATCAACGTCGCCTGCTCGCAGCAGCCTCTCTCTCCCTAAATTAAAGTCAATTTACGAAATCCCTGAGCGATTGTATTTCTCGAGTCGCCTTCCACGAATTTACGTGCACGTATAAAAATCTTAGGCACGAGGCAGGACGAGCACAGGGGCGGTCGGATGCGCGGGAGTAGAACGGGCCTCCTCGGTTCGCAAAGATGAAAAATTCCATACATTCGTGAGAAGCTGGCCGTCTCCTGTGCCCGTGATTTCCCTTGTGTTACATGATATCGCTCTCTCTTTGAGCCACCTCGGATCTCGAGGATAACAAGGGAAACCAGACGGAAATATCCCGTCGAGGTGCTGCACGGGCGCGAAACGTCCGCCGAAATCCATGCTAAAGATAGATACGACAGATGCTGATTAAAAAATCGACGAGAGCAGTTTCGAAAATCGACGACGTCGCCGATTAATCGATACCCAGTCTTGTTGACGAGCGACGCCGCTCCGTTACGCTCTGTTACGCTCCGCAACCGCCCCCGGACCCCGTGGGCCGGCACATCCGATAATTACCTTCGCCGTCTCCGGTAATAATACCTTCTGCTCTTAGAGATCGTCGCCGCCGTCTATGAATCAACCTTGCCGAGCCGATAAGAGCGATAAAGAGGTCGGCTAGTCTAGACGATTACGCAATTCCCTGAAAAGGCATTGATTGACGTCCTCCCACCGCCCCACTCCGGCTAGATGAGAGGCTTCAGGTACTCATCGCGTTCCCGTCGGCTTCGCTGTCCTCGTCTTTGTCACTCAGCTCGCGTGTCGCGGCTCTCAGACGTCGGGAATCACAGGTATAGCTCGTGGAACTTTGGGAATTTCGCGGGAGTGTAACGCGATCCACCAACCCTCGGATCACCGGATGACAAGGATTTTATGCGAGTTCGAGGACGTGCCGTGATCCCGAGATAGTTCCGCCAACTAGCAAGCCTAAGTCTGTCACCTTGAATCACGCACGAAACTGTCTTCAGCCTCGTCATATCGTTTAGACTAAACTCTGACGCGTCGAACAATTTTTTAACTCTGATCACTAGACTGCGGATGTTCATGCATTTATAGGAAAATTGGAAAAATGAAATTTAAAATTGTAGGAAAATTTTGAAAATTGAAGATGTCAATATATGAATTCTCATCTGTTAAAATTATTAAGAAAAGAAAGAACATTCCATTTGGTTTCTAATTCTTGCAATCGACGCAGACAATTTTTATTTTGCATAAAGATCCGCAGTCTGCTAATAACCCTTTGGGCTCGAAGCAATTTTAATTCCAAAATCAAGACATATCTTTGAACTTAGAAGATTTTTATCCTACATAATCTTTTGTACACTATTCAAATGAAATTCGACCGGTTTCCTCATACGACATTTGGAATTCTAACAATTTCTAGAATACAGAAGAATTGAATCATTTGAAAACTGTTACAAAAAATGATATGGCAATTTCGACTGGCGTTATTGTTTGCTTCATCGAGACACTAAAATCATCATCCGTACCACCGGAGCCGATAATCGAAAAAATCGTTAGCAAGATACTTTATAATTATTTATAATGTACATACAGCCGAACAGGTTTTACTAAACGACCAATATAATCTTCAAAAGCGTACATCGTAAAATCGTAGTTACTACATCGTAAGCCACCGTTGGATCCAAACGATTCTTGTTTCGAACATGTTTCCATATAACAAATGGTTTACGAGTAACCTAACGTACCGGACCTAGACGACTCACCTTGCGCAGAGACTCTCGTATAAGCGTACACAGTCGATTATCTCGGAAACCATTGCACGGGAGAAAAAAGGTTTTTATGAAAATTAAATGGCACACATTTTCCGTATACTATCAATTTCGTAGAGAACTTCTACGCAGCAGGAGAACATTGATTTATACCACGAGCAGCGTTAATTTTATGCTACATTGATAATAAATTCTAAACATGATATTCACGGTTATGGCCGCTAGCGGATACCGGAAAAAAGCAAACCGAGACAGAATCGCAATTCGCTATGGTTAGCGAGTCAAAAAAATCGCTTTCCATCCAGTCCGGTTGAATTACCAAAGATACCAGAGGAATCATCGTCGTTTATCGGTGACCGTGGTCGATAGTTAAACAGGGTCGTATTAACGCTACGGCTATAAAGCGTCGGTCGAGGCGGATCGTAAGGATTTCATTCTCGGCGATCTCGTCGCTCGAGATCGGCGGCTCGACGATTACGATCGACGATTTTTCACTTTCGGCCGTTCCCTTCGATGACGTTGCATAATAAAGCGGCGTTCGGTGCACTGTCATTACCGGAGCCACCGCGGATAGGTGCACGCTCGGCGGAGCGCGTCCGATCGTGTGCTTTCGCGAGTTTCCTCGCGGGGTACAGGAGTGCTCGGTTAGATCGCGCTGGAACTGTAACGTTTAAATTTCCATCATCCATCCCCATTCTTTCCGTATGATTGCTACAGGTTTTGCACTCCAAATTCACTCTTTTGACGAGGGTTAACGTTCTTGTGCAGGTACGTACGCGAAAGGAAAAATCAGGACGCGGTATACATATACGAAGTCCATAAAAATAGATCGATTCACGTCGTGTTTGGATTCGTTTTAATCGAAAGAATCTGAACAATCCACTGGTACCACATTTGAGGAGGTAAGCCAGAAATAACTGAATTTGAAATGTTGTTTATTATGCGTTGTTTCTTTCCTCTGATGACTGAATGTGACTTCCGGATGCCGAACTTTGCGAATTCAGGCAAGCACTACTGCACTGGCCAAGCGAGTTCGTTCCTCGGCCGAACTCCTGACCGATAGCGTTATTATAGTTATTATTATATCGTTCATAAGGAGGCAACCGTGATCTGTCAGAGCGTAAATTTCCGCTAGTTTTCTAGCTCGTTAACGCCGTTCCACCACCTCCTTTTCTATCTCGTTCCACCTGCGTTTTCTCCCTCATTATTGTTTACCCATTATCCTCATGGAACTCGCGTGCACACGTACACGGGCGTGTGCGAGCGCGCGCGCGAGAGAGAGAGAGAGAGAGAGCGCCCGCGCAACTGCACCAGGTTCATTGTCCTCTGCATCTCTTTAGGGGATCCCCCGTGAGCCTGCCGCAGATTTCTATAGGGAAAGTACGAGATCCCCGACATGGCACGTCGATCGATTTTATCTTTTATCTCGCCGGATCTACGATCGTTGGCGATGATCGCGAGACGAAATTTTTCTTGATCGAATGACGATTGTTGCCGGCCCAGGCCTTTGTCTTTGGGAAATGCCTGCGATCGAGGAGATCATCCGAGGCCATGGTTCGACAGAGTTTAATTGGAATCGTATCTCTCGAATCAATGTCAATATCAAATTTACTCTTCTCCGAATTTTTGAGCACTTCCGTCCACAATCGCCGGACCGTGGGTTTTTACGAATTTATTATATATTATCGAGTATACAATCTAACGCCAGTTAATTTCAATAATGGTTTCACTTTGCTTCCATAGTGAAATCCGTAATGGTTGCAATAAATCGCCGTGCGACCCCCTTCTTCGTAAATTACGCGAAGGAAATGTGACTTTATAATGATCAGCAGTTTAGATCGCCGATAATATTTATGAACGTTACGCCGTTATTTATTTTTCATAATAATTTCATCGAAGCCAGCCAAGTAAACGGGTAATATCGTATATCATCGCCGGTGCTTGTTACCGAGATTCTGATATTTATGCACTTGCGAGAGCCCTGTTTTATTGTGTGCAGGACAAATATATAATAAAACCACGTACGATCCCATAAAACATTTCTCCCGCTCCAAATCTGCTCAAGCCTCTCGGCAGAATTAACGAGTTTCTATTGAATCTGCCGAGCATCGTGAAAATCTGCTGGCTTATCAAAATTGGAGAATCCATAGGTACGTAAGATAAATATAAACTTTCTTCCTTTAAAAAATTATGAACGACGAAGAGAAGTCCCAGTCACACTGTGATAGACTAACAATAATAGCTGGACAATAAAATGCGTCGTCATTCGCGAAACTTTGATTACACGCATAGTCCCGCAAAATTTGCGGGATTTCGCATCACCTATTAAACCTTCAATTACTTATACTCCACTTTCTACATAATTGTTTAATACAAAATAGATATTTTCTAGTGCGGTCGACACCTTTGTAAGGTGCGGTCGACAAACACTAAATTTAAAATTTTCATATTGTAAATACTATATTTGCGAGTAATTAAACGTTAAGAAACGCGGGACCAAAAAATGACGCGGATCCTGCGGGATTGCGGGACTGCAAGTCCTAGTTGGCCCTTCGCTCCACACGCAGCGGTAGATAATGAACGGTGATCAGATCCAGCGAACTTTCCGCGCGAACAGACATCTGGATTTTCCAATTCAATTTTCCGGGAAGCAGAACACCTTCAGGAAAAAAGTAGTACGTTTCCTCCGGCTTCAATGGAATCGTGGAAGCCTGGGAGGATTCGAATATCAGGGCAAATATCCTTAAGAGATTACCGAAAGGTCGCAAACAGCGAGAGCCGGCCGTAATAAACGATCAATCTTCCGGTTATTCCGCGCAATATCCAAGAAAGCAATCTTTCGTCGAATCCGTCAGGCTGGTACGCACAGTTTCGGGGAACGTTGTCGGGAGAGTTCACGGGTCGAGCCGGTTTGCCCGAGGAATTCACGGACGTTCGACGTCGATCCGAATGACCGAGGCTAATAAAAGGCAAAATAAGAGGAACGCGGTGACGTCTGGTCACTGTCTGGGCTTTAGCCGGCCCGAGAAAAAGGACAGAGACGAGTCGAGACGGCAGGGAACGATGTGTCTGCGTGTATGCACGGCGAAGAGACCTCTGCAGTCAGCGACTGAATCATTAGGATAATAAGTGAAAAGTCGCGCAGACACCGACGCGACACGGCCGTGTACTTGACTTTGATTCGCTCGGCCGAATTCGCTTTTGCCGAAACCTCTCTCTTCTCTCCTACCCCTGCCTTTCTTTCTTTCTGTCGTTTCGTGTCGTTTCTTTTCGATCTGGCGACCCCCGCCGCGATCTCGAGCCGGTCTCTTCCTCGCTCGAGACTTTTATCCGCGATGACTGGCCTCCGAGATTACAAGTGGATAAGTGAGACATTAAATCGGCCCACGATTTCCGGCGCGACTAACTCGTAGCAACTTTTTCACCGTCGCACGCGGAAACCGCCGCGCCGAGAAGATCTACGCCGAAATGCATTGCGAGGGATTCTTCGGCTGCTTCCTCGATGTTTGTAGACGTTTCACGGGATTTGTGTGGGTGCAGCGGCAGGTGAACCTGCCCATCGATTTTTCTTGGCAGACTCGCCCGATCAGTCCACTTTTGCTGTTTTTCGTAGATTTTTGTTCACACTGCAACGATTCCAGCATGTTCGACCAAAATGCGTAAGGGAAGGACGGATGATTCATTCGTTGGCTCGAAGGTTATTAAACATTTATCGCTTCACACCGAAGAATGGAATCAGACTTCGGTTCAGAATCATTGAAAGTAGTACAAATTTGAAGCGTACGTACAAAATTGTTTATTATCAATATTCATAGAATAGCAGAAGTACGGTTTTTATTTATTTTAGAACTACACACAAAGTCTACTACCACTGAAAATAACATTTTACATGATTCCACTTTCTTAAGATTTGCCTACACAAATTGAAAATCGCATAAACAAATCCGCAGTATAATTGTGAGGAGGACGATACAAGTTCATTGGCATCGAGAATGTTACAAATGAATTGCTTTAGACAAAAGAATGGACTCAGACTTCGTTTTAGACTTATTTCAGAAGCAGACTCGCCACGTAAAAAGATGATGCTTCCTCTGAGAAGCTATTATTGTTATATTACGAACAGACACCAGGACCCCGGCAGTCATAAAGCGATCTGTGAGGGCCTCTGACGTATTATTAAGGACAATCACTACTCGTTAACCGAGTAATTTTTTAATCACAGATTTCCATGCAGACGCAATTAAAGATGAATAAAAAGTTGCCCGGTTTATTCCGTCCCGCAACGAGTGCAAATCGGACGTAATTTAAACTGATGCCAATATTAGATATGTTAACCGTAGGTGACTATAATTAAAGGCGGACAAGAGCGGAAAGAGTTTTATCCGAACAAATCAAAGCTCCGTTCTTCTGTGTTTATATCGACAAAAAGGGGGAGGGTTGAATTTAGCGGTGCCAGTTGATCGGAACGAAATACGGGATTACCAGCTCACCGAATAAATCTGCGTTTACTTTTGTACTTTCACTTTTGAGATATTGCCCTTTAAAGTTTTGATCGCTAATGCTTTCACATAGGACATCGATTAAATTGCATTATTTTTTTTGAGCCTTTCGAATCTTATTTTCATGACTTTTTTTCTGGTAAATACTATTGGGTTGGCAAGAAAGTAATTTCGGTATTTTAAGGTGAAATAAAACCGAATTTTTTTATTCAAGCGATGAACTTTAATCAATAAAATATTTTCTTATTTCCTCTTTTTGAAAATATTCATTAAAGCTCATTGCTTGAATAAAAAAATTGGGCTCTATTTCATCTTAAAATACCGAAATTATTTTTTGCCAACCCAATACAAAGCTCGATGAATGCGTAAACTCAAATTTTTTGAAATTGTTATACGTGGCGTTTTTCCTCGCAATCACAGAAATATTTCATTGCATTAATAGAGTTCACCGCAAAAAATATACGACATCGTGATCGGCGAAGTATTTTCTTCCCATAACACCGGTGAAATACTGCGGCCCATAAGATAGTCTCTTCCCCCTAAACGGTGTCCAGCTCCCGGAGTTCAAATATAAGATCGGATGACGTTAAGCTGGATGCCTGCTGACAAAAAGAAAAGAAAGAGAGACGGAATTACACGCGGACACAACGAACACGATTAATTTGTAGCCGTTCGCGGTATTGTGAAACACGCGCGACACTAATACGACGCGACGGAATGAAAAAAAATATACGGAACAAACTATAAATAATATATTGCCCGGCTTCCTGCCAATGAAATACTGCCGTGGGCTCGGCATAGCGTAATCGGTTTTAATTTACATATTAATGCATTCCTTTGCGAGGTGAAAAATCGCCCAGCGGTCGCAAAACAACCTACAACGTCACGACGCGACGGCGAGACTGCTCGGGAAACCGTGAAAAATAACAGCTCGGCGATATTTACTTTTGCCAGCGGAGCAATAACAATCTGGTTGCTTTAATTGTTCATTCCGCGTGCGATTCCGCGTTTAATTCCTGTTTTCTTTGCGGGAGATTGAAAAATCAGGGAATAATACGCTAATGGGAAACGGTAACTTTCGCGAAGATGAATCGAAGAAATGAAGTATTCTGTGTTTTCCAAGAGGAAAGAAAATATGTAGTCGAGAAATGTCTAATTTGTGTTGGTAGAAAGCTGTACTTTTGTGAAGATAAATCGAAGGTATTAGGTAGGGTATAAATGTATCTATTACTGAACCCTCGCAAGGTAAGGTCCAATAACACATAAATCACATAACACATAAATCTTAGGGTCTCTTAGGTCCCGACAAATGAATTTCATAAATAGCCTTTTTTTAATAAATTTGGGATAAAGAATAACACAAGATAAAAAGTAAACAAACAGATCTAATTTTATTCATATAAAAATTCTTTTCAAAAATCTGAAGCTAGTTTAATACTATACTTAAACGTATCCAAAAATGAATATTTTGTCCTGAATAAATTTGTGCAGTTCAATGAGAATGTATTCTCGTTGGCGAAGAAACCAAGATTGTCAATTATTCTCGTATCTTTATAATCTCAGGAATTTGAAAAAACATTCTTCATACCAGGTAAAAATAAGACGATTTATTGATTGTACATTCTTTGGACCTATCCCATATTTTTGAAGAGATAGGTAATTGTTCGATGTGTTAATATTTGTTAATGGAATAGTAAAGGGATTACTGCATCATCTAAATTGATATGAGAAAACAGAATATTGAAGTATCGATAATCTAGGCTGACAATTTATTCACTTTGGCCCTACGAAACCATAAACTGGTGATCTATCAATATGTATCCAGCGAAATGTAATTAACAGTAACGTCGCTGACACGATCATTAGCCGCACAAATTCGACAGAATAATTACAAGCGCGCGTCGAGCCCGATCCCGCGACACCGAAACACCATTTTTAGATTCGTCTCTCAGGAATGCGTGAAATATTGCTACTTTCGATACCTCTCGCCAGAAAAGATATCGTTAAAGTAATTTATGATCGTTTTTGGTAGAACGAGATGGCGTTTTACAAGAACTTATCGGACCTAGTCAGACGATCCACAGGAAATTAAGACACTCCTACGATTCTTCTTTGCTTCTGTGCCCACGAAAGAATTCCCCTTAATTCGCCACGACAGATTTTTATACGTGTTCTTCGCCGGCAATAATGGTAACAAAAACCATTCGGAGAAGAATGTCATCCTCGTTAAGATCACGGAGCTGGACGGACTTCGAAATATCGTAATTCTTTAATGCAGTTCCAACCGTTTCCTTATCCTTTAACCTTGAGGGAGGAATGAAATAAAAAAGAGGGTCTGTGATAAGCACTGTGCCATCCACCGGCGATCCCCTCCCCAGACTAATTGATTTGAAATTTTCAGAGGATCTTCAGCATATATACCCTGTTATCGCTAACGTAACGAATCGCTATCGTTAACGAAACAAAATTTTTAAAGGCCAAAAGAAATGATAAAATCGGTAATTCGACTTCAAAATATCATCGTTTTGTAAGTAATCAAGATTCTCAATTTCCTTTGGTTTTCACCATAGCTACATTCATACGCAATACATTCACACCGCAATAGTTTGAGATCTGACCGTGCGATTGCGATTAAGGTCAGCCAAAAATCATTTAACTAAAGGAATACGAGCAAAGTGTGACACAACCGTGCTAAAAGATTGAACAGTAAAATGGAGGAAAATTGTAGCTTTCCTGATAGTGGCTGGAGTCTTCTACGGACCACACGGTCGGCAAAAAACGGTCCAATTTGTTCGGCTGTCTGCCGATATTGCGATTCGTGGTATCGCGTTAATGGTCGTCACGACAAATCCGTTGAACTCTCGGCCGGAATTCGGGTCGCGGGGTATCGCGGGTCTCGGCTATCGAAATTCTCGGAAGAATGCAACCAAACGGAGAAAAGGTCAAGAAAGAGGCTTCCGGCGTTATCATCAGGAAGACCGTGAACCGTTCAGTGATCGTCCGAATCGGCTCATGCGATTCGCATGGCCACGGTCCGTGTGTGTGTGCGATCTTCGTCCCGTTAGGAAACACCTCGGCGGCGGCGGCCACACGATCGACACCTCGTAATTTATTAACGAGATGACCTGCCGATAGTCGGAAGGATTAGGCGTTCGTAACGCGCACAGTAGCCGTCGGGCTTGCCAAAGTCCATTAAGCGGATCGGCGAACAGCTGGCCGGCTTCTTTGTCTCTCGGACCGGGCCCGGCCCGATAACTAGTAGTCATCGAGTCATCGCCCGTAATAAATTCGATTCTAAATAGAACCGATAGCGGTCACGAGAAACCGTGGTTCCAGCGATCTCTCTCTCTCTTTTGCTCTTCCTCTCGTCTTCCAATCACCTGCGGTCATCCAACTTGACTTTCTTGAATTCCCAGTCACGAGTCATCTCGCGGAGCAATTGGAGATCTTGGCGGGAAATCGTGCTTCACAACGTTTTATACATTCCTATATTCAGTAGCGCACATTTCCAAAAAGATCTAAGAAAATCCAAAAGGTCGCACAGGTTTTCGAAAGTTTATTGTCCCACGCTTGTTCCATTGCTCAGTGTTCCGAGTTCGGCGAAACCACCTCGGTGGACGAAGAGAGGAGACAAGACCCGATGTAAATTTAACCGTGCACTGCTGTATTACCGAGTCACTAAAAATCTCGGCGCGCCCGGTCCTCGCAACCGAGATCTCCGGTTGCTGACACGTTCTGGCAGGTGTCGACTGCGCTAATCTCAGTGTCGGCTCCTTATCTGTTAACTTTCGACGAAGTTTCAGGCCTCTCCGGAGTTTGGTTGGGTGGTAGCAAACAGCTGTTCCGATAAACGCGTCCGAGTTAAGATAGCAGGCGAAAATATTCGCGATCCTCGAGGTCGCACGAGATACAAGTTCACCGAGAAATTCTCGTGCGTGGAACGAGAATGATTTTCGTTGGTCGGTCATGCTTGGACGAGGGGAGAGCTGGGGTGGATGACGGGTAGGGGACACGGAGTATTCAGGAGAAACGACCGATGCTATGGGGAAGACATGTGAAAGAGGAGACGCAGTTGACTGCAGACGCAGCGACTGGCTGTGCGACTGGTCAGCCTCTTTCTTCCATTATTCCTCCTTCTCCTCCTCCTCCTCCTCCTCCTCCTCCTCCTCCTCCTCCTCCTCCTCATCCTCCTCTTCTTCTTCTCCCTGTTCTTCGGTCAGTTTCGTCTTCGTCTTCTGGCGGACAGAGAACGTTTTCTTTGCCTCCGCCTGGCCGATGTTCGCCAGGGTGACCGACCTCTCCGCGTCTCGCGCCTGCCACCATGCGAGAAGCGGATCGGCAGTATCCGCCGGTTTTTGCAAGGAAGGCAACCCGCCGCGAGCACCGACCGAGTCGAATTGTTGATACCCGCTTTTCAGGAGGATTAAAAAGCCTGCCGGCTGATCGCCTCGACGCGAATCCATTCGACAAGCGGTTAGAAATAGATGGAACTGCCGGGAACGCAGGTGGGGACCCGGAGATTTCGATTATGGGACCCGACTCGACCCGGCGCGATACGATACGATTTCGGGGATTGTCGCGCCGCCACCAAACTTATCCGCAAGCTGATTGCACAACCGAGGAGCCCTTGAAAAATAAGGTCGATAGGAAGATAGAACGTATTATGACTTTTTCCTGTATCATTTCTTGAAAAGCAGACTTCAAAAGCAGTCTTGTGCCACTTTTGATCGATTAATAATTAATCGCCCAACCCACTGATCAGCTATACCATCCATGTACTTCGTTCCGTGTAGTACAAGCGCACTCGACTATCTGCCAGACGCTGATTGTCGAAATCGCAGCGGCGCAAATAATATAATTAAATGCTTCTAAATACAAGTAAAAAGTGAACATTCGATTTCTTCTGCATAATATTAGGTCGGCAAGAAAGTAATTTCGGTGTTTTAAGGTGAAACGATGCGTGATGGCCTGAAATCGCAGTTGGATCAGTTTTCTGTCGATAAGGACCAGATGTTTTATGAGCGCGGAATTGTGAAGCTACCAGAAAGATCACATCGAACAAAATGGAAAATATTTTATTGATCAAAATTCATTGCTAGAATAAAGAAAAATGGTTTTTTCATTTCACCTTAAAGTACCTGAATTACTTTCTTGCCAACCCAATATTTTGGTAATAAATATTGGAAAAGCAAATGCCTCTCTTTATTTGTTCAATGTAAAAATGGAGAAACCTTCAGATTGTGCTCCGACGCGACGGCCCGGGTAAAAGAATAAAAGCTGGTTTTATACGTGCGAGCTGTACAGTCTTTCGTTCGGTGGAATTTTCTCCGTTGTCCTCGGCCTGTTGTATAACTTGCTGGAGCGTGGAACGACACCCGTCGATCGACGTCGATTGCAGAGCTGCAGGTCCGCGTCCATGCGACCGCGTATTGTGTCGCGAGCAGCGATCCCACGATTTCGACAGACACCTGTCCTCCAGGAACACCGACGACACGGTCTCGCGATTGGTTGCGAAACACCGTGGTCCGACGCGTCTAGCCTAGGCGGCTGACTTCGATCGGTCGATAGCTGCGTGAAATACTACACGATGTGTCCGACGATCATGCCCCGAACACCCCGGCTCCTTGTTAGTTAGTCATTTGATTTATTTCCAAGTTTTCGACTGTCTTATTTTGTGATCTGTAAACTGTGGATCTTCATGCAAAATAAAAATGTTTTGCATTGGTTGTGGGCAGTAGGAATAACATAAGAATATTTCATCCCTTAAGGGGATAGACTCGGTTTTCCAGGATTGCAAGGGTACGGGATGCGCCTTCTCATTTCTTGACAATGCAAAGATGGGGTTTTTCAGTAATCAAATGCGCTAGATAAAAGATCAATCTAGGCCGAAATCGCCCTAAAAAGTCCTATTTTTACGTTTACGAGGCATAGTTTGCATTATCCGGAAGCATAAAGCTGCGCATGTAGCTATTTTCATAAAGCTGCGACAGCTACATGCTACCGAATAATGCAATCTCTAATGAATTTCTTCATAAATGCATAAAGATCCGCAGTCTTGTGATTTGTATTAAAAATGGCACAGATCCCCATGGGATCTCTTAAGGGAACTCACATTTTCAAGATCGTGGTAACGATGTCGTGATTCTTGCGCAATCCCGGAAGCATCAGTTACCGAAGGATATTTTCGGAGCGATGGCGGAATTAATGAGCTGGCTCGATTAATTATCAAAGTCGAGCGGTTCGCTGGATGACGAATGGTAATTTGTTATTTGAGAAACTGGCGATGTCTGCGTCTCCCCCACACGGTAGAGTGTTTATTCCGCGGTTTCTCGGTCCGTTGATATAGGTCTATCTATAGTCCGATGAAGAAATCTGGCGCCCGCGAGTCTACTAGGCTGCTTCGAACAATCTCTGTCTGCTGAGTTATCAATATACTATAGACCTTTACGCAACAGAAAAATCCTTTGCATCGATTGCGAGAACCAGAACTCGAACGTAACAAGCTAAAAATAATACATTCGATTGAAAACCTTGCGTGCAAAAATCTTTTTGCTGAAATTCTGCTTGTCAAAGTTTTACATATAGGTTGGTTCTGGGAACTGGGACAAGCTACTGCACCTTTTTAATGAAAAAAAGACTGAAAATTTTCAAGAAATGCTAGAATATAAAATTCCACAGAGTTTAATACGATTTCTATTTATTTCAGATCTACAAACGCGACTACCACTGAAAACAACATTTCATTCGATTCCACTTTCTTAAAATTCGCCTAGAAAAATTGCAAATTCCACAAACATCCGCAGTCTAGTAATAATGCATCCTTACTTCGTATGAGCCAGGTGCGATTGCACTTTTATTCTTTAATGCAACCCAACTTTTTTGTTAAACCGATCGATCTCTTTTGTTGTCTTACAACGCTTCACGAGGTATTTGACATTTAGCCATATAAAAAATTAAAGCTTTAGTCACTGTAACAGTAAAGAAAATGTTACGGTAAAGGGGTTAATAACACATACCCGGATAAAACGGCAAGAAAATGAAAACGTGGTAAAATAATTGAGAGCGACGAGGACGATGGGTACCGGATTTTGGCTGGCGGATGAAGTCGCTTGTCAGGAATTTCAATTTATAGAAAGTTCGGTCGATCTTTCACTGGGATGTCCCAGGCCCGAAAGCCACTAAAGATAACAGGGTACATGGGTGGACCCATGCAAATCGCCGGAAACCCGAACGTCTCATCGTTTTATCACGCGAGCCCGTACCACGCCGCGCCGCGCGCTCGCGCGTCCGTGTCACGATAAAAGATCCTCGATATCTCGTGCGTGGAATCGACGGTGTTATGAGTCATCGATTCGATCGGAATCGGCCGATATCGATGAACGGGTCGAGGCTTTCCAACTATCGGCCGAGACTACACAATATTTTTCTTTCACGGTATTTTCGCCGCGATTGCGTTATTAATAGAACGACAAAAGCTTCCCGGCGTACCTCTTTGTCTCTTATCTCCTGCCTCCTCTTTTCCAGTCTTTTTTATAGTCCGCGCTCCGTGTATCGACCGGCAGTAACTTTCGCTTTCGCAGGTCGATCCGTAAGACAATTACCCCTTCGAGTATCGATTCGTGTTCCCGGGGGCGGTGTCGTCGACCCTCTGCAAAAATTTTCTTTTGTTTAGTTCGCTCTGCACACAATCCCACCCGCACTCACTTTCCGTGGCCGATTTTAGGCAGGAACGTTCGAGGCCAATCGCTGATCGTGAATCTCACCGATTTCTATCCCCCAATCAGCTCACCGTCGAACAATGTCCTTCACTAACCTTACACACAATCGTAATTCACTTTGTGTGGCCGAGTTTTGCGCGACAATCGCGGAACCTAAAATGTTAATCACGAATTAACCTGATTTAGAATATATACATATATCGTTCCACCCTTTTATCAATTTTCATCCTCGTCCACTCGACTCTCCCATCATTTTTTTCACAACCATGTATTCGCGATGGCTATGTATGACGAGGATATTTAATATTTAAATGTTTCTCATGTTTTCCATAAGCAGCTAGCAGTGAGGCAGCTTTGGTGACGATTATCGAAAGCGAAAAATTCTCGGATGAACCCCTTGCACTCGGAGCCATTTTAACTCGAAAATGTAATATTTATTTCTAGCTAAAATAATTTCATTTTGTATGATCTTTTTCGTTTTCTAAATATGAAATTCATATAATACCTCATACAATGCTTAAATGTTAAGTAATCGATTAGATGCCAATATATTTAAAAATGTAAACAATATTTTGAATAACGGTACAGCAATTTTTGTGTAGTGACTCTGAGTCAACGTTTGAGTGCTAAGGGTAGACTGATCTCGAAGGGAATTTGGTTCTCGAATTTTCATTCGCCGGCGCGGTTCGACTCTGAATTTATTTTTTTGCTGGATCGTAACCACGATCGTATATTCGTGTCGGTAGCCATGTTTGGGAGGGAATGATCGAGGCAGTAAAATTGATCGCGAATTAACTCGATTTAGAGTCTCTCCCTCTCCCACGGAGTCTCTCACCCTGGCCGATACGGCGTGGTGTGGCGTCGACCCTCGAGCGCAGCTTTATTTTAATTCCTAGCGCGGGTAAGAGCGCGTGCGGTCACCGGCGACGCCGGGCATAAATTAAGCGGCCTCTTTTTTGTTCGAGGCCCACTGATAAATATCGACGGGCGCAAATAAATTCCATAATTTATGCCCGACCGGGCTGATGAATGCGGGCCGATCCATAAATACGGGAGCCCTCGTTCAGCGTGAAGCGTGAACGACGTGCCTCGCTATCAGCTCGGGGTGTCGTTCAAAGAAACGGGCTTTCTCACTGAATATCTCCCGGACAATTGAAATGAATTAATAGCGATTGTCCTGCTTTTTCTAATTTCCGAGCGGAGATGATCGACGTGCGGCGAACAAATCGAAGGAAAATTCAGCCTCCAACGACCTGTTCATTTTACGGTTTAATTCGTAAATGTTTATCTGCGCGCGTGATATTCGAATTACGATCTCGCTAATGAAAAAGTGAATTTAATCTAAACGCGATATTGGAAATACACTAATATCGGCGTTTCGTGTACTACCGACATCGGTTGCGTTATTATTAATTTCACATCCTTTGCTTGGCACCAGCTCGATCAATCTGCCTGTCATTTCTGATACGTCCGTGATTAACTTACGAAACTCGATGACTGTAATATGCAAAACGGCACCGAAATAGTTCGTGAATATTTCATTATGGTTATTATTATTAATGAGACTGGCTTACTGTATGTATAAGTGGATTGTAGTACGGTACGAGCAATCATAAGGCTGCGGGGGGTTACAATTAGCAATAATTACACGGAAAAGTGAGTCTACTTCCGGGCAAGGGTTGCATCGAAAACCTGAGAAAATCATCGGCGATGAACAAGTTCATGGTTTATAAATAAACCATGTACTTTATTTAAATTTGTCATCTGCGTTTGCTTCACTGTCTGCACGGTTGCCAATGATATATATGCGTCGAGTCTATTATTGATCATCTCAGAAAAGAACATGTTCCACAACGTGATCCGGAGAACCGAGCACAGTGAAATTAATTAACCGGTTGGTCCAGTTGTCCGCGAGAAAGAATATTCACCGGACGAATCGCGAATACCTACACGAGTTTATCAATGTCACATTGGTCCCTGGGAAGCCCGGCTGCGTCTTATCGAGAGAGATCGATAATGCTCGCGGCCTTTCTCGTTACAATGCTCGCGAATTATCGGGCGGTTCTCTCTAATCTCGAAAATCCTCGACGATACTGGTTTTATCGGACGGCTGTCGTCGTCGGGTATATACAGCAGGGGCAGCCGAGGCGAGGGGAGGTGTCGTGCCGGAACGCAGACACCCATCGAGGAAGGGGGATTAAAATTTATAGCGCAAATATCGCGGTATAAACGTCTTCTCTCTCTCTCTCTCTGTCGAATATTCGCCACCTTCGCCGGAGTCGTTACACGCGAGGCCCACGGGCATATAAAAGATTTTACGAGATTCCGTGTAGGATTCCAGCGCGCAACGATGCGCTCCTCTCCTCGCCGGATGGGAAAAAAGGACAAGAAACGGACGGGAGAAAGAAAAAAGAATCAGTATAGGACCGGGCGTCGGAAAAAAGAGGAGCGGGAAGAAGAGGCGCGGTTGTCGCGCCTAAACTTTTTGATTAAATCGATAGTCTGCGGAGGACGATCATGGTGAGAAAAAGAGGAAGAAGAAGAAGAAAGGAGGAGGACATCGATGACGATCGGGGAGATGGGAGATATACCTGACCTACGTGTCGCTCGGGTTCCGCGTGTCTGGCTCTACGGGCTGTTCTAACGACATTCGAAATAATCTGCCGCGCGCGAAATGGACGTGGGCCGATATTGGTCTCCCGGGTGTGCTCCCGAGCCTGGCGGACGACATCCGATCGAGGCGGGAAAAAATAAACGAGCGAGACGAGCGAGACGAGCGAGACGAGCGAGACGAGCGTCGATATCCGCGCTCGAGCGTGTGCAAGCCCGATGCTGGACCGGGCCGGGCCTGACCAGGCTTGGGCTTGGGCGAGCAACCAGGACGATCAGGATATGCTGGCGAACGATGCCGCTCTCTGCGATCTGCTCGGCCCGAGACACGTTTTCGAGTTCACGTTTCACTTTGTCCTGCGTGCACGTTTGCTCGTGACATCGATCAAACTGGATTTTGATATCTCGTTACCCCGCCGAGTCGAAGCCTTTTGCGAGGGAACGCCACCGTGGCGGGGACGGTGATATAATCGACTCGACGAATAGCGTCTCTCCGAGCGATTGACATAATTGCGCGGATTTTCGTTCGACCGGTTCGGCCACGCAGACTCGCCGCCTAGCTTCCATCCCAACCGGAATCTCTTTTCCTCGTTACCAGGACCATCAATCTATGGGGATGCGACGCAGTCGTTTAGGGTGATCGTTCCAATCCTCGGCGATTTTCGAGTCTGTCGAATGGCAATCAGAGCTGGCAGTGACTAATTTAGATATTAGTTTCGACGTCCTCTTCGTTCGTGCGACGTTCTCTTGTGTCTGTTACCTGCGGTTACTCGGAGTTCTTAATCCTCTATGGCTCCGTGTATCAACGTCTTGGAGTCTAATTTCATTTGCATAAGTTTTTTTACATCCGTAAGAAAAATTCAGGCTATAAAATGTTAAACAGTCAATTATTAATGTCTGATATCTAATCATTTTACTCGTGAACCAACAGGCCGTCTTAAGTAATCTAATTTAAGAGATTTCTTAATATACGAGATGTGTTAAAAATAATAACGGCAACTTTGTGATAACTACACTGTGAAGAAGGCACTTCTGGTTCGAGGCGATGTGTGGCAACATCTTTTTCTGTGTACAGTGAGATTGTCTGTTTCCTGGATTAAAATATTTATCCTGGCCGAGTCGGCGACGAGTTTCGAAAGCGCGGCTTTTGGCATGGGAAGATACACGCGTGTCTAAGTGGGATGAGTGACATGTGTTTAAGGAAAGTCAGTCGAGAGCCAGCTGCGAGGCAAGCCCGGGGATAATTTATAAAGCGAAAGTCCCGTGTCCCCTAATATTCTGCTTGATTTTTTCAAAATATACACTGCATCGGCTTGGCTGTTGTTTCTTCGTCGGATCTGCCATCTCGAGCACGGCGTGAACGCAGCTTGCAAACATTTCGATCCTCCGTTTACTTGCAAACGTTCGAGCGGATCACTCGCACGAACGCCATTAGCAAATTATAGAAACCTTCGTCGAGCATCGAAGTCACCGCGACGCGCGTTATGTAAACAGGAGGCTGATCTTGCGGCAGGGTAAATAGTCGCATTCATTCGTGGATGAAATTCAATCGATCGAAATGTGGAACCGTTTCAAATGGTCATCTGAGCGTAATCGCGCATGAACATGTAAGATTTATCGTGCATTATGAAGGGTTCTATTAATTCCATTTCCGCGTACCTTCGACCGCAAATTGCTGTTCCATTGATACGGATCACGCTTGAACGTTCGCCCGCGCGATTCTGCAACTTTGCGCGACAACGTTCGCCGCGTGCGGAAATGCGCGTACATAATTGTTGCAGAAAGCAATTAAATAGACTGCGAATTTTTGTGGAGAAAAAGAAAAATTTATAAAATTATTTATAAACAATGTAGTAGACGAGGCTGCCTGAATGGTATTAGCTACAAGTTCCGCATCGGGTACAGGTACAGCACCGGGAATGGAATTAGGCGACGCTACCGAGGAAAATAGGCGCGTGGAGCGATTCCGATTAGAAAGGACAGGGCATTATCGAGCGTCCGGGCGTCGTTTTCGAGTCGTCCTCGATTCAGGATGTCGGTGTCCCTCGGAACGACGCGTACCGGTTCCAGGGTCTGATTGGAAGCACGGCACAGCCGGCGCAACCCCATCCCCGCGATAAGGCAGCGCGATGTCTCTCGCGAAGGGCAAATAAAAGGGGGGTAGAGGGAAAGGGTGGGAATCGAGGGAGAAGCGATGGTGGCGATGGTGGTGGTGGCGGAATAACGTACGAAGGGGTAGAGGGGAAGGCGAGTCGAGCGTAATCGAAAGAGAAGAAAAGGGCAAGGGTAAAAAAGGGAGCAGAGAGACAGAGTTATCGCGTTCCGTCTGGGCCACGTCGCGGCGAAGTCGATTTGTAAGGGCAAAGAAGAGGAAGGAAAATTAGTAAGGAAGAAGGAGGCGAGGTGGTCGAAGAAAAGGAATAAGGAGCGAGGGATAAGAAGCACCATCACCAGCAGCGGCAGCAGTCGAAGACGAGAAGGAGGAAGGAGGAGGAGAAGAAAGAAGGAGAAGAAGAAGAAGAAGAAAAGCAGAAGCAGAGTGGTGGAGGTAGAGATTGCTCTGCACCGATCGGTGCAGCAGCGTCGAGACGATGAACAGAAGGGCGAAGGAGAATACCGAGGGCAGACGTAGCAAAGGAGAAGGATCGTTCGGCGAAGAAAGGGGAAACGGAGGACTCGTAGCGCAGTGGCCCTGAGATATGATAGCCGGTTATCATACCTCCCCACTATCTCGTTTTGCTGCCTTGCCTGTTCCCTCCCCGCCGTCTTTTCCCATCCCCTCATCCACCCCACCTTCCCCCGTACGAATCCCACCAACCCAGCGTCGTCTTTCGCCTCTCTCCGCCGACCCTCGTCCGGCTCCAACAACCTCCTGTCTAGACGGCGCGCACACGCTCGCAGCGATCGTCGCACACAGACGTACACTCGCGCGCACAACTGCTGCCTCGTGCGACTCTCTCTCTTTCTTCCTCCTTCCCTGCATCTCTCTCTCCCTCTTTGTCTCTCTCGGTGTGTATTAAGCCGCGTCCACACGCACAGGCCAGACACGCGCTCTCTCGTTCACTTGCAAGCGATAAGGTCACCGCCGCCATCGTCGTCGTCGGCGTCATCGTCGTCGACGTCGTCATCACCGCCATCAGCGCATCTACCAGCAGCACACCACTGTCGTCACCGTAGATAGCCCGATACCAGAGGACAAAAGCGCGAGATCTACGGCGCGTTCGCGTTCGACTCGGTTGTTTTGATCGGGTTCTCCCTCGCAGCGTCGAATCGCGTCGCGTCGCGGCTAATAGATCTCGTGAAAGGGAAAGTTGCGCCGCACCGTTCCGGTACAACGAAAATGTTTGAACTGGCTGGATCCTGGAGCTCGCGGCGGGTATCCGCGCGGACGCCACGGCGGCTGCCGAGAACGCACGAAATCGTCGACGGGAAAGTTTACCCTAGCATAGAGACATTCCCCGAAGGTTCGCGTCCTCTAGAGCTACCCGGAAACTCGCAGCCGTTTCGTGGAAGCTCGAAAAATGAATTACGTAATTGCGTTTACGTCTCCGGGTTCGTACGGATGCGGCTGCTCCGCCTAGGTGTTCCCTGGGGAGCAGTCTCTCGGTGCAGCTATCGAAAATACGCGCCCTCTGGCTGCGAGCGAGAATTTAATACAAGGGGAGGTCGCTAAAAGGTCCCAGGAAGACGTCTAATGGAAAAGTTCGGTCCTGAGCCGGTTCGCGAGCCGTTTCTTTCTAGAGCAACAAAACAATTCTCTGCGGTTTGACCATGTGCCATGTGTATCCGTGCGCGCAACCCGAGGACCGGCCGCCGGTCGTCAAAACACGGATCGCAGTCAGTCAAAACGACATTGGAGGCAGCAGGCGGCGGTTCGTCGTGGCGCGACCTTGGCCACGAGAAAAGGTCAGCCATCGGAGTTCCTTAAGGCGAGTCTATACAGACTGCGTCGCGAGCGAGACCGTGTGCGGGGATCTCTAGCCAGACTGTCTTCTTCGGCTCTCTCTCTCTCTTTCTCTTGTCTGAGTCCTCTCCTTATCTCTCGGCGAGTATCTCTCTACCTTCTGTATTCTCTGTCCCGCTTTCTCCGTGGCGGCGCTTCGTCGCTCCCGTGAAGCGCGGGTGTGAGAATTCGTCTGTGAGGCTTTGGCCTCTTGGTGTGAGGACACCAGAACGTTGGTGGGGGTCAGCTGCGTCTGGTAGTGCTGCGGCAAGGAGAACGTTGTGTGCGTGGTCGTCTGTGCGTCGCATCGCACCGGCTGGTTTCGACGAGCCGCCTTTGCCCGCGATCGAGAACCAGGGAGCCTCATCGTGTGGCACCTTCAGGAAGAGAGACGCGTCCTTTTGCACGACGATCGAGGTCGAAGCCGGAGGAGCGTTCTCCGCGCCCGCTGCTTCTGTTCCGTGGCCGGTGTGCGACACCCGGCGCGGTGCGATCGAGGCCGGACGACCAAGTTACGAAATTCCAGAAAATCGCGCCGCGGTCGCTCGCGGTGGGAGCTTAATTGGCAGCCGGCGATTATCCGATTGCGAGACCTGCCGGTTGAACGATTCGACGAGCAGCAGCACCGTCTTTTGTCGTTGTCATTCCTTGCGTGGTTAATTGAGAACTATTCTCTAAACGACGCCGCGACGGTGCACGGACTCCCAACGGTGCATAGCCGGGTAGAATGCGTTATCGAACGGCCGCTATCGATCCTGGCAACCTGACGGTCGATGCCGGTGCGGTTGAAGTATCAACCTGTTATAATTTCAAGGGTAATTTCACCCTCTACAGGGTAGAGTGGCGCACTCGAATTAATGGAACCGGCTGGAGCACAGTCGACGAGAATAATTCGCGCGAGTGAATGTACTGGAACACAGCTGCGCATGCGCTCGCTCCCCCGCCCCAGGGAGAGATATCGTGCACCTCCTTCCTCCTTTTGGAGATTTCGGCACTCGAAATTCCGGGGTTTTACCTTCTGCGCTGCCGGCGAAAGATAATTTACTTTCCGCGCGCGCGGTGCCCGTGACCGCGTGCGTTTCATTGTCGGTGAAAATTTTATGACCCTCCGATGGTAACCCTCCTCGAAAATCGGCCCCGGAGAGAGGGACAGAGAGAGATAGACATAGCTGTCGGAGAAAGAGAGATTGAAACCGCGAAGGGAAATTTCCAATGTACAATGAAAGAATAAACGTTCCCCGATATTCGGTCTCTTACCGATATCTCTCTCTTTTTCGCTACGCGGTCCGCTACCACGCGTCACGTACTGCAGCGTACCGGTTCGCATGAAAGAACCAGGCTCTCTTCACGTGCGACAATCACGATCTTGCACTTTGCGCTCCTTTCTGGTTCATTTAAATGTGAATTATTTGGCGGCTCTACGAGCATGCCGAAGTGCACGCAAGGGAGCGTTCCACGCTCCAAGAATCCTACTATGGCTGCTGGTGCAGGGACACTCAATGAACTGTTTCAGACAACACACAGACATCGGTAAATGCAATACTCTGATGGCGAGCGTGGTAGGCGTCGCCGTAATTAGAATTTTCTCGAATTAATCCTCTGCAATACAGTATTCTCATCAATCTACAATCTACTCTTCCCGATATATCGACTTCTGCGTCTGGTTATGGTAAAACAATTATTTTTCTGTTCGTTACATAATTATTAGTACAATCGAACGGCGTGATGCATAATAAGTAGAGTGCGAATCTTATGCATTTATTACGAAAATGGACACGTACAATTTAAAGCAGTGGACCGATTAAGGAGATTTAACGACATCAGTGTATTAATTTCAGGTTAATAAGACAATTAAAAGAAGTGTGTCTTGCAATCAATGCAAACATTTTTTATTTTCCATAAAGATCCGCAGTCTATCAATAAACACTTTCATAATCACGTTTATTAGCTGTCTCTTGTTCAAGTTATTTACTTGAATCTGGCTGGAAATTTGTCTCTAAAATTCTCGACACCACCGATTGGACGGTCAGTGTCATTCGGCTAAGGAGGCTGATCCTTGGGAGAGAGAGAGAGAGTGCGAGTTCCTTGTCGGCGGTAGCTGTGCGCGATAATCCGATGCTTAAAAGCCAGTTCTCGTCTAATTAAGTTCGAGCGATTGCGAGCGATTAATTAAACGTTTCCTGGGCCAGATGAAACTTCGCGGTGTCACCGTGTCGAGTCCTTGTCGGCGTCGTTCCCCTCCTACCAGAATATAACAACGCGCCTCGCCGTCCTGCCGCGGGGATATCATCGTCGACACCGCCACGCGGATGATTTTTGCGTCGCGCTACGACATACCGGCTTAACCGGCTGCTGGGTTTGTCTGTGTGTGTGCGTGCGCGTATAATTCGCACACACCGTCGCAGCCGTCGATACGCGCACTGATACCGCTGCACGCAGGACACCCGCTGCACCGTACACACAGCCGAGCGAAGATGATCGGTGTGCGTGCGCGGGTACAGCCAGCGTCTGCCAGTGTGTTCGACAAGGATGGAAAACGATCGTGAGTCTCGGTTGGAGGGGTTAGAGGGGCTAGGGGAAGGGGGTAAACGCGACCGCTGCGCCGACGGTGGGTGGTGGGGGTTCGAAGGAAAGGGACGAGTCGGCGGGGAGGGGGTAACGCTCGTCGTCGACGGTGCTGCGGCCTGACAGCCACCGGACGAATTCAGTCTGCCGCTGGACTTGGAACACGTTGGATATACCGATATCCTTGTCCGCGATTTTCCATCGCGGAACAGGTTCCGCTTTCTAGTTTGTCGTCGCGGAGCGGTGCGAGCGCACAAGAGACTCGAGCACGGGCATCGTCCTTCGTGTAACTTCGGGGGAAAGAAACAGAGAAACGTGTGCTCCGTTGCAGTGATTTCCATTTCGTTTATTCTACATTCCCGTCGCTGGACCGTGCGCGCGTGTACATTCTCGTGAACGCCTTCACGACGACTGGTATTGCGTCTACCGAGAGAGCCGTCCGTCCCCGCTAACCAACGACGAGATTCCGTGTCATCGAAGACACCGGCAGTATACGACTGTCGCAACGACACGCCACTGACATTTCTGCTCGAGCCAGCGGCGGGAACGCGGCCAAATAGTCCGCGGTCCTTTTCGCCACGGTTGCGTGCGTGTGTGTTCCTTCCCTTCTGTTTTGCGAACGAGTGTGACCGGCGGATAGAAAAAACGGCGACAGGCCGACTGCTGCGAATCGGAGTCGAGCGTGCGGTGTGCGTCTAGACACACCGGAGGAGACAGCATCGCTTGGCGGAATCGAAGGAGTGAGAAGAAACGAGTCGGCCGTTCGAAAGTCAAGATCGAAGCTGTCAAAAGATCTATGCGTGTGCTGCCGGCCTCTCCGTTCGATGCGAGACAACAACCGAGCCTGTCGACTCTGTAGTAAACGTCTCGCAAGAATTCCATCGGATTCTTTTATTTATTCTTTCTCCGCCTTGCGGCGACTGTAACCCGACTGTGCGCCGTCGGTAGAAGTGTTCTGTAAATATCGGTGGGCCGCGGGAAATAAAATTGAGAGAACGGACACGCGTGTGTCGAACCTCTCTCTCTTTCTCGTTGAACAACGGTAAAGCCTCTGTGTGTGCTCAAGTGGGATCCGGTGTGCCGGATCGAATTAAGCAGAAACGAGGCCGTTTCCTTTTGTACCGACCGGATCAATCGTCGACATCAGCAACCCGCGGTGAACGAGATCGCGCGCCGCGTCCATGTTATGACACTTGGATTCCGGCGATTTTTGAGGTTAGGAACGTGGAACAAGTGCGCCCGAGAAGATACGGCGTTGATCGTTCCGAGAAGAAACACGAGACGCAGTCGGTCGTCTGTCGCCGACGATGAGGAAGACAAGTGACCAGTGAGGAAGAGCAGTGAGGAATTTTTGGGAATAGAGATTAGGTCGTAGCCAACCTTACGGGGTCGAAGAACCGTGCCAGTGTTTATGCCAGCTTGACAGCTGACGGTCAGTGGTTTCCAGCACGTCGACAACCTGGCGGCGCGGTTCAAATGAAGCTGAGGCGTCGCTGCATGCAGACGCTCGGCGTCTCCGTGAAACAGTTGAGGAGAAAGCTGCTTGAGCTGGGCGCACGAATCCTTCACGTGCAGGGTTCGAAACCACGCGACATGGCCCTTGTGGTATGTCTTCTTCTTCTCCTTCTTTCATTCATTTTTTCAGTTCTTTCCTCTTCTCTCCTTCTTTCTTTCTTTCTCTCGCTCGCTTTCGAGGGACGCCATTTTTTTATTCATTGTAGGGACGCCTGTCTCTTTGTGGGATGCAAAAAGGGGGGTCGAAATACGAGTTAGGGGATGTATGTATAATGAATGCTACCGTCTCAATGTACCCTTACGCGCCGTAACGCGGAATCGTCGAGTACAGCGGAAAGTGTTAGAATATCGGAGCCGAAACGAATCTCATTTTCGTCTGTTTTATGGGGGAATGGAAATCACGAAAAATCGAAGTACATAAATTCATATCTCGTAATTTGTGTAAGGTAACGCACAACAATTGGTACGTTCAGTATTAATCATGAGTAAGCTGCAGATTGTATGCATTCATACGTAGTAAAAATTGTAGTAAAAACAAGCACATCTAAAACGGTGTAGAGATCGAAAGAATTGGAGAATATCGACATATTATTTTCCACGTACAAAAATTATAGAAAGAGACGAACGAGTCAGACTCGTGATGAAGATTCTAAACAAAGTCTAACGAATATGAATGCAACGCGTTTCTTTTTAGATGAAATAAAACTTTTCCCTTCTACGATATTTCTGGGGATCAAGACGTTTTAATGAGTGACAAAAGTGAGTAGATGTTATTTATAATAAAATAGTGAAAACATTTAAGAAATTTGAAACTATGGTTACGTTATTTTTAACCTGTTTAACGTTTTAAGAAAGATAATAAATTTCTATTTCACTCCAGTTTGTTGCGATTCAGATTGAAAATTTTTATTTTCTCTCTCTCTCTCTCTCTCTCTCTATATATATATATATATATATATATATATATATATATGTTATTCCTACAGCAGGAATTATTAGTGGCACTACATTGTTTGGATAAAATCGGAAAAGGTGAAAATCGAATTTATAGGTTTCAACTGATACAATCCAAATATGATTCGTTATTCACAATTGCAAGTTTAATCTATAGATACCAAGAAGATAAATAATTCATTCGATTCAAAATAAAGTAACATTTATAGGACAACGAACTATCGGGCCAACATCCCTAAAACTAAATCGATGAAAAAATTGAATTCCTTCAACAGAATGCAACTGTACTTCCGATTGCGCGATGCGTTCTTTACCCACGAAATATTTTTCAAATCGAATGGCTGTGTTCAGTTTATAGCAAGAAACTGCTTTTTGTCCCGGCGAGTGGCACAGCTATGAAACTTTACCATCCAAGATAATTAAGAATGAATAGTAGAATAAAGAAAGATACGAAAATTACAAATTAGAAATGTCTATATATTGGCATGCCTCGGTAGATAGTTTCGTAAAGTTTCGTTTTTATCCGAACGAATCGCGCGAATTGAAATCAGTTAATCAGGGGGGTTGATAGTGTCGCTAATTAACCGCGACTATAAGCATTAACGTCAGAGCGGTCGCCTTTTCGAACTCCATGGAAAATGGGGCAAACTTGATATCCGGCAAACATCGATTTTTAATCGCTCAATCGCGCGGCCCACGTGTTAACGCAGCCGCTCGACTCTCCTCCGTGTCTCTGGCTGCTGTTATCAGGCCTGTGCGTTGTCTGGCATCCACGCAATCAAAGCCCTTTCAGTCCGCGGCAACAATAACTTGATAAGATACGTCTGTGTAATTGATCTATTAATAAATTCTCGAAAGATGCGGCCGATCTTTTTAAAAACGACGCCGCGATCCTTCCTCCGCGAACGTTTATCGCGACCGTCTCTCCCGTAATGCCACTTTATTTCGCAACGAGCTCTTCGCTCGCCTGATCGGGGCCGTTCGTTGTTCCTCAGAATCCCGTGGCTTTGATGTCTCTCGGAAAACCTTAAGCCTCATCCTTCTTTCTCGTGTCGAGGATTAATCGATCGATCGTCTTCTCGTGCACTTTGTTCTGCAAAAATCGAATGCCGCTAGAGTGGGAATTTTCATGCACATTTCTGTTGTCGTTACTTTACGAACGTTGCCACTGCTTTTTTAACATGTCTTAAGAAATGCTTGTATTCTACGAATTTGCACAGCAAGTAAGTCCTCGACTTGCGCGGTAAATTCGTTCCATTCGGCGCAAGTCGAAAACCCGCGCGTTATTAATACAATCTGATTTGTCCTATACTATATGTTTGTACTCATTTGAAAGGCAAATTCAAACAAACCAACTATGTTCATGGAAAATGTATCCACAAGCAAACACTTATGTTCGCTTCTGTCACATATATACCACAAAGCTCCCGTTCTGGCAATGAAAAAACGAATTTCACAGTTCGGAATTGGTTTTTTGATTCGCTTATAAGTATCCGCGTAAGTCCAGGACTCACTGTACACCCCAATTGCGTGCAGGTCGGTGCAATTACTGAATTCTAGGCGCCGGTTGATGCAAAAATATTGCACATCGAATATCAAAGAGTTTAAATCATCGGAAAGCAAACTGGGTGTAACATTTTTAAAAATATCTATTCGAGTCAGCAATGTGTACAGACATCATCCTTAGAGGGTTCAAGAAACGTCCTGTTTCCGTGATTTAAGCTTTCCCGGTTGTAAGAACATCATCCTGAGAAAATATCCGAGGGAACGGTGCACTCGGCGCGCATCAGTGGGACACGGTCGTTCGCTCGAAGTCATGATTCACCCTCTCGGTTTGTCATCGTGATTCCGGTTGGTATCGCGGTTTGCGTAATCGCGAATTCGGCCCTCGTCGCGTCGGCATAGTCTGCGGAGAAGCGCGAAAGTCGCTTCGTTGCCCCCTCGGGGGACAGGAAGGGAAGAAAAATAGGAAAAACGAGCGTGTCGGCGCGGACGCGACCAGCCAGCCGTGAGGCGAATCGAGACGGAACAATCGATAGGAACGAGACAGAGGAAGGCCGTTACACCGTCTGCCTCGTGTTTCTTCCGTCTGCCCCAGAATGCGAGTCGGGCTTTCACTGCAGTTTTCTCGTCTGGGTCGACGGTTGGTCTCCCTCGCTCCCGTTTCGCTTCGCCGCCGACGTCTCTCCCTCTCTCAAAGCTCTCTCGGCTTCTCCCTCGCTCTTTTCCGCCGGTCGATACCTTCCCGTCGCACTTTTAAATGTCATCAGCCCGATCGTGTGCTCGGCCTCCGGCGTCTCCTTATACAGGGTGTGCCGGAAATCTCGTGCTCGCGATCCCCGGGGGTGTGATCGACTGACCCCCTCACGCCCTAAGCGCGCTTTCGCACGAGGGGATTGCGATTTATGTTTCGCGTATCATTCGTCCGCGTGAAGACGGAATAAGGGTGTGCTGGTACTTGAAATTTCTGTAGTCGAAAATTGTATTCGGAACTAACTCATCCAGTTGTTCGAGTAATTCGAAATTTCGTTGTCCGTAGCTGGCTCGTCCCCGCTGTAGTTGGACCCGCGTAAAAGTAGACCACACTGTCGAAGCGCTTGACCCGAATCTACTAACGAAGAGCTCGTAGACTTACGAGGCCTTAAGAAAGTCGCTGTACTTATCCTACAGTTAATACTGATTGCCACCGGCACTTCGAAGCGTTAAACCAATAACGAGGCTTCATTAACCCTAGGAACACTGAGCCGTGAGCTATCACGCGAAAACCCGGGAGAGTGGGGACCTCCTCAAATCCACACACTTCTTTTTATGTATCTGTCGCGAAGAAAATTGTTTCGCATTTTTCTACTCGAACATAGTTAATATAAGTTCTATCACGTTCTTCTAGATTACTGTCGCAACGTCCGAAGTGGACGTTTTATTTTAGAAGAATAGAATATAATTAATTAGAGAGAAATAACTCGACATATACAATATTTGATAGCTCAGTGATAATGAAATTCAGTGTTTACTTCTCGTGCAACATTATCGGAAAAAGATTGAAAATATATTTTGATTGTCAATTATTATCAGTGGCTGGACTATCGGACGTGACACTGTCCATAGTTCGACATTGCCATCCCACATTTCGAGTGCAGAAAACCAGCACATATGTTTCATTTGTAAAATAAAATAAAACTGAAATTCCTGGATGCAACTGTTCTTTCTTGGTTTTTCCATGTTTCCTGGAACGTTCGCATTATAGAATGACTCCCGAAAGAGTTAACAAAACCTCGGTCGTTCGGTTTCGTCCATCGATTTTCTGAATTTTTCTGCTCACCGTGGTCCACGCTATCGCTCCCTTCGTCGCCCTTTTTCTATTTTCAATGCAGGGATTTACGGTCTTTTTTACGAGAGAAAATATAGGTATTGCAGCTCCGCTGGAATTCGAGCCGACGGATATATTCTTTTTTCTATCACGGATGATCGTTCGAACCATTGTGCTTCCGACTGTTCCCCGAGATCTTCGATAGTTCCAGGTATCCCTCTCGTTGGATTCTACGCGAGAGGCCCTAAACAATTCCCTTGCTGTCAGGAACGGTTTCAGTCTCGCGTCTGCTCGCCCATATCCACCAGCGGGCAACCGTTGGACCCCATAATCTGGGGTTTAGTAGACGATGATATAGAATATCGTAAAAATATCCTGTAAGAGAGAAACGGAAATACCGCAGCAATCATTCTCGGCAAGTATAAAACGACTCGGATACAATATCTCCTCGTGGATATCGTTCGAACAATTTACAAGTTAGATAAAATAGTACTCGATTCTATTGTTTCTAGATCTCTACCCTTCGAACACATTTATGGTATTCATCTTTCATTAACATTAGAGCAAATCGATAAGGGAGATTTCATTTCTACTTTTCTAATTTGTTGTTAAGCATTGAACTAAATATAGCCATGTGAAAAATATACATTTTCTTTGCTCTTCTGCGACATTTTCGGAAACGAAGACGTTCTAATCGCTGCAGCGGTAAAAAAAAACGGCAACGTAAAACAACCCGGCTGCGTAAGGCGAAAAGCGTATCCCGAATCCATCGAAGAAAATAAAAATATCAAAAGCGTACCGCAACGGTTCCTCCGCGTAAGATTATCCGAGATATATCGTAAAGCTGTCCGCAATAAAGTAGCAACAGCGTAAAGCCGTGCTCGGCGAGTGTGCGCGCAGCGGAAAATAAAGGTATCGTAAAGCGAGCGGTGCGGAGCGCGGTATCGGAAGTATCTCTGAAACGGTGTGTATAAAGTAGAAATATCGTAGCGAAAGACTATTGCAACGGTGGGGAATCTATCTACCGGGTTCTCGGCTTAATTCCCACGGGGCGGGGTAAACCCATATCTCCGAACCCGGGGCGAACAATCTCGTCGGACCCGAGGAAGAATCCGGGACACGCGTGCATAAATAATTGGAACAGAAACCTTAACGTACGTACTCTTACCGGTGATTTATATCGCGGCGCGGATCTAACGGTTCATCTAATCTGGCTCATTAGTATCGAAAGCACGCCCCGTTCGTCAGCGCGCGAACTGTGCTCTCGTCGGTTGCACGCGCCTGCATATACGTGTGCAACGTGCACACGTGCCCCTAACCGGCGTGGCACGGCTCCGCGCGATGCGGCTCCTAGCTCTCTCGCGTTTTTCCGACAAGAAATTAAGGTCAGCTTGCTCGTTTTCCATTTTTTTCTCCTTCCACCGCCCATTTTCCCTCTCCCTCTCTCTCTCTCTTTCTCTTTCTCCTCTCTTCCTTTTTGCCCCGGTAGCCAGGCCCGTGGGAAACGCGGCGCCCGAGACCGCTTCGCTCCGCTCGGCTCCGCTCCTCGCGAGCGCATCCAGCCGCGATCGACCGTGACGACGCGCGATTTTCACGTTCCACTTGCTCGATCCGCTAGATCGCCACCGGATTTTCGGGAAATTGTTCCATGAACCGGAGATCCTTCTGTGCTCGACGCGGATTTCGCGACTTCGAACGTCGTTTTTCGATGGACAGCGGCCGCAAAGAGGATTCACGGGAAAAACGCTTAGAATCCTTCTGGCTCAGCTTTTTGTTCGCGATTTTTCTGGACGCGAACGATTGTTTTGTTGTGTTCGCTGGCTGCACAATAGAATTTAAATGTGTGGTATTGGTTAACTTATATTATAGGTGTGTGTGTGTGTGTATCGCGAATTGTATTTTATTGCGTATGAGACCTCAGGTTTTTCTGCTTGGGGAGCTACTTCGAATAGTAATACCGAGGTGCAGATGGATTTCGATGCAGAATAAAAATTGTCTGGATTCATCGCATGATATAATGAGTCAAATTTTGTTGTGCGTTCGATCCAGCTCCGAATTTTTATCCGAAACGCGTAAAATCCGCAGTCTACTGACGTATAATGCCAGTTCATTAAAGTGGCGTGCATTAATGTAGTAATTGGAATAAATAAATGACGCTGAAATGTAAAAGTCGACGGATTTTTCCTCGTGTTTCGTCTCGATTGCAAATGGTTCATAAAATACAGTACACGCGGGTAATTTACAATGCATCAACTGTGAATATGTATAACATAGTCGTGTTCATATTCATCGGCTTCTATAAAGAAACGCTATAACTTCGTGAACGCATCGTAAATTTATACTGTATACACTACATATGTGTAAACGCTACACCACAAAATTTAAGAGACTGAATCACATATGAAAAACTGTCGATCTTTGATCACCTGTATAATTTTGTGACGTTTTCTACTTTGGCACTCTTCGCGTTATTTTCTTTTTATAAAGCCACATTGAAAGGAGCGCGGAACAAATTCTTCTCAACTCCGTAGAATTGTTTGAATTTTTAAAAATTTCGAAAATCAAAACAATTTCAGTCTCACCCTGTTTTATAACAAAAAGAGAGTATTTAAAAAACGAGTTCAACGGTGTGTGAAAACAGAGAATTCTAAAATGGGCGCATGCAGAACATTTTAATATTTTTTCACACGAAGTAACAAGAGTTCAAAATTGTGTTACATACTATTGATCACTTCTTCGAAAGAGCACCTATGACTGCATCGTAAATACGTATACCTATATTTCACCAGCGGTCGACTGCATTGAAAAAAGAGTTGCCTGTTCCCAGGTCGATATGTTCGCCGTGGGCCAGCGTGAAATCGCTGTGAATTTCGTAACCGCGTTACACGGTTGCAATTATTGTGTATACACCCTCTTCGGATTGTCTGGGGAACGGAAAGTCGCCGGTGCGCAATTGCGAGTAGTCGCGATTCACGCACCTGTAAGGCGGGAATATGTTGCGCATCGTTGCCAGCCGCGGTCCCCATTGTGATCCGGTCGCAATTTACGAAAGCATTCACCGATCGAGTAGGTCGGTCTCATTACAGGCGACAATAGCTTTAATTTCGAAGGCAGCTCGTTGGCCCGTGATAGACCAGCAGGAAATCAACGGGAAATTACGACGAGGTCGCCGTCGATCGGTCGCGCTCTCGCAATCGCCTGTTAATAATAAAATCGTGCCGGGGACCAAGATCATTACGTTCGCTTATTTTTAGACGGCGAACTCCAACGAGACTTCGCTCCAGAGAGACTGTCTAGGGGTGGTTTCGATGTTTCGTTGATCCGCCACCTCTGTTCGAAGAGTTTCGTCTAATAGATCGTTACTTTCCGTGATCCAGTTCGCCGACAAATTCAATTCTGCAATATAAATTAATCAATTTCGACAGACTAATTTGCCCGAGAAGTTCTATCCACTTAAAACTAAGTTACATCGACGCTGTTAAACTTTGTATGAACTTTGTAAAAATAACTTACGTAGACAGTTCTACGTAGACAGCTCGCTTTAAATGTCCATGAACGACCGGACGTCGCGATTTAATCGAGCTATTCTTGCAAATAACGCGGATCTTTATTAGATCACACAACTTCGCAAAAAAATAAAAAAGATTAATTTTCAACTTTCGTTCTAGAGAGAGAGAGAAAACATAGTGCTCGAGGTTCCACGCTGCATCTAGGTGACCTGAATTTATTTGCGATAGTATCAATTTTACGATGCGTGTTACAGATGTACTGTGGATAAGCGAGGCCTGTGCAGTCGCATAAGAAACATTTAGGCAAGCTAGTGGTATAAAAATTCATGGCCAGCCGTAGCGTGTTAAGCACCGTTGAAAATAAAGCAGTAGCTCTTCGTTCAGAATTTCATCCGGATCTTAACAACGTTTTCCTTCGAGATAAGATCTCCGAATGATTAAGTTCGATACAATTTAATCTTCTGCTATCTCTGTAAAGGGAAAAATCAACAGAACGTTTGCTCGTTTGTTTCGACCATTTAACACGATCGCTATACGCAATCGTTTTACTGATTATAATCATCTTCATTCAAATGTATCATGAAATGGCGCGTCCCTTATGAAATATTAAGACAATTTAGTAGAAGAATGCTAAGTACCACAACTTTAACCCTTATTGACTGAATGACGCGATGGTGAGAAGTCAATATGATGGACAAACAAAGTTTTGTTGTATTTCTATTTGACTCGGAACAGGACTATGTACTAAAGAGTTCATCATCTAAGTAAAATTAAGGGGAAGACGCTGTGTAAAGTGAACATTTGGTTAATTTTATTTGAGAATACAGTAGAACCTCGTTCGATGCACAATCTCAATTTTTGTGCAACGAGCGGGGTTCTATTGTATTCATACACTACACACTGTTTCTTCGTAACACAAGGAGCTGATGAGAGTTGAACAACAGAGTATAAAATGAATTCGACTATCTTTAAATAAACGTCTGTGGTGAGGAACGCGGTAAATTCGCTTCATTAAAAATATTGCGCTTCTCATTGCGTTTTATCGCGCGTTTGTTTGTTAATCCCCAGGCCGGTTTCGAGAGTCTCGTTTTTCCAGAACATGGTTGTCGACCCCGGTGTTATCACGGTGTTACGCCGACACCGAGCACGAATACACCGCAGACACGCAACCCTCTCTCGTCCATGGGTTTTGCATATACCTACGCGCATGTAATCGCGCGTCACTTTTCCCTTCCACGCGGAAATAACCGAGATATCGCGTTGCTCGCGGAAGATTGTCGTCCCGAAGTGATGAATCGGCTCGCGGAGAGAGGAACGCTCTCTGAAGCTTTTCGTGAGCGGAAGCTCTCTGAAGCTTTCTCCATCAGAAAGCGAAAATAAAATTTCCTTTTAAATTCCCCGCCATCTGATTGGAACTTCTCAGACGATAGCTGAAACTGATTCGACCGGTTCGAAGAAACGAAACTTGCCGGAACTTCTCAAAGGGAGAGACTTCTCGGACGTGTTTAGTGTCCTTTTCGCTTCAACTTCACCGGAATATAGTTGCGCTGTTCTTGAACTCTCGGAACGCTAGCAGTTTGAAACGGAAGGCATAATCAATTTTTTGATTACGCTGGACTAGGTAAGGTCGTTGAACTTGAAACCCGTCGTGACGTTTCGACACGGAGTAGCGATGGGTAGAAACTGAAAATTTAGTCGAGATACGACAATGCTGATTCAACGAAAAAACTTGTTTGCGTATAATGATAATGTAATCTTTTAATGACATTTTTACAAACATATTCATGACACTTTTCCGATTAAAACGACCCGAAACGCGACACGATTTGGATCGTATTTGCTCGTTTCATCCACGATTTAATAGAATTTCGATTACCTATGTTGCTAGATTTTTACCGATCTGTACACTGAATCGCATTCTATATTAAAGTTAGTAAAATTAAAGTAAAAGTTGAAGACTGGATCCCTTCGGGAGAAACAATCGAGGACGCTCGAATCTTTCCCTTTCACAGAGGAAGCGAAGAGCGATGAATGCGCGACTTAACAGAGAAGTAATCTTTGAAATTTCAATTCTGAAGTATCGGGGGGGATGAATGGCGGCGCGGAATCGGCGACTTCACCCCTGAATGCGAAAGAATTCACTCGGAAATGACGAGCGACAGTTCAAACGAGAGCGGGAGAGCGGCGCGGTCGTCGAACGGCACAATCGAAGTTATTAGCATGCGACCTCCTCGAAACTTTGAGTTCGCCGCGTTCCTAGTTAATTAATCGATCGCGGATAGAGGGGGAGGGGGTAGGTGGAGCGAACGGGGGTAGACACGAAAGGCGGCGAGCGGCAATTTTCGCGGTTTAACTCGCTCGGTGAGAGAGCAGCACGAGTCGGACACGAGCAGCCGCGCGCGCACGCTCGCGTAATTTCCAGCAGACGTTTCCCGCTTGCCGGAGATAACGCTAACGAGGCCCAGATAATAACGTCGGCAGTCTAGACAGTTAATTACAAGAAGTCCTTTGGAACAACGCGCCTCGCGAGCGCCCGCGCGCTTTCAGCCTCGCCGCGTACTCTTTCAACTGGCAGCCGGAAGTTTCGCCGCGGCGAAAACCTCTCGCCTTGGTGTCTCTTCGACGATTAACGAACTCGAAAACGACCGAAGGATCCTTCTTTTCGCGGGAAAACACGACGCGCCTGTTCTACTCGGCCCGCTTTGAAGATCAAGCGGGTTCGCCGGAAGAATTGAAAAACGTCCCTTTACATAGAACAGTTTGTTACACCCGTGGAAACAGAACTTAATGGGCCGATCCTCCAACCGAAAGCCGCCGCTAACTTCTATCAGAGAAGTGTTTAAGTCGTGCTAACGAGTGATCCACTGGAACTTCCCGACGCTTTCTCGAATTCGCGAGCAAAAACACCTCACGAATTTTTTACTAATTGCCACACTCGATTATATTCTTCTACTCTTTAAAATAAACTCTTTAAAATAAATGTCTGCATTATCTCTCCACCGGAAATCTGGTTCTTCATCAACGACACCCCCGCGCAATGGGTCTTTCATTTCCTGACCTGATTTCTTATTGCTCCGGGCTTTAGACGGCTTTACCGACCCATTATGCCGACGGAGGGTTAATTGCACAATACAGTAGACATCTGTTTTTGAAATAATTTTATGAAGTTCAGAATAGTATTTTCAAATCCTTTGAACGTTTCTACGCGTCACTGTATCGAATATGTACATAAAATCGACAAAATCGTGTCTATTGTTTCCTATAGACTTACATTATTGTCATGATACGACTATCGTCAGAGTATTACGGTAAAATAGTTTTGCTGGAAGTTTGACCAAGTGCATCTACGTCGCGGAAAATTGAAAAATAGATCATCGCAAATAAAGAATTGCGGATCTGAACACGAGTGCTCATACCACTGGCGTGCAAAATATTGATTTAAACGAGTGAGTCACTTTGTCATACCTGACCGGTCACAACAAGGAAGGTACCAGCAGACGATCATTAATCCCGTACCGAGAAGCGGTGGTGTTTCGTAAAACTTACGAGACGCGTCGCAAAACCGTCGCGTCGTCGTCGCGCCGCTCACTTTATCGGGCTTTCCAGGAAACGATCATCGTTATCGCGGTCATTTTTTCCTCGATTGCTCGATTGCATAACGCGACTACTGACCTGGCGTCGCAAGTCGTTAGATTTTCCGTAGCGGAATAACAAATTTCAGGAAACGTGTCTCGCCGCAAGCGATATTGGCCGCGTGACGCGCGTGACAAATGATGACAAATTGTTATCGCGGCAACTAAATCGAATCCGCAGACTATAAACAAGTTCATTATCGATCCGGCGATGGATCGGGTCATTTGAGCGGACCTCGCTCGGTTTTTCGGTGTACGAGTTCAACCCGCCGAAAGAACTGTACGCCCCGCTAGTAGGTTAAAAATTGTTGACCTTTCCACGCAGTCGAACCAGATAAAATTAAAATAGCATTTGCTTCATAGACGATTCCAGCGAAGCTCGAAAACAAAGCAGCTGCCGCGAGATTCAGGCGAGTGCACCACGCGAACGCAGTTGCAAGTTATCGATCCACGATGCAAAAATCCAACACGCAAATATTTTGTTTAACGACGGAGCTCATCTTCTCTACTTGCACTCGCTATCATTACTTGAAACGTAGGATTGATAATACAGCGACTCCATTAAATACCCTTTCATCAGAACAACTGTTTCCCCAAAATTATATTTTGTAGATCCGCGTGAATTTCAGCAGACTTTGTTAATACTGTTGCGAGCTACAAACGAGTAAAAATGGGGAAAATTGGAATTTTTCACGATTCTCGTGCTGGTACTGCGATTTTTACCGTTTTTATTCGTTTTTGTGGGTTCCTAGGCAGCAACGTTAACCAATTTCAATGAAATTTTTAGCATGTGTACAATCGAAACGAATTTACAATTTACATTTTTATTCGCGGTTCCGTCCAAATGGAATATTCTCAACATTTTTTTTCACACATCATGATCGATAACGTGAGTCACTCGAATTGATTGAGCTACTAATTAAACTTGTTTTGCTAGCCGGTTCGAGGGGACGATTCTTAAGAATACGAAATAGTTTCGCTATCGCGTCACATCACGTCACGTCATGTCCTCGGCATTATTTGCAGATCGGGGCCAGTGTGCTCAGATACGACGTTATCGGCAGTTTCTTTAGCTGGTTTATGGGGTCGCGGGGATCGGTCACGGCGGCCTAGATTTCCCCTGGAAAAGGATCGGCTTTGACGAGCCCACAATTACCGAATTTACGACCGGATCGTAAAACAGTTCGATTCACGAAAGTCTAGTAGAGCCGACTCGTAAATAGCTAATTATATCCGTTAAAGTGAAGGGACGACGAACAGTTTTTATTATACCTTTACAGGTGGAGAAAATGTCGCAATAAGATCCCAAACGTTTATACTTCATGCGCAAAAAACACTATACTTGTCTATTGTAGAAGAAAACTGGTCTCTGGACTTTTTTTACGCGAATAAAGATTGATTTACTACCGTTGGGAATTGTACAAGAAGCTGTGCCTTTTTACTGAGAATTTAACGCTTAACTGATATCTTATTATTCATGGATGTGATATGTTTTAAAATGACCTGTTTCTCAAATGACATCTTTTTTTAATGACATTACCCCGATCAGAGCATGCAGTTTTATATTATGCAAGTGAATTTATATGAACATTTATCCACGAAGATGACGAGTGTCCGTCATTTGTAGACGGATTTTATCAAGTTATGGTAAAAACGAGTGGATGAAATTTAATAAAGTGAAGAGATTAAAAAATTCAAGAATTTAAGTCGATGTATTATTTTCAGCTCTGTGCAATTTGTAAAGAAAGAAGAAGATTTTTGCTTTTTACAATCGACGAAGAAAATTCTTCGAAATGATCTATTTTCGCTGTCCAGTCATATTATTATATTATGTCGTTCGGAAAGTAATTTCGTTTTTCGCTTCCATTTCTCAAAATCGTGGTATATCTTGACAAGCTGACGTCAAGATTTCGGACGTAATTTCCCGTCTTATAGTGCTTTCTAACCTTTCAAGTAATTTTTTGTCATCGCACAAAATATGCAAACTAAAATTTTACTTTTTTTATTACCACAACGGTAAAAATGCAGTGCACGGAAGAAAAATTAACGAGCCACACCCGTCATGAAGATCTTGAACAAAATCTAACAAATATGAATGTTACGCCTTTCTTTTTAACTGAAATCGATTCGATAAAGCACATTTCGGTGGTCCATCTATCTGCGATTAAGAGATCCCGAAGGGAGTGCAGCGACCCGGTTTATTGTACGGTTTTCGTAGATCATCGAGCCGCGATAGAGAGTAATCCGCGATCTCGGTTAGGTAACCTTTTCGCGGACAATAAATCGTCGATCCCCGAATCTATCTGTTCGAGGAGGCGAGGCTTCGATATCGAATTAATCAACCGTAATAAATATTGTCGCGTAGAATCGTCGATCTCCATTAATGAAATACCTGGTGTGCTGTACGGAGCGGAACGGTACGTTGATATTCCAAACCGGATCGATAATCCGTATCAGATAATTGCAGACTGGTCGGGTGCTTGTAATCATGAGCTCGAATTTATTGAAAGTCGCAAACGCTTTCGCGGCAAATACTCGGCCAGATATCGGGATGATTGATAAATCGTACTTATAAGGCGGTCTTCCGTGCTCGTCGCGTAAATAATTTCGTCTCCTTATCGCGGACAGTCATAATATTTCTCAAACAGGTTTGCGCAGATATACGTAGATCCCGCGGACCCCCGATAACTCTCGTTCAACTTTTCTGACCTCGACAACAATTGCGCTCGGAGAATGCTCGTCTCTCTCCCTCTCTCTGTCAAAATTCCAGTGAATCCAGAGCCAGAGTTGCAGCGGACAAGAAGTTTCGCCGAGACTTGTCAAATATTTCGAAATCGGTGTTGCTTAAAATTGTAAGGCTCCAAGATGGCTCGCGCTGAGTCTTGGCTGTCCGATGAATTCGCAATGGCAATTACGCTATTCGAAATGTCAGCCGAAGGTCCAACAGTTGAAATAATGTATCGGACTCGGACGGGAATGGTGAGAATGCGAGGACCTTTTATTGGAAAGGATCACATCGGATAACCGACTTCTCGCGGGGTGTGAAAGTCTAAAAAGGTCGTAGCTGTAGCTTCGATGGCGAAATATTACTGATTCACGCGAGGATAATTCAACAATTGGATCAACATTCGATCCGCGAGTCACCGGTGAATATTTTGTTCTACAAGTTTGTTGTTGAAACTCCTGGCACACCGAGTTATTTATTATAGACTCCTTTGGATTCAATCCCATGTACCATTATAGCTCCCAGGTCGCCATTGAAGCATGAAACCTGGGCCACGTAGAATTCTTGATCCTAAATTACTTCGTATCGCGAAACCCAAGCGGTTCTACGTCTGAAACCCTATATAGCAGACTTCGCTGCCACCCACTTTGCTTCTAATTATGATCAAACCATCCGCCTCATCCATTAGAGACCGTGCGAATAGGATTAACAGAAAATTTTATAGAAATTCGAAAGACGAGAGAGCTTTAATCAAACGCGAAGTCGAAATCAGCTTATACTGTGAACCTAGTATGGCAGCACTTTCAGTGTTCGTTAGAAACCTAAGCTGATAAGTATCCCACTGAGAGACCCCCTAGAAAATTCAGAACAAAATACGGTAGCACAAGTTATCTTCGATTTGACCATCACGCGAGTGTCCCCACTTCACAGACTCAGATTAGAACCGCATCACGAATATTATCGAGAGAGATAGGTGTTCCGAGAATTGGCGGCTGCTATCTCTCTTCGGTTCACTCGCCTCTCGATCGAAAACAGGAGCGAGGAAAATTTGTTCTCGAGTGATTCGGGATCACCAATGACCGGCGTGTCCTTGCTGAGAAAACAGACTCTCCGGTTGATGAACGTGGCGGTGAACGTGTCGAGCAAGGAAGCGGCGCGGAGTGTCGGTGGATGCATAGTGTAGCTTCCGAGCGCGATCAACATCGGCAAACGGAGCCGCATCCCAAAAATACCGCGGAAATCGTGCGTAACTGGTCGCGTAATCGGTGCACGAGCACCGACCGACATGTGTCCCGTCTAGACTCTAGGATCGCGACTCTAGAATCGCGCGGATTCTTGGCGCGGTCGTGCTTGTTTGGCCTTAAGGTCGTCCCGATAACGAGCCGCTTACGTCAGTTGAGAAACAGGCGACGCGTTTCTCCGTCCGTGCCCCGCGTGCACCCGGTTCTCTCCTCTCTTCTGTTCGTCTCGTCCACCTAATCGTCCTATCTGGCCCCTGTTCACCTCGCCCGCTGGCCAACGTCGACCAGCGTCGCTCTTCTTCAAGTTGGACGACGACGCGAGCCACCGCGACGCCGCGCGTCCATCCTGGCCTGGCCTGGCCTTGGACAGTTACGATAATTGGCAGCTGACCGAAGACGCGCGATAACGTCCGTCTCGGACACGTCGCGGCTAGATTGCAGACAGTTAGCCTAATCGAGATTAATAGGCCACTTTGCACCGGTTCCAGGCAAATGTTGACGTCGCTACGGTTTTCCTTATTGTTAGCGTGGGCCAAGCCGAACCAAACTAACTTTCGATTGCGGTATGATCGCAGAGATTGCTCTGGGCTGGTCGAGTGGGTGGTCGGCTAGGCCTCGGGATGGCGATCCACGCCTTCTTGCTTATCGCCTACTAACGCTGCTACCCTTCTTGGGCTTGGATAATGATCGAGTCGTCTGAAAAATGCTCCCTTTTTATTGTAGAATGGCGAAACGTTTTGTTCATGTTTAAACGCGATCAAAAAATCAACGGAGGACGAGTGCAAATGAAGGAAATCAGCGAAGAGGGACGATTCGCGAGTCTCGCTTTCGGTTTGTAACATCGCATCGCGGTCTCGTGAACACCGGTTCCGCTGATCTAACGGTGTCCCGTTTTTACGGGCCTTGAAAGACCTAGGACAAGCATGATAATCGACTTTTCGGTTACGCAAGCTACTTCTGCCACGGTTCAACGCGATCACGTAGCGCGAGAAGGAGCGTCGAACCCTCGGCCATCCTCTCGGGGTCTCGTGACCGTTCTCGAGTGTCATAAACCAGTTGATGCCTGTCGATCTTAATCTCGGACGCGTCGTTGCGTCTTATATTTTCTCGAGATGATATCACGGGGACCGAAAACACCTCGATTTAATCTGGACACGCGGGCGCCTGCCCCCGACACGCGAAGAAATCGTTCCCCGACTCGTTTCGATCGCGTATTAGCCCATTGTTCGCCGGTTGTTATCGTATTTCCCGATTGGTTTACCGTAAATCGATTCGCGTAGATATCTCCTTGATTATACTTATATTCTAATGATCGATCGTTCGTGAAGATTCTCACTCGATAATCGATATCTGCACACGCGGGCTAATGTCAGCTGTGTTTTATTGATGTTCGATACTGCGTCATGTCGTTTTGATTCACAAGAGCATTGACACTTGAAAAACAATGTCGTCCGATCAACAATCCCTTGAGAATCACATCGATGGTTGCCATCATTCTTACGTAGCGATTTATAAAAACGGGAAGACAAACATATACTATATTAAAAATAGCAGACAGTCCAGATATACTCAATCTTGCCATTCTTTCGAAGCAACACATGACTTTTTATCTAGCGTTGACAAAGCAATTTTCAATGAATACCGGTCCACGATTCCTCTTCCCTGTAGTTTTCAATGACTCGTCGAACAATGTCGAAGCTCCGACAAATTCGCGCACAGAAGCCCCCCGCAGGATCAAGTGGACAGAAATTGGCAGCGAAGTCTCGATAAGTTTCTAGCCTGCCGCCTAACAGCGAGCTGCAACACTCGCCCCCGATGGATCAGGACGAATCGAGGCTCTATCAACGTCACGGCTCTCGAGTTCTCGACAAACAATACACAGTTCGGATACATCGTCGCCAACGGAGTCGTTCGCCGACAGCCGATTAAGTGGCAGGCCCCCGATCGTCCTGACTTTCTGGCTCTCGAGTCTCCTCGACGCGATAACGCGTCTGCAATGGGAACAACCGAGCCACCAATTGTCTCTCTGGATCGCTATAGATTATCGTGGCATCGTTACCGAGCCCTGAGCTACGTGCACAGATACCGTACTCCTCGTTTTCTCCGGCGAGATCCTCGACAATGTAACTTCGAGAGCGGCTCCAATACGCGATTTATCTTGTTCCGTCATGCGCCTCCAATTTTGGCCTGCTGAAAACCGATCGATCCGCCTTTCTGTTAAACAACAATCCTATCCGCAGAATTTACATTATATGTATTTCTTTTGTTATAATTAGTGCATATTCTAACTTCCTGCGGTTCTTGATGGTCGTTGGTACAATGATTTCAAGATCCTTAAACACGTTCATTAACAGCAATTGTTTCATTGATTCCCTTCATTGTCTAACTTTTTATTAAACGCAGCACGGCTTTTTTTTAAGTATTGACATTTATTGAACAGTATCACGTCGGACAACATAGTGTGTGAAATTAATGGTGACCATCGTTACGTAAATTACGGGATTGTAGACGACACGTCTGTGGTTGTAAGGAAGAACGCCGCATGTCGCATATTTTCACTTTCGAGATATTGCCGTTTTTTGAATTTGCTTTTATGACTTTTTTCTGGTAAATTCATAAATCCTATACTCTAAAGCTCGATTAATGTATAAACTGACATTTTTTGAAATTGCAAAAGTTTTGATCACTAATTCTTTGACATAGGACATCGGTAAAATTGCATGACTTTTTCGAGCCTTTCGAATTTGTTTTCATTACTTGTTTCTGGTAAATCCGTAAATCCTATACTCTAAAGCTCAATTATTGCGTTTTTCCTTAAAAGCACAGACATATCCGTGACGATGATAGCAAACGTGTTGAGTGTCAGTATTACGGCACTTATTCCAGTGATACCTACTCCAATCAATGTAAATTTATTAGATAAAGAGAAGTAAAGAAAGAACACGTGTTTTCGATGGAAAAGCATTGCGACGAATGACAGATTCGAAAGACGCGAGAACCGATCCGATTCGATGGAAGATCGTGGGGGAGGAAGACGACGGAACGAGGAAGAAGGACTGATTTCTCGGAGAAATAGGTGGTTGACTCACGACACCGTTTCAGAACACCGTACAGTCGAGAATTTCCAAGCCGCGGGGAACGATCCGTGCCGTGGACGAGGCAAATCGATCGAGAAGCATATTCGCGTCACGGGGGCATTGCACTGGCGATACGATGCACCAGTTGCACTGGCCTCGTAACTAGGATAAACCTCGGTGTAGAACCAGCATTACGGAAAAAATCCATTCTAGCTTATGGGCAATCGGGATCTTGAGGGTTTTACATATCTTTATTCCCGCTCGTTACGATCTGTAACTTCGATCCACCGAAGCACCTCGATGCTTCTGCTTCGGTATGATGTTCCGAGCTTCTGCGATGCCTTCCGAGAGATGTTCGTCTGAAATTTCACGGTGCTTCCGAACGGAATAGCTTCGCGAAGCAAAGCGAGTAGGAAGCGAAGAGAGTAGGAACGAGGTCATAATTCTTCGAGCTTATTAAATAACCGTCTGACGTAATGGGAACAGAATTTGAAGATATCTAGGAAGAATAAGTTGATATGTAGTAACAATTAGACTGCAGATGTTTATTTTCGATTTTCAATTTTATAGTGGTAGCAGGCTTTCCAGATCTCAACAAAATAAAAATTCTACTAAATTCTGGCGAATTTGATATTCCACCCTTTTTTTGAAAATGTTCAGAAGCCATAAATGCATAAAGATCCGCAGTCTAGAAGTATACCAACAAGTCGTTCCCAAAGGATTCAAGCCAACTGATTTGATTAAGATGCACGCGAACAATGAAATTTCTTCAGCGTTCTCATCCGCGGATAAAGGATTCGACTTTGATCGACGATGATCGTGCTATGAATTGTCGAAGATAGGCACTCGGATGATCACAATGTGTAAACAACGCACTCCATGAGCCGTGCTCGGCAGATAGGAGCGGAAATCGTGCAGTTAATTTCCCATTAGTCGGCCTCCATTATAGGGAGAGAAGTTCATCGAAGAAGTTCATCGGCATGAAAAGCGGTTAATCAAAAGAAAAACGAAGGTAATGAGCAATTGGTCCACTCGAGACCCCGCCTTCTCTCAGGTCCGTTCTCCCGACATAGTGTATGCATACCGTTCATTCACGCGTCACCGGCGCGATTCCAGATTAGCGTGCATAAACAGTCGGAACTTTCCCCGGCGATTTTAAAAGGTTAACGTCCGCGGATTGATCTGTTCTCCCTGCCGATAAGCATCCCGCGGAGCTTACGGCGCAAGCGAGGTAAGAGGCACTTTTAAAAGCCATAATCTCCGGCGTTGGCGCGGCGCATGAGAGAGTTCCCGAACGGTCCTCGGCAGCTATCTTTCGTCACGCGTCCCTACGACGACCGATAAATCGATTCGCGCTACTACGACCGCCTCGACGGCTGATGCAAACCTCTACTTGTTGCGACCGTCGACGAACTATATCTCGCGCTTCGTACTCTCCTATCGAACCACTTTTTTTTTCTTGTTCGATCGCGGTAAAAAGACCCCCACCCCGATCCCGCGTCACTGTTCAATGAGACGATTAGGGTGATCGATCACGCGACTTCGAACCGAGTCATCATTGAACGATCATCGCGTGGCGCGGGGATCAAGGCCCGCTGCGTTCAACAACCGAAGGATCGATAGCTACATTTTCTTTACTGTTCTATACAATTTTACCATTCTGCGACTAACAATAATCTTTAAGGAAATTTACAACACTTTTTTCTGAATTCTTCTACTTAGCTTTTTAAAAAAAAACTCAATGAAAAATTGAGAAATAAGCTAAACGTAATTCTGTATTGCACACAATTTTATACAAAAGAGATCCACAGCGGCTTTCACCGAGTGCTCCAGGGTTGTAAAGCCCCGGGTTGGATCGCCGGATAAGTTATTTCGATTTAAACGAGTCCTAAGTAGCCATTGTACGGTCTGATTCAGAATTTCTTGTTTCGCGAGGCTCTCGGCGATTGAGCACCGAAGAAAATTGATCGGCGGGAACAAACCGTGGTCGGGCTAGCCTGGGTCCCGTGCTAGAAGTTTAAAGGGGTTCTCCGTTCACCGGCCACGGAGGCCGTCGAAAGGGAAAGCTGCGGCTGTAAGGAGCAGTAACGAGCACCGGGGGATGCCGAGGCTCTCGCGCTCCCGTATTGATCGCACACAATACCTTCGCGTAACAAAGACGCGTGCAATGTTCACGGGATAGGTCGCGAATCAGGCCGAGGCCCGAGGAGCTTGACTTCCATGAGGTGAAATAGCTGACGGACCCCGGGATCTCGATTTAATTCGCCTGACACGAATATGGCAGAGACATCCCCTTGGGCCATCTTTGGATTTCAATACACTGTAGTTCTACGATTCAATCATTTCTATCCGTTTCGGCAACCTTGTAATAATACCCTGGGATCTTCGTTGCCGTCTCGGTAACATTTTCTGTATATTGATCTTCGCTGTTGTGTTACAGGATAATTGCAAATCGAATTTGTTCAACTTGCTCGTTTTTCGAACATTTTAGCCGCGTTGTTCGAGGGAGCACTGTATGCTAAAATGTGTAAATGTAGAAATATCCGCAGACTATATCGGTTTGCGAACCTTGTTCAACTATTTGAAGAAAAACATCATAAATTATTCAATGTGCAAACGCGAACTTAATAATATACAACATGTGAAATATTTATACTGGAAGACCTTTGGTTTTAGACAAGTCAGCATTCTAACGATCCTATGCCATATCTAACGCGTTATAGGTATCAATCAGAGTATCAAAGAGTGAAATCGAGTATATAACACTCATACCTGTACGTACCCTTTTGCTCACGGCGCAGAATCCGCGAGTAATCAGTTTATTCCACGTCCGTGGGCTCTCAGTTCGACGATTCTCTGGCACAATAGGTCGCAGAGTATTTAATCCGCAGCCCGACTGGACGAACGACACGCTCGTTATTAGCTCTTGAAACGAAATTGAACCGCTGGAACAATACTGTGTCCCCACGCCGAGCGTAATTTTCGAGGGTTGTTGCCTAAACTTTCGAATTGCCATCCCCTCCGGTAAATGTTGTCTCTGGAATCTGGAGTCTAGATCCAAGAATACAACCTCCTGCTTTATTAACTTCATTTCTGATATTCCTCATTTCTTATCAAATTCATTTCCCGCTTTTTCTGTATAATCATATCTTCTGTTAATTCTAATTTTAATTCGATCCGATTCGCACGAAAGCGGCGCCTTATATTAAATCCCGCTAAACTGGAACCACTTTGCGACGCTTATAGATTAATAATAATCGATGAAAATATAAAGAGGAGCAAAAATTTCTTTTTTTTTCGTGATTGCTTTCAGTGAATTAGTTAATTAGCTTCACGAGAATCGCTCTCGAGAACTACTGTACGTTTCCACACGATGACGATTCCACGAATGATCGGCCGTGTTAGTCTCCGTGTTACATCGAGGTAGCAGACCGGCAATAAAACCCGAAGAGCTGCTTTTATATTTTTCCTGCCGGTAAATACTTCTTATGCCTCGCAGATGTCCATTTTCTAGTGGACTCTGCTACGAGAGCTCGGCTTCAAGGGTTATGCTACGTGAGTACACGAGCACAACTCTCGAGATCGGCTCTCACGCTACGTGCCTACACGAGGATAACTCTTGAGAGCAACTTTTATGGTACGTGTCTTCGCGCGAACAATACCGGAGAATAACTCGGACGTTACGTGTCCCCGCGCGAATAATTCTATAAAATCGGTCGTTGCCTACGTGCTCGGTTCACAGTGATTGTCAGGAGCGACGTTTCACAACGAGGACGATGGATCCCATGAAAATCACTGACACAGTTTTCACCGACAATAACTTTGGCCAACAACGTCTTCAACCGCCAACGACTATGAACGTCGACGAATTGAACCGACAACGAATGTAGTCGACGAGAGTATTACCGATGGTAACATCGTTTCTAAAGATACTGCTGACATTTTCTAACATATAATTATTACACTCTAAGAATTTAGATGTAGTCGGTTAACGTTGTTGTCAAACGATGTGAATATCGAATAATACTGTCGTCGACTAAAGTCGTTGTCGGTTAAAGACGTTGTCCAAAGTTATTGTCGGTGAAAACTGTGTCGGTGATGTTCATGGGACCCGAAGACGCTAACCCCCGGAACTGTACGCAACGAGGAATTTCTGCCGAGCGTTTTCCGCGTCTACGAGTACGTTTCCTTCTCTCGAATCCTGCGTCTGCCTATTTCGCTGTTCCGGTTACCGGTGCACAGTGGGAGAGGAACAATCGCCAGGAATTTTTGTTCGTCAGCCGCCGCCGCCGAGGCGTTATCGCCTCTTTATCGGGTCGCGCGATTAATCCCGCCGAGTCAGGGAATAATTCGAGCGGCGATACCGTGCAGTTTGACACGCGGCGCGATCGAAACGTGCACCGTGCGCTCGCTGACAATATGACACGGTATCGCAATAACAATCGTCCAGGAGGATCGCCGCTGGGAGTCCATGGCAACTCCTCTTTCTTTTTTTTTCGAACTACCTGCGGCCTTTGAATGCGCTGGAAAGCCGCTTTCACAATCTAAATTAACGCTGAACCCGCCACGGGCGAAACACTGTTTCTTTATTCCATTCTTTATCCCCATGTTCTACCAAATGGTGTTCCCTATGTTCTAGGTTCTACCAAAAGTTTCATATAGCGCCAATATATCTTTTCACTAAGGCAGTGGTTCTTAACCTTTTTGAAGTCAGGGAACACTTTTGATTATATGAAAAATTTGCGGAATACCAAACTTAATGATCCAAAAAACAAACAAAAACATCCCGCGTAGAAATTAATATATTTTAGAAAATATATTATTAAATATATTTCGCGGAGTTTCGCGGAACACCGGTTAAGAACCAGTGCACTAAGTATAGATATAGTGGACGGGCGAGTTGAACATCGCGGCAAAATCAACCAATGTAATCAAATGTAACTGTTTATAGCAGTCGGCATTAAATGTGTATTACTCCAGGTTGTAGGAAAATTGGAAAAATTCTCGGTCACTTATCGAAGTCTTTGATTCAGCGTCACAATGAGAATAAAAGTTCGAAGGAAGGAAGCGTATAAATAAATAATCCAGCAGTCCCGCCGTGAGACATCGCACATTCGTCGAGCGAGCGCGGAGAATAAATCTTGCGAGCTTTTTTCGAAATCAAGCTGCGTCAAAATGTTTCGCTGACCCTCGCTCTTTATCTGTCCGTGTTTGTCTCTCGTTGCGGGTGCGCGACGTACAGAGATCCCCGAGATTAACATCTCGGAGCGTGTTTCGGCGCACTTGGAATCACTTGTAGATAGGCGGTTGTGTGTGCTTGTCACGGGGCGCGCGATAAACACGATTCTTCGTTATCGGCCTAATTGGGAACGCGACCGAGCATGTCGCCGTTTTATCCGGTGCCCTTTAAGCAGTCGTCGCAACGCGGGCGGCAGGAGGTTAATTGGCCGGTTTCCACGGACGACTTCCATCGAATTTCCATTAGCCGGGGAATAAAGCCGTTGTACGCAATCCTCGTAGATCAGACGTGTGACCGCAACCAGAACCGCGCGCGCGTTCTCTCTGTTGTCTACTGCAGCGTCGCGTTTCAATGGCGCATCCTCGAGCCAGGGAAAGTGGTACGAGCACTGACTGCAGACGAACCGGACGTTTTCCTTTTCATTCGCATTTTCCGCGAAACCGTCAGCCAATTCTCGCTTCGTTCCCCTGAAACAAACAGACAATAATCAAACCCGCAAGTTTTTCTATTCTCGCCACGACAGGGTCCATGGACAACAATTTTATGACATGTAGGGTAAATATACCTACACCTATTACTGTGGGTGTATGTTTTACTGCAGTATCTTTTCCCCAATCATATTCAAATATTTTGCCCTGAATAGATTTGTGCAATTCAATGAGAATGTATTAATATAAAATTTTCAATCATTCTCATATTTTTATAATCACATGGGTATGAAAAAAACATTCTTCATAAAAGGTAAAAAGGACTGTTGTTCGCATGGTTGTACATTCTTTAAATTACTTTAAATTGCATAAGGGAAAGTTTTATTATTATTATTCAGATACATACTTCGATACAATAAAAATATGAAATGAAACTTCTCTTACCTTTTCTGTAAAAAAAATTATTTGTATAGCGAGTGAAAATATTGTAGAAAATTTTAATAATATTTAACCGGTTAAGTAAATTATTTTGAAGCCAGCACTATTTGTCGTTTTTTTCGTACTATGCTGCACACTTTCCTCAATTTTATTTAATAGGAAATGCAATTTTTTCCCATAATTTTTTTTATGTCGAGCATACTCGACGGAAACAGTGAACAGTATAAGCTCGGAATATTGAAATTTCTGCATTTTTTCCAAGATTTTAGTGTTTGGTTTCTCCGTCGACAGAGGTGGGTAGTCGTAGAAGCGATTCCAAGGCTGCACAGTACAGGCGTCCGTCTTCTTTTATAGTTTGACATTAATTCGTCCTGCCGGTTGACAAACAGTGCCACGTAATCTCATTCTCTCTTCCAGTTTATCGTAGCGCATTGAAAGGTAGCGTTACCAAGCTGGCGATCATTTTGCTTACGGTCCCACGTTTCACCTACGACCGTAGCGTGTATCCTCGTATTTCCGTGCTTATAACACGCGCCGCCTCGATTTGTCCTCATAGTCGTCGCCGAAGCGTTCGATAGGAACGACTATCGTCGCTCTTCACGTGAATTTTCACCAAGATTCGCGCGTATTACGTCTTTTCCGATCGGAATTCGGATCTTCGAGCGTATTACGGACGAAGAACGCGGGACAATTCTCGTCCTGTTCAGAAATAACGAAATAGCAGTCAATTTTAGCCGACATACACTTCCTCGAAATTTTACGGTGACTGACCTCGAGTTTGTGCGAACATTTTACGACGAAGGAGATTTATACATACATAGTGACGATATTATTGTGCGCGTGGATCGAGGGATTCTGCAGGATGATTTTCTGACACACTCATTCGAATCGACTTTCGGGGTGGAATCATGCCATTAAAAAGCAGTGCACATTACGTATGTATTCAGGGAAAGTATATAAAAGAATTTGTTCACTATCTCGAGTGATCTGTGCTGAAGTTTTTTTTTGAAAATACAACTTGTTAAACTGCGTTTCATGGGTGAACATACCGAACCAAGAAGCGTGTACGCAGTATAATTCTCAAGTTGTCGCGAATTTGAACCGACACAGGATAACCCTTCCACTCGTGCAAGAGCAAGTTTCCGGAGTAGAAACCTATTAGCGTCTACAAACACGGGAACAACTGAGATCATGCTTCCCGGTAGACGTTTCCCTTACACCCAACACTTTAACTCTCCATTACCAAGCGACTACATATCATAAGAAACCCACTTCGCATCCAATCGAACCCAGTTCAATTTTAACCTCTTCCTTATCCTCCTTCAAGACAATTCCATCTCAGTTTAGAGATCTGAAACTCGGTTTGGTTTGGTCCCAAGTTTCCGCAGGAAGGTGCAATTCGAAAGTAGACCCATTACCGTCCACAAACATGGGAGCTGAGATCACGCTTTCCAATAGACATTGCATCTGCTTCGAATCGTGCAAGTTCCATTGTCGTGCGGTTGTCTAACGTAATAGAGACAACTCCCACCTAATCGGGCCTAATTCAGCTAAACTCACCTAACATCCGCGACGTTTCCTCTTTGCAATTTGCTCGCGTTTCCCAGACCACAATGGCCTCGCCGAGACTATGCTGTACCTTCCACTGATTCGACCAAGCCCAGAGGACGAACGTACAACGAGGCTCAGGACACTCGCGTCTTCCCGAGCCGTTTCCTGTCATTTAGGCGGCAAATGGATCACGTAAGCACGCTCGCGCACCGAATGACGGACACCGGGAATTTATACGTCGGCCCAGTCACGGGCAATTGCCCTGCCCGTCACGGACCAGAATAATGTCGTGATACGTGCATGCCAAAACGACCGGGACGGGAGGAAACAACAGCGACCACCACTGGACCCCACGGTTCTTCACTGTAAACCTCTCCGGCTCGAGACGAACTTGCGACGGCAGCCTCGCGCCTGACCTTGCAACTTATTAGCCCACAGATTCCTCTAGTCAACAGGCTACGGAAGCACCAACGAGTCCCGCAGGAACCTCTAACGTTGCTTCGATAGAGAACGAATCAGCCAAGTGATCCCGCGAACACTTTGCACCGCAGAATCTCTGACGTTTCGCATTCCGCAACGCATTCGTTCGCCTGAAAATTCCTCGAGTCTACCGTATAATCACTGCAGACGATAGATTGCCAGTTATCATCGTGTTACAGATGTTAGGATAATCTCTCTCGATGATTATATAAACTGATATTTCTGATATTTTATATACTTCTGATATTTTCCCTAGCCATCTTCAAATTCTAAAAAGCGAACAATAATGCATGAAGACACGTCGCATCTAATAATCTGATGTTTTGTCACCTATTTTGAAATGTTCCTCAGAGTCGGTACCGTGTACCGATGTCAGGGTTTCTGAATTGAATGATTTTCACGATTACATGGTGACCGTGGCTGGATGTTAACTTACTTTTTCACTCACTTCTTTGGAATGAAAAATTTTTTTCCGCGCCTCCCTACCTTTTATATTTCTAACAGATATAATGGTATAGGCACGTTTCAAAAACTGTTAAGCTTTATTTATTTGTAGATATTATGGTATGAACACTAATCTTTTATTAGAAAATTTTTGCGCCTCCCCTAGAAACAATCCGTGATAGTTGCGATCACTCAATACGAATTTGATAATCGAAAGAAGGATAGTCTATGAATCCAGGACTTCCGTAGACGAGATAAGTCTAAATGGAGGTTACAGTTCGCGACACTCGGAATTCACAGTCAGCGTTTACACCGTGCCAGGCGAGAAACGGTCCGGTATCGCCTCAACTTTCTCCAGTCGTTCTTTTTCACCGTGGACGACCAATTCAATTATTTTGCCAACGGTTTTAACGGGTGTTACAAGCGTGGTTCTTTTTCTTAAAAAATGAAACGGCGCATTAATTCGCCACGCGATGTTCCCAATAGCGTTTATTAATTTAATCTTCTCCTCGCGGCGTTGTAATCGCGCGCCGCGAAAGCCACGATCGAACCGAGCCGAGCGTAGCCACCGTGCGACAACGGTTTCTCTCTCTCTCTCTCTAGTCTCACTCTTTCATTAGAGCCACGGTTAATCCGCTTCCGCGTCGAATTCGACGGGCTCGTTATCGGTGTTCGATTTCACGCGGCGTGGAACCGTAATTTCGCTGGAAAAAAAATCGCTCGCGCTCGAACAACGTGACGAATCGATGCGACACGTTTCTTGCGCCAAGAAAAATTTTCCATGTGCTGACGCGGTGTAGGATCAAATCGACAGTGTGGCTCGAATATCGCATCCGATTCGAAAAAGTCACGTCCAGAAATTCATCCGACAATCCGCCTCGTAATTCTTCGCACTCGTTGCGCGCTAAGTAGAAACGGTTGGCCACGATCAGACATACTGATTCAATCATTTCGGAGCTTTCGCAAACATCGTGTCGATTTTCAAACAGCCTGGCAGACCTATTGGGGTTTTTCGTATTTCTTTAATTTGTTATTTTACTGTTCGAAAATGTTCTAAATCGATCAACATTGCGTCTCTTCTCCCGCCATTCTAGCAAGGCTCACATTCGATAAAACAGTGCTTCTAAAACGGAAGCAGAGGCCATCGCGCCATTTTTGTAATGCAGAATAACATGCTAAATCTGTACAATGTGCACTGACAACAGCAATTCAGATCTAGAACAGCAAATGCAGGTCACAGTTTTCCACTTTGGAATTGACAGCTGCAGTAGAGCCTGAGAAAAATGAGAACGAAGCCTATTTGCTACGTACCGGAAAAAACTGCAAACAAGAAAGACAATTTCCCAAGCAGTTCGATACTCTCGGAAAGGATAAGAAATATCAAATTTCTCCGTGAATTCCAGCAGATCCGCGAAGAGATATTGCCCGTATGCATACACTTGGATATAAATCCGCACGGCAGAGTCCGCTGTCTGGAACGGCAGTCGTAAGGTGGATCCAATAAGAATACCCCGACTTTCAATCGTCGCCGATTTTACGATCGATACTCGAAAATTTTCCGCGATAAAAATCCGGTCGTCGCCAGTCGGTTCTCTAAAAATTTTACGCCCGACAAACACCGGGGACGATCTGTCCTGTCGCTTCGCTGTAGATCGCGTTTGTATCGTTATCTTATTCCGCGTATACGATCCTCGCCGATCGTAAACCGACGCCGGGAGACAGTGGCTTGTCTCCAACCCCCTCCGGTTTCATCCCCTTTATACGGGGCCAGCGTTTTAGGGTGTTGAAGTTTTGCGACACGCTCGTCGCGTCTCGCGAATGACGCGCGAGGAGGCAGCTACGATATTTAGTAGCTGTCGAAACGGTCCACTTACCGTCTCGGAGCACCATCGTTACCGTTAAGTGTTCCCGGTTATTTCTGTTAGGTAATGCGTCGAACGGCAGTAACCGCAGGTGGTTGATAAATTATTAATTGGCTGCCGCGATCGAATTCGGACGACGACACGCGCGCGCGTTTTGTGGTCAACTCTCTTCTGGGACTTGTTCCACTTTTACTGCGCTTCCGACGTCACATTACTCAAAGATTATTCTACTAAACCGTACGAGTGTCATTCCGATACAATAGTTTCAAGATGAAGGAACATGATCGTTTTGTACGAAGTTAGCACCTTCAGAGTCGAGCTATTCTTTGTTCGTAAGAAACAGTTAAGTAAGAAATACCTAGCCATAATTGTGCTATATATTATACATATATACATAGTGTGTCCACACTACCAACACCTCATTGAAACACCAAAGAAGAGGAATGTGTTAGAAATTTTGTGAGTTGTTATGCGAACTGATTGTAGATTAACGAGATCATGGATGCATATCAATACTCTGATAAATTCCCGGAAGTAGAATAGCGTCAGGCTATCTGCCTTAGATTTTTCGAAAAATATAAGCTGTCGCTAAGAGACATGTAGGGTGAATGTACCTATTACCACTGAGTGTACATTTTATTGCAGTATTTTTTTCCCCAATCAGATTCAAACACGTAAAAATAAATATTTTTGTCTGAATAGACCCGTACAATTGAATGACAATGTACTCTCGTTGGCGAGGTGAACAAAATTGTCAATCATTCTCATATTCTTATAATCTCAGGATTTGAAAAACCATTCTTTATGAGACTAGACTAAATAATAAAACTGAACAAAATACGTAGTTTGTTTCCGTATGCCCGTATATTTCGAATTCTAATCCGCACAGTGATGGGTACGCAGTAATTGGTACATGGTCCTTTTTCGCCCGCACTAGTACGTATAAAATGTTATCGATTTTATTTTTTAATATTTTCTTATGTTGTATTCGGTATTTGAGAACACACATCATTCTTCCATAAAATTCTTACACATGCATATTATTATTCCATGATAAATTAGGATTAATATGAAAATAAAGTACGATCGTAGATTGATACCGGAGTAATCGGTACAGTTACCCTATTTGGCAAGAGTTTGCACTAACGAGAGGATGAATCAGGCTGGAGGTGTGGAGAGATCGCAACGACTGGACGAGTTTGTTAATTTCGCAGATGCTGTCGGTGAGCCCAGGAATGGAGGTAGGCAGTGGCGGTCACGGTGGCCTCGGCGGTGGACTGGAGGGTGATCCGAGTGGTGGTGGCGCCGGCGTGGGCGGTGTCGGGGGCGGAGGAGGCGGCGGAGGAGGTGAAGGAGCCACCGACGGGATGCAGGAAGCGATGGTCGCCGCCGCCAGGGATAGGGCGATTCGCGCCGGAAGTGTCCGGCAGGACCTCGCCCTCGACCTACCCCCACGGCTCCAGCTTCCGGACGGTGAAGAACGTCCTTACGGAGCGCATACCGCCCTCCACCTGCGCGACCCTGAACAGGTGAGCCCGTCACGCTCTTCCAAAAATGGTGTACTTACGCCTCCAGATTTCGATGATTTTTCGATATCTTTTGTAGAAATCGATCATTAACTCGTACATTAACCTTTTTGCCCTACAATATCGTGTCAGACTCGTGTCAGATGAAGATTCCGAACAGAGTCTAATAAATACGTATGTTATTAATTTCCTTTAAACCGAGATGAAATTTCATTTTGATTTTGTTAATGTATACTTATTGGAGAATATGTAGGCATACAATAGATATAAATTTTCTCTTTTTTTTTAGGAAATAACGAACTACAAAAAAAGGTTCTAATCACCGAAATCCTAAAATATATCGTAGTGCAAAGGGTTAACCGCGATCTTGCTTGGTTTTCGAGATATTCGCGAAAAACTCTCAGTACAGTATTCTTTCCGTAACAATCTTCGGGTCTGGCGCAAGTGATTATAATCGTAATTATATATCGTGTTTTTGTGTGATTTTCATTTAAAAAACGAGACATTAAAAACGTTGAGATTTATACCATATCGAAAAATCATTGAAATCGGAGGGTAGGTAGCTGCTCTGTACCACCTCCATTCATCAATACAAAAATTGTAATTGCGACGAGGAAGTGTTCTACAACGTTTCGCAAGCATTTCATTCTACCCTGAAATGCTTGAAAGTGGCTAAAATAAATAAACTTGATTTTGAAATCACGAATACAACGAATATCAGTTCAATCTCCTCCGAAAGTGCATCAAAGAAATTTCCCCCTGCACAGAGTTTCACTTCGAATCTCCATTAAGCAACATATTACTCCTCCAACTAGAAGACCCTTTACACTAAAAAATACAAAAAAAATTGTTTAAAGTATTTCTTTACGGATTTTATCTACAGCATATCGCAGTTTCGAGTTACGATAGGTTTCTGAATATTTAAAGAACATTGTCGCATCGAACACGGGGTTTCGAGAAATCCCTCGCTCGCGGCGCGGCTCGGCACGGCCGTTAAGCCCGAGCCTTTTTAGAGCCGGCGCGGCATCGCAAGGACGAAATTGCGTCGCAGAGATCAAAGTCCTTTGAGCGAGCCGTTTGAAGCCGTCTTTGAGCCGGACGCGTGAACACAGCATTCGAGAGCCACGACAGAGGCTTCGCAGTTTCCCGGTCGCGTTTCCATTTATTAAACTGCCGTTGATTAGCGGCCGGTAATAAGCGCGCGTTTTCGAAGAGGCGCGCACCGCGCCGCCGGATAATAACGCGTGTAAAAACGGATAAATTGTCCACGGTCCGCGTACTACCGTGCTGGAAACCAGCTCGCATTCAGGCATTAGGCTCGCGCGCGACTCGTAGGTGTTGAACGCGCGGACTCGCGTTTTATCGGGGAGCCAGCCGCGCTCTCATATCGTCCGTTAATATCGCAGTTTTCCCGGGTGTCCATTAACCGGCGTGCTGGTAATTAGCCCCGTTGATAGCAATGTTCCCGGAAATTATCCGCGACTTGGGATCCGCGCCCATCAAACGTCTGAAGAGACGCAAAGGGAATCATGGAAATTCAGAATCGGTCGCAGGAAGTGTTTCGCGAATTTTTCTAAAGTCTAGATCCCCGCAATTAATATCGACCCGAACGCGCTAATTGGCTCGGAATATTCCAAGGCTCAATCAACGCGCCACCGAGCAGGCCCGCGTTACACGCCCGCGCTCTCTTACAATATTTCCGATGGAGCCGAGTGCTTTTTCGAGGCGCTTAATCGGGTTTCTTCGACGGACCTGATTTCCCGGGGGAGATCAGCCACGGCTACTACTCGCTCGATATCCCGAAACGTCGTCGCGATCCACTTGTTCATACCTAGCACGGAATTCTGCTTTGAGATGCCTATGGTCTTCGTTTCTACCCCTAATTCTTCAAATATACGATCTCGTCACGATCTCGTAAGTAGAGATAAGAAAATATTTAAACAACAGCTAAGAATCTAGCGGTGCTTCCAATATTAGGTAATTTCACAGGTTCAATTTTGCTCATCGCTGGGAAACACTTGCACTTGAAGAGAATGAAATAAAATGAATGTTTTAGATCGTTGGAAAGGAGATTATCAATGAAAAATCAATAAGAATCCGCGTCAAAAAAAATTACTATTTACATTCTAAAAACATCTCTAAAACAATATTCCAAAGCCGTGCATACAGGTTAGACAAAATTTGCAGTGCATGCTTACGTACTCATGAAATTTCCTTGAAGGGTCCACTCAGGACTCAAAGACCGCTGGATCAGAAAAAAGGACCCCAAAAATCTGCAACAATGGCCGAGTGGGCCATTTGCGGCGGTGTCCTCAATGCATCGCATTTCCGAGAACGTTCTCGCAACAAGGAAGTGAAGGTGGGATCGGGTTCTACCCTTTCGAGGCTTCAGGATGCCAGCATCGAGCTGAAGCGCGTCTTCTGGACGGCTCTCGAGGATCACCGGTTAGAATTTCAGTAATTCTACGTCCCTGCCGGTTTCCGAGTTGCTACCCGTTCGCCGTTCAAGAAAACACACCTCTCGCATTCTATGCGAGCTGT